>QJPP01002147.1:0-440071 GCA_003996215.1 Jaltomata sinuosa | reverse complement strand
AATCAACATTACCTTACGACCCCGAGCTTGCTAGAACATTGAAGCGGAATATGGCCGCACAACAAGAGGCAGCAAGGCTCGCTGCAGAACTGCAGGCCCAACAAAATTTGAATGCTGGTGGTCTGCAGGACGATGTTATGCTGAATGATGAGGATATCGACTTGGATGGAGTTGGCGCTACAGGCGCCATTGCTCTTCCACCGCTAGCGCCCGGAGCCAAGTTCAACATCACTAGCACGATGATCCAGCTGTTGAACTTGAGAGGAGTGTTCCGTGGTGCCGCTGGTGATGATCCAAACCAGCACCTGATGAATTTCGTGGGCATCTGCAAGTCGTTTGAGTTACCTGGAGTGAGTCAGACAGCGATCAGGCTCAGGTTGTTTCCGTTGTCTCTGTCTGATGAGGCAGTATTGTGGTTGACAGAGCTGACCCCCGACTCTATCGCAACTTGCGGAGAGTTGAAAGGAGCTTTTCTAGAAAGGTTCTTTCCTCCCTCTAGGATGATACAGTTGAGGGATGAGATTAGCAATTTCAGACAGCAACCTCACGAAGCATTGCACGAGACCTGGTTGCGATTCAAAAAGAAGATAACACAATGCCCTAACCATCAGTTGAACGATGAATTTTTGATGCAAACATTCTACAGGGCACTGAATTCGGCTACCAAGCCGACGTTGGACAACGCAGCAGGTGGAGCGTTTATGGGTCGCACTTTTGCCGATGCCACAACTATTTTGGACAGGCTCACCAAAACCAACAGGGCCTGGCATACACGGGATTCAGAGGTAGTAGCTAGCACTTATGCAGTTGGTATGTCAGCTGAGCAGCGCAGAAAAGACGAGGAGCGCGACCAAGACATGGCGCATCTGAAAACGCAGTTGGACCTACTGACCAAGCACTTGTTCTCAGGAGGTACGGAGAAGGTAAAAGCTGTGGGTTCCCAAGGTAGAGCAGCAGAGTTGGAAACTGATGAGGAGGCGAATTACTTGGGGGGTTTCCAGGCCAATGGCCAAGGAAACCAAGGTCGGACCTATCAGAAAGACAACTACTACGAAAAAGCTGGCTATAGAGATCGCGAGCAGGGAAACTGGAGGAATAACACCAATAGAGGTGAGTTGTATGTACCACCTGGTAATCGGGATAAAGCTAGCAACGAGGCAGGGACTTCTAAGCTAGAGAACATGATGGCGAAGATGCTGCTGAAGGTAGAATCGACTGACTCTGGGGTGAAGAAGATAAGGACAGAGTTATCGGCCATGAGTCAAATAGTGGAATCGCATTCCACCTCGATTAAGCAATTGGAGCAGCAAGTGGGCTTAATCTCGGCATCTCTAAACCCAAGGAAGACAGGGACCTTGCCGAGTGACACGATTCAAAACCCGAGGAACGACGCGAGTTGTATAGCGATCACCACAAGAAGCGGAAAAATATTAACGGAATCACATCCGGTAATTCAGACTCAAGTTGGGGGTGATGACGCCAATGACAAAGGGGTTGAGGAGGATACTCAAAAGCCCGCGGAGAAAAGCAAGGAAGCTGAAAAGCTTCCAACTATGATGCCTCGACCACCACCTCCTTTCCCATAACGCCTGAAGAAGAAAGCGGAAGATGGTAAGTTCCTGAATTTCTTGACCATGCTCAAGAAAATATCAATAAACATCCCATTGGTGGAAGCGCTTGAACAAATGCCCGGTTATGCCAAGTTCATGAAGGACTTGATTACAAAGAAAAGGTCGGTAAGTTTTGAACCGGAAGACAACCTCCACCACTGCAGTGCTATTTCCTCAAGGTCGTTAGTAGACAAAAAGGAAGATCCAGGTGCGTTTACTGTTCCCTGTACTATAGGGAAACTCGGCTTCGGAAGAGCCTTGTGTGATCTTGGTGCTAGCATCAACCTGATGCCGCTAGCAGTCTATAAAAAATTGGGTTTGGGAGCTCCTAAACCAACGTCCATGAGAGTGTTGATGGCTGACCGTTCGGTAAAGCGGCCCGTGGGAATATTGTCTGATGTGCTAGTAAAGATCGATAAGCTTATCTTCTCAGCTGACTTTGTGATCTTGGATTGAAAAGTGGATTTTGAAGTTCCCATAATCTTGGGACGACCATTGCTAGCCACGGCAAGAGTATTGGTTGACATGGAAAGAAACGAACTGACCTTCAGGCTAAACAATGAAGCTGTCAAGTTTGATGTGTCTAAATTGATGAAGCAACCAAGTGACATGAGGGTGGTCGCGGTCGTCAATGTTATCGAGGAAGCTCTTGCGGATGTGCATCTTGAGGAGAAGGGTTTGGTCGAGACTCTAGCTGTTGTGAGAAGGATGGTGCGAGAAGGGAAACATGTAGAGGAAGGCGGTGAAAATAGATCAAAGAAACGAAAACACCGCAAGAGAATCTGCAAAGAAAGAGCGAAGAAGTTGTCGCGACTAGCTGCGGAGCCAATGAAAGAAGAAGCTGAAACACAACATCAGGTTGTCGCGTGCACACACTCCATCGAGTTCTCCTATTTTGGAGACCCTGGCGGTCTCCAACATCATTCCAAAAGCTGAGTCCTATCGACTTCACAGGTATTCCTTTCTCTCACAGTTTTTAGCTTTCATATGGATGCATTGGGGACAATGCATGAGTCTAAGTTGAGGGTGTGGGGAAACCTGTGAGTCACCACCGAGGGTTTTTGTTGCCGTGTTTCTTTTCCCTCCGGTGTGCTATCTAGTAGAACCGGCATGTTAGGTTGTTATTTTTAAAATTTTTTAGTGTCTATAGTGATGAGCATGGCGTTTTCTTGACTAAAACGAGGCCCCTCTGAAAAATTTTCTGGTTTTAAGCTTTTGTTGAAACGATTGACTGTCTGGATCCTTGAATGTCATTGTGTGATTATGATTAGAATGAGTATGCTTAAGCCGAGCGGTTGTTTGATAGTTGGTAGAGATATAGTTTTTTGGTGCCAAGAGTGTGTGAGATTATTGTTATAAATTCTTACTCTGTGCATGCATCTAGAACTTGCCCGGTCTGTTTTGTTAAGTTCGAAGGTTGGTTGCTTAGGAAAGGATCACAGGCCCTTTTTGTATGCAGTCCACTTAACCTAAAAGACCGTCCAAATATAAATAATCCCTTTGATCCCTGTTTGAGCCATAATTAACCTTGTTCTTTCAATAACCTGTCACCGTTCCTATTTAACTTTGAATCCCTATCTTGGCCCTGGTCCTTCCTTGGACATCGTGCACCTCAACCCAGGCAATCAGCCTAAGTTGAGGGTGGCTACTATAGAGGTAAACCCTGTTTTGGCCCTGGTCCTTCCATGGACATTGTGTACCTCAACTCAGGCAATCAGCCTAAGTTGAGGGTGGCTACTATAGAGGTGAATGATAAGAAAAAGAGGATGGAGAAGATTGGTTGTGAATAGAATGAAAATTCGGGTGTGTGCCTAAGAAAAGAAAAAAAAAGAGATGAAAAAGATCGAAAAAGTAATAAAAAGAATTGTCAAAATAAAGAGGCCGCACTTGTAGCTAGAGAGAAGGAAATAAAAAGGTGAATAAGGATGGACGAAGTAAAGTTATGTGGTAAGAAGACGTCGGTGGTTCCAAGGAGGGCTTAGTCACTAACCCCTAAATGTATCCTACCTGCACCTGAAGCCTCATTACAAGCCAAAACAAGTCCTGTAGTGATCCTGAGCGGCTTTCTGAAGAACTGAAATAGAATAGTAAGGGCAAGCCTATGGTATCACATGTGTATTGTTTGAAATCATTTGTGAGTGTGAGCACTTACCTAGTCCCAAATCTTGTGTGGGACTTCTTTGTGGTGAGGGCACAAAGATTTCTGTATTGTCTATTGATTGTTAGGATAGCTGCGCGTGTGTAAATAGAATGTTCTATCATATCAGAATGACATGTTTGGATCCATGCAAGTTAGTGTTTCATACATTTGTGTGCTACGAGGGAGCTTGAATTAAAATTGAATAAGATGTTGAATGACCATGAGTTGCTAGAGACACAAGTTTGTTTTCTTAGTTGAGTCATCGTGTTGTTTTCTTTTATGTTATGTTGCTTGAGGACAAGCGAACGTCTAAGTTGAGGGTGTTGATGTGCCGCTTTTTTACGGCACTTTCGACTCCTTTTAACTAAGAACAATTGTACGTTTTCAAGCAACCGTCGTCATTTTTGATGGTTTTATGTTATATTTGTAGGAAATGGAGACAAACGTAGAAAAGGAAGGAAATACGATCAAAAGCACGCCACTGCTTAAGAGTGACGGTCAGAGTGACGGCCAGTCACCAAGGTGACGGACCGTCAAGGCAACCGTCAACTTGAGGCAGCACACTGCCTAGTGGCGACGGCCACCATGACAGGCCGTCAAGCTTGCGACGGTCCGTCACACCAACCGTCACCTTGAGGCAGCACCACTGCCTAGTGGTGACGGCCACCGTGATGGTCCGTCAAGGTGGTGACGGTCCGTCACCCCAAGCCGTCACCCTGAGGCAGTCGGCGACACGGAATCCGAGCATTTTTGGGTTTACTTCCTGGACTCCTATAAATACCCTATGTTAGGTTTATTTTATTGATGCACTTACCAATACATTACCCAATAGTTTTAGGAGTTTTTGAGCGATTTTAGAGAGAGGAAACACGCTACACACATTTTCTTCCTCCTTGAATCTTGTTCTTGATTCGTTCTTCGGATCTTGGTTTTTCTTGTTTTTGAATAATTGAAGATTGTTTTCACCATATTGTAAGGATCTCTTTTCTTTATTATGAATATGACTTTCTTCTATTCTTCTACAAGCATGATTAACTAAACCTCCCACAACTAGGGTTGTAGGAGCCATGGCTAAAGTAGCGATATAGATTCCGGGCAGCGACGGGTTCAATATATATGTTGTCACGTTGTTAATCATTCATTATTTAACGTTTTCTAGTGGTTGCAAACATTAGGACATGCCTAGGTTTAATTTGCTTGAGTAAAGAGATTAAAACCGGGAAACTTGATTAACGATGAGGATTCGAGACTACCAACTCTCGTCTTATGATTAATGCTGTAACTAGATTAATCTACTTGATGTTTAGGATTGAAATCTAAAAGCACACCTTTTCAAGTTCGAGAGAATTGAAAAGTAAATTCGTCTATTTGGTTGAGAAACATTTAGATGATACCATTAATTCAATCACATCGTGACACGCATATAGAAAGAACCCGGTTAAGCTTAGAATCGACATTGTTACCAACGCCATGGTGAACACTTCCCTAGTTCTCTCTCATCTTGATTACATTATTGTTCATTTTGTTTACACATTGTTCACACAAAACCCCCCTTTTATTTACCGGAAACTATTGACCATTAGTCAACTAATTCACTAAAGACTTAACTTTCACCATATTCTCTGTGGGATCGACCCCAACCTTTGTTGAGTTCTATATTTGACAACGATCGCTTACGCTTCCTAATTGGAGTGGTACTTTGAGCGTTATCACGGGGTCCCGTGAACACAAATGAGCTGAGCTATTTGACTAAAATAGCATTCCAGACTCAATGGTATCAACGAAAATCCCAACAGCGGTCAATAAAATAAAAAGTGGGCCCCACACTCAAAAACCAACTTTAGGCCAACTTTTCCAAAATGGAACACTAAATCCTAAAATGAGTCCGGAAGCCTCAGGACCCAAACCAATGGTCCCTCTAGCGTAAAGTGGACATTCCAAAGCTAACAACGCTATTAAAATTTCCATCCGAGGCCGTCTTCTCTGAATGTTGACCAAAGTCAAACTTCCAAGTTCAACTGGCCACAAAACATAAAAACCAACATGGAACTAAACTGAAAGCTCCTAGACCCCGATCATGGGTCTATCTAGACCAAAATCCACGCCCCGGAGCTAATGAAACTGTCAGAATTTGATTCCGAGTGTGTTTACCAATAATGTTTACCAAAGTCAATGATATCCTAAATTTAGGCTCTAAAATAGAGAAACGACCATAAGAATTAAATGAACAACCAGGGCATTGAACCATCGGTCTCAGCAAGTTATAAATGACTTGGGGCTGATACAAACAAAACATAACAATATAAAGAAAGCATAAACGCGGGAATGACCAAAAGGGTCATTACATCATCTAATACTAAAAATGATTTTTGTCCACAAAAGTCAAGAACACGGGAGTACCTGAAGGGTCAAACAACTACGGATACTTAGGCCGCATCTCTCTCTTGATCTCCCAGGTAGCCTCCTCAATTGTATGGTGCCTCCACTAAACCTTAATAACTGGAGTCTCTCTAGACCTCAATCTCCTGTCAGCTCTAGCTAGAATAGCAATCGACTCCTCAACAAAGTCCAAACTCTCATCCAACTGAACCTATCCTACTGCAACACATGAGACTAATCCGGAACATACACTCTCAACATCGATACATGGAAAACTAGGTGCATAGCTGAAAACATCGGAGGCAAAGATAATATGTAGGAAACACTACCAATTCTCTGAAGGATCTAGAATGGCTCAATATACCTAGGGCTCAACTTACCCCGCCTACCAAATCTCATCACTCCCTTCATGGGTGATACCTGGAGAAACACCAAGTCACAAACATCAAACTCTAAGGCATGAAGTCTATGATCTGTGTAGCTCTTCTACCTACTCTGAGCTGCCCGAAGTCTATCCTGGATCACTCAAACTCTGTCTAAGGAATCACAAAGCAAGTCTATACTCTGCGGCCTAGACACCAAACCGTCAAACTAACCCACTGGCAATCTACAAAGCCTACCACACAATGCCTCAAATGGTGCCATGCAAATACTCGAATGAAAACTGTTATTATACGCAAACTCTGCCAATGACACATATTAATCCCACAAACCTTTAAAGTTAAGAACACAGGCCCGTAGCATGTCCTCCAGGACCTGAATATTCCTTTTGGACTAGCCATCTATCTGAGGGTGAAATATGGTACTGAGCTAAACCTCTGTACCCAAGTCTCGCTAAATAACCCTCAAAAACTGAGATGTGAACTGAGTGCCACAATCTGAAATGATAGAACCTTGGACCCCATGCAAACAAATAATCTCACGAAGGTAAATTTGAGCCAACCTCACAACACTGTAAGTAGAATGGACCGGCAAGAAGTGCACTGACTTAGTCATCCTATAAACAACCACCCACATAGAGTGAAATCCTCAAGAATTGCGTGGAAACCAAACTATGAAGTCCATAGTAATCCCTTCCCACTTATACATGAAGAAATGGTGATTTTGGAGCCTATTTCATTGGAGAAATGCCTAAGGAAGGAGAGGGAATCAGGCTAGAAATTTAAGAGTTGGCCAGCTAAATAGGCTGCCATGCCTAGGCCCCCTAGTAGCAATGCAGGCGTAGGCACGCTGGCGCAGCAATGGTCATATGCCGCAGGCACACTGGTGCCCAAGCTGGCTGGCACACGCAGGGGTGATGGCTGCCAATGCTTGGTAGGAACATAGCACGACACCCAGCCACTGGCGCACCCAGGTAATGCCCTGGCGCCATACCAGTAAGAAGCACATGCCCTTCCTAACTTGGGTAGATTTTTATCGAATGGACCTCTGTGAATGAATTCGGGGTCCTGGAAACACAAACGAGCTGAGTAATTTGACTAAAAACAACATTCTAGACTCAACAGAATCAACAAAAATCCCAATGGAGGTCGATAAAATAAAAGGTGGGCCCCTCACTCAAAAACTAACTTTAGGCCAACTTTTTCAAAATGAAACACCATGGCCTAAAATGAGTCCACAAGCCTCAAAACCTGAACCAAAGGTCCCTCTAGCCTAAAGTTAATATTCTAGAGGTAACAACAGTGTCATAATTTTTATTTGAGGCTTTCTTCTCTGAATGTTAACCAAAGTCAAACTTCTAAGTTCAACTTTCCAAAAAACACAAAAACCAAGATGAAACCAAATTAAAAGCTCCTAGACCTCCGGGCAAGGGTCCATCTAGACCAAAATTTATGCCCTAAAGCTAATGAAACTGTCAGTATTAGATTCTAAGAGTGTTTACCAAGAATGTTGACCAAAGTCAATGATATCCTAAGTTTAGGCTCTAAAACAGAGAGACGTCCATAACGACCAAACGAATGACTAGAGAACCGAACCACCAGTCCTAGCAAGTTATAAATGACTTGGGGCCACTACAGGCAAGCTCTAATAGTACAAAGAAATCATAAACGTGAGAATAACCAAAAAGGTCATTACATAATCACATCAAAACATGGAAATAATTCATGAATAAAGACTTAATAAGTTGGTAGATTACTAACTTATCAGTTACTTGTAACCTAATTTGCATGATGTATGCATAATAACTGTCTTATTAGTAATACTTGCACAATACATGTTCAGGAAAAGGAAATGAAAGTTAATTGATATCTTAAGTGTTAATCACATGCAATGAACCTATTTTAAAATGCTTATTGGTTGTGCAAGCGGGGTATGTTAACATTGTGATTGTGATTGTTGGGATATCTATGATTCATTGGTTGGCTTAGGTACCATGCATGGTATAGTTGTATCATTCATTGATTGGCTATGGCACCATGCCTGGTACATGTTTATTCATTAGTTGGCTCGGGTACCACGCCTGGTACAAGTTCATTCATGGTTGGCTCAGGTACCATACCTGGTACAGGTTTACTAGTTATTTATGTGTGTTATTTCCTTGAGTGAACCAGACTTATCTGTTGTGATGTTATTCTTATGTTTTAGTTCCTCTAGAGGACTAAATACAAGTTGGTCCCTGTGTGGTCGGGTTGGTATGTTTAAGTGCTAAGGTGGTTTCTTATGTAAACTGAGATTGTATGTTAAGTGACATAGATGATATCCTAGGGATCCTTGGGTGGTCCGGGTTACTTGAAGGATGTGACATAATTATAGGTGGTCTGTTATTTGTGGTTTTGGACATATCTTGAATAGTTAAGTCAGGTTGTTGACTGGGAGTCTTACTGGTATTCATTTGACTTTGCTTATGCAGTTGTCTTGTTATACTATGTTATGGGTTTATGTTCATATTTCATATTTTGGAGCTGACAGATGATACTACCAATACACTATTATTCTTGTGTACTAATACTACACTTGATCTTCTTTTGTTGAGTACATGGCATATTCTGGTGGCTGCTGATAAGTCGGTAATTTACCAACTTATTTAGCCTTTAAACTTATGCTTTTGCCATCTTAATTAAGAGAAAATAATACATTTGACATAATTTGCTTCTATTATACAGGTGTATGTGATTTAGAAGTGATCGATACAAAATTGGATGAAAATAAGTCAAGAACGGAGAAATTCTAGAAATCTAGGCAACTCAGCACAATCGCACTGGACTAACGCCGATGATGCTGAAGGCGGAGGACAATCTTGTGCACGATGGTGCTGGGATGACACAATAGCGCTGCAGAGAGAAGTGGTCAACGCCCTTCAAAGACAAGGGCACGATCGCGCCAAGACAGCGCGATTGCACTGACCAGTGCAAATCCCTTGAGCGCGATAGTGCTGCATTAGCGCGATGATGCTTCACTGTGCCTGAACATGAATATGGGCAGAAATGAAATTTCACCTTTATGGAAACCCCAAACCATACAAAATATGACTCAGCCATTTTGAAAGGCATCTTTGACTATTCTCACAACTTTTGGGAAAGCTTGGAGAGAAAGTTTATCAACCTACACCATAGGAGTGAAGATTTGGATGCTTTGTATTGTAAAAATCTTAAATTCCATTCTTCAACTCTTGTTCTTAGTTGCTATTTTATTGGTATAATTGTTGAGTTGAGATTTGGATTTTGTGTTAGAGATGACACTAAATTTGGGTATTTAATTCTTATCTTGTGCTTTCTCTTGATTATTTATGTGGGTCTATTGATCTTCCATGCTTGAATTTATAGTTGATGGTTGCAAACATTGACTTAGCTTTCTAATTGTGTTCTTGCTTGAAAGAGAGTTCCTCAATTCGAGAAGGTTTAATAGTGGGGATTTGGGGTTTCCACTCTAGATCAAGGCTAGAGATAGTCTGATTGCTGAAAACTCTCATCTAAGAGTTGGGATTAGAAATAGCCCAATTCATCCAAGTTAATTTATTGGTTATTGCACACCTATGGTGATTCGAGAGAACCCATAGGAATAGTTGCTTGATTGGTTGAAAGACGATTGAGTACACCTTTAGCCAAGACTACCCATGTGTTAATCGGGTGAGAGTGTTGTGAATTAAGACCCCATTCCCAATTCTCCCTTGTTTTCCTTGCTTGGCAAAAGCAAGGTGAAAGCCATTGATCAATCTATCTTTTATTTGATTTTCATTTATCTTTTGTTTTAGTTCATAAACTCCCTTTAGATATCTTTTCCCCTTTCATTAATTGAACTTCAATAAGTTGCTTGGATTCTTTATTAGCTCAATCACGATTACATTATTCTCTTTGGGTTTGACCCCGACATCCGTTGGGAATTATAAATGTGTTTTGCTTAACGATCACCAATACCTCCTAATTGGGGAGTACGTTTGAGCTTTATCAAAAAATGGTGCCGTTGCCGGGGAATAATTTGGCGTATTGAGTTAGTTTAGAATTTGAGTTTACTTTATCTAGTTCAATTTTTGTAAATCGTTGTTTTTATTTTATTTGGTTCTATTGTGTTGAATGATGCCATGGCATCTCAAAGTGAGTATGTTATGAATGAGGCAAGCTTGAAGGTAGAGACGCCCTAATCCCACTCCAACCATTTTTTGACCTTAAGTTTGATTGAATGGACGAAAGTCAAAATAATCAAGATTTTGGAAGACCTTGGAAGGAGGATGGATGAAGGTTTATCCGGTTTTATGTTTGTCATGGAAAGAAGGCAAAACGACCTTCCTCGATTGAAGGCAAAAAAGTGCGAAATGCAAAATCAAGAGAATGGCCTTCTCATGTTCAAACCTTCACCCCGGGATTCTCACTGGAAGATTGATTCAAGTTTGGATCAAAGGTTCAAATCTTCCAAGTGGAAATCGAGATGGTGAGGAAGCTTACATCGCACCATTATGTTAAAATATGCGCTTGATGGGAGGCAACCCATCATTTCAAAATTTTAAAGGTTTATAATTTCTTTCTTTCTTTATTAGAGTGTCTTAGCTATAGATTTTTGATTAATCCATAAAGTTTCAAGTCTTTTTGAGTTGTTTGGGCAGGTTGGGAAGTGGAGGCCTCATAAAAATCCAATCAAGGACCAAAAAGGGTGCCAAAATGACATGTTAAATAGGGTGCAAAGTGTGCATAATGGGTGCATTTCGCACCTAAAAGTGTCCCCATCGCACTAGTCATCGCACCCCAAAATAGTAAGCTACTAAAAATTAGCTGGAACATGTGAAGTTGGTCAATTTGCATATTTAAGTATGCCTGTCGCACCATCCATCGCACATCAAATTAGTAAGATGCTAAAAATTTTCAGGCAAGCTATTCAGCGTGATCGAGCTAAGGCAGCACCGATGGAGCTGAGAAAAGTTTCACATAGCAGCACTATTGCGCTACTCTACTGTGATCGCGCTGAAGTAAAGGTCAGCCTGCTAATTCAAAACAACAGAAACTTTTTAGTTCCTCACATCTCCTCCAATTCAATAGGTATTCTTCCATTTTTCAAAACCCCTCTTCCCCAACACTTCCCTAGTATTCTACTTGCCTTCTTCACATGCAAAAGTAACTGGGTGTAACCGAAATTGCAAGCATAAGTGCTTCCTATCCTTTCTCCTCTTTTGCCTACCGTACTCATCCATCAAGGTATGTCTCTTTTTCTCCCTCCCTCTTATGATTATTGGTCTGATTTTATGGGTTAAACAAGTAGAGTTGAGCAAAAACTTGGGGAAGTCTTGAGTACCCAAAGCTCCTCCATTGTTATGAAGCTTTTTAAGACACAAAAAGTGTGTACATTGGTGAATTTGAGTGCCCATATTGATTTAAATTTATGATTTTGCCCTATGATAGATTGGGTGACGTCATTCTTAAGGGAAAATCCTCATCTTTTGAGATAATTTTGAATAGTGACTTGTTTGGTACTAATGGAGTTAGTCTTGCATGCAAATGGAAATGGGCATATCCCTCCAATTATTTTTGTGAAAATGCATGGAAAAGAGTGACTCTATGACAACTCTTTTGATCTTTTTGTGACTCTTAACTCATTAGCGGTGGTAATGGAAAATGTGGATCCTTTTTGTTCTTGTTTAGGAAGTTAAAATTGATCCTTATTGAATGATTCGCATGCCATGTGTGGTGAGGTTTAGTTGAATAATTCTTGTTCATGCTTGTGTTATCTAGAACTTACCCGATTAGTCTTTAATGCTAGTCTTGATTACTCTTGGTTGGAGAAATGATCTTAGGTCTTCTTTGTGATTATTAAAGCCTACATAGTCTTAAAAGCCACCATTGCACTTAAATTAAATCATTGGTCATCTCTCTTGAGCCTAATACCTCTTCTTTGGAAACCTCGGTACAGGCCTTGAATCATTTTGACAATGAATCCCTCTTTTAAACCCGTCCCTCCTTGAATTCCACAAGTGTGAAATTGAGGCTAAAAGCCTAAGTTTGGGGGTTGATAAAAGGTACCTTGGAGGAGTGCTAATTGAGCTTATCTTGGTTTGTTGCATAAAAAGAATTACCAAAAAGAAGGAAGATTTCTAAAAGAAAAGCAAAGAGGAAAGGAAACAAGAAAATCCTCCAAGCTGAAAAATGATAAAAGTCAGGGCTTCAAATAAAATAAAGTGAAATGGTGCCTCGTGTTGAATGAAAATGAAAGAAATGGCTTTGGTTTCAAATTGAAAAGTTGTGTAGAGTTTAAGGAGGATGTAGTCACTTGAATCCAAATGCATATCCTACCCGTCCCCGAGCCTACATTACAAGCTTAGAAAATCCCTTTGAGATCTCCGACCGATGGTTCTTAAGCTAGTGGCAAATGAAAATAAGGGCAAGCCTATGGTTGATACTTGTTAGTACTTGAAATTCCTTGTGAGTGTGAGTGTTTGTATTTGTCCCTTGTGATTGTCTTTGTACATAGTGTGTTTTTGGGACGTTCGTTCTTGTGAGGGCATGCTAATTAGCATAGTAGGTGACTTTGATAAACTCCAAAAATGAGTCAATTGAGCATGTTTTGATAAGCTAGTGGTTTGAGTTATATCTTGAGGATTGTTGTTGCTTGGTTGTTCTTAAAGTTCCATTGAATCCTTGAATTGTGTTTTGAATAGATGGGAATGCTTAGATTAAGTTTTCATGTGATTGAATAATCATTAGTACCAACCAAAGTCATGCTTGGTGCTTGAAATGAGTTTTTCTTGACTTATATTGATTGTAGAATTTTTAGTTTGCTTGAGGACAAGCAATATTTAAAGTTTAGGGGTATGATAAGTCGGTAATTTAACTACTTATTTAACCTTTAAACTTACACTTTTGCCATCTTAATTGAGAGAAAATAGTACATTTGACATGATTTGATTCTATTATACAGGTGTATATGATTTAGAAGTGATCAGTGCGGAATCAGATGAAAATAAGTCAAGAACTGAGAAATTCTGGAAATCTGGGCAACTCAGCGCGATCGCACTAGACTAGCGCCAATGGCGCTGAAGGCGGAGGACACGCTTGTGTGCGATGGTACTAGGATGGCACGATAGCGCTACAGAGAGAAGTGGTTAATGCCAGTCAAAGACAAGGGTGAGATCGCTCTAAGACAGTGCGATTTCACTAACCAGTGTAAATCCCTGGAGTGCGATAGCGCTGCATTAGCGCAATGGCGCTTTATTATGCCTGATTGTGAAATGGGTAGAAATGACATTTTACCTTTGTGGAAACCCCAATCCATACAAAAGACTCCTCAACCATTTTGGAAGGCATCTTTGGCTATTCTCACAACTTTTGGCAAAGCTTGGACAGCAAGTCCATCAACCTACACCATAGGAGTGAAGATTTGGATGCTTTCTATTATAAAAATCTTAAATTCCATTCTTCAACTCTTGTTCTTAATTGCTATTTTATTAGTGTAATTGTTGAATTGAGATTTGGGTTTTGTGTTAGAGATGACACTAAATTTGGGTATTTAATTCTTATTTTGTGCTTTCTCTTGATTATTTATGTGGGTCTATTGAATCTTCCATGCTTGAATTTAGAGTTGATGGTTGCAAACATTGACTTAGCTTTCTAATTCTGTTCTTGTTTGAAAGAGGAATTCCTCAATTCGGGAAGGTTTAATAGTGGAGATTTGGGGTTTCCACTCAAGATCAAGGCTAGAGATAGTTTGGTTGCCCTAAACTACCATCCAAGAGTTGGGGTTAGAAATAGCCCAATTCACCTAATTTAATTTGTTGGTTATTGCACACCCGTGGTGATTTGAGAGAACCCATATGGATAGTTGTTTGATTGGTTGAAAGACGGTTGAGTACACCTTTAGCCGAGACTACCCATGTGTTAATCATGTGTAAGTCTTGTGTATTGAACCCCCATTCCCAATTCTCCCTTGTTGTCCTTACTTGGCAAAAGCAAGGTGAAATCCATTGATCAATTTATCTTTTATTTGATTTTCTTTTATCTTTTGTTTTAGTTCATAAACCCCCTTTAGATATATTTTCCCTTTTCGTTAATTGAACTTCAATAAGTTGCTTGGATTCTTTATTAGTTTGATCACGATTACATTATTCCCTTTGGGTTCGACCCCAACATCCGTTAGGAATTATAAATGTGTTTTGCTTAACGATCACTGATACCTCCTAGTTGGGAGTACATTTGAGCATTATCAGCTGCTTCGAGACCTCAGTTGTAAGTCAGACGACTTCCGAATTCAAGGGTGAACTGTATCTTTTGGGCTACCATAAATTATTTAGTTATTTCTAGTCCTTTGTTCAGACTTAGACTCTTTATGTTTTGGGGTTGCATCCCCGCCTTGGTTATTATTAGTGAAAAATGTTTTAGCTACTTAGTTTTGGTTAAGTGTTGTCTTGGTTAATTAGTTCTCCTATCGGGGGTTTAGTGTGGGTGTCACTCACATAATTTTATGTCGTGACAAAGATGGTATCAGAGCCCTAAGTTTTTTGATCTCATCATACTAAAATAGGTCTAGTAGAGTCTTACAGAATGGTAAAGAGATGTTAGTACTTTTCTTCGAGAGGCTACAGGACTTTAGAAAACTATCCTTCTTTTTTCCTTCGTGGTATAACTTGATTCCAATTTGTATCTGGCAATTTAAATTGGTATCTGATCTCCTTCATTCTTTTATTCGTAGATGGTGAACACTAGGTGAAATGAAGTGAGGGAATCCACTCCAGCTGTGGGACTAGCAGTTTGCGGGCGAGGTAGGGATAAGGGAAAAGGGAGAGGAACACCTACCAGGGGTGGATCTCAGGAAGTGGCGGAGCAGAGGCCAGAAACACCTTCCCCACCCCAGGATCATGTTGAGAAGGATGAGATAGTGCACGAATGGGGTGGAACCAGAGGTGGTAGAACCGGTTAGAGGTGTAGGTATTCCCCTTATGTCTTTTGAGGTCATTCAACAGGTGTTGGCATTCCTGAGCGGGCTGGCTGGTACTGGAGCCTTTCCCACTATGCGAATTACTCAGGTTCTGGGTGGCCATCTCATTTCCACTTTAGCTCCCAGGATGCATGAGGCTTCAGGTACAAACGCATTCCTCCATCTGGTGTTAGGCCCTGTTGATGTGCCGCCATTTTACGGCACTTTCGATTCTTTTTAACTAAGAACTATCGTACGTTTTCAAGCAACCGTTGTCGTTTTTGATGTTTTTATGTTGTATTTTCAGGAAATGGAGACAAACATGGAAACGGAAGGAAATACGCAAAAAAGAGCATTCTGGATAAGAGTGACAGCCTGAGTGACGGCCCGTCACACATGTGACGGTCCATCACAGTGACCGTCAAGTTGGGCAGTGCCACTGTCTAGTGGTGACGGCCCAGGCGACGGTCCGTCAAGCCAGTGACGGTTCATCAGCCTGGCCGTCACACCTGGGCAGTCGGTTACGCGGAATCCGAGCATTTTTGGGATTTGTTTCCTAGACTCCTATAAATACCCTATGTTAGGTTTATTTTATTAACCAAGCTTTTTCCATACTTTACCCAATAATTTTAGCAGTTTAAAGTCGAGTTTTGAGAGAGGAAAACACGCAATACACGTTTTCTTCCTCCTCAATCTTGTTCTTGATTTGTTCTTGGGATCTTGTTTTCTTGTTCTTGGAATAATTAAAGATTGTTCTCACTACATTGTAAGGATCTCTTTTCTTTATTATGAATATGACTTTCTTTTATTCTTCTACAAGCATGAGTAACTAAACGTCCCACAACTAGGGTTGTGGGAGCCATGGCTAAAGTAGCGATATAGGTTCCGGGTAGCGACGGGTTCGATATACATGTTGTCATGTTGTTAATCATTCATTATTTAACGTTTTCTAGTGGTTGCAAACATTAGAACATGCCTAGGTTTAATTTGCTTGAGTAAAGAGATTAAAACCGGGAAACTTGATTAACGACGAGGATTCGAGACTACCAACTCTCGTCTTATGATTAATGCTGTAACTAGATTAATCTACTTGATGTTTAGGATTGAAATCTAAAAGCACACCTTTTCAAGTTCGATAGAATTGAAAAGTAAATTTGTCTATTTGGTTGAGAAACGTTTAGACGATACAATTAATTCAATCACATCGTGACACGCATCTAGAAAGAACCCGGTTAAGCTTAGGATCGACATCGTTACCAATGCCATGGTAAACACTTCCCTAGTTCATTCTCGTATTGATTAATTCTCATACATTATTATTTGCTTTCGTTCACACAAACCCCCCCTTTATTTACCGGAAACTATTGACCATTAGTCACATACTTCACTAAAGGCTTAACTTTCACCATATTCTCTGTGGGATCGACCCCAACCTTTGTTGGGTTCTTTATTTGACAGCGATCGCTTACGCTTCTTAATTGGAGTGGTACTTTGAGCGTTATCAAATTTTGGCGCCGTTGCCGGGGAATACGGTTGTTTGTTAAGTCTGGTGTGTTTATTTGACTCTTAGTCATACTTTCCTGCTTTTACGTTTATTTGTTGTTTTTGTTTTGACAGGGTACAGAGTTGTGCATGCCAAGTACCTGGCGCTCGGGTGAATCAACATTACCTTACGACCCCGAGCTTGCTAGAACGTTAAGGCGAAATATGGCCGCACAACAAGAGGCAGCAAGGCTCGCTGCGGAACTGCAGGCCCAACAAAATCTGAATGCTGGTGGTCTGCAGGACGATGTTATGCTGAATGATGAGGAAATCGACTTGGATGGAGTTGGCACTACGGGCGCCATTGCTCTTCCACCGCTAGCGCCCAGAGCCAAGTTCAACATCACTAGCAGGATGATCCAGCTGTTGAACTTGAGAGGAGTGTTCCGAGGTGCCGCTGGGGATGAGCCAAACCAGCATCTAATGAATTTCGTGGGCATATGCAAGTCATTCGAATTGCCGGGCGTGAGTCAGACAGCGATCAGGCTTAGGTTGTTTCCGTTGTCTCTGTCTGATGAGGCAGCATTGTGGTTGACAGAGCTGACCCCCGACTCTATCGCAACTTGGGGAGAGTTGAGAGGAGCTTTCCTAGAAAGGTTCTTTCCTCCCTCTCGGATGATACAGTTGAGGGACGAGATTAGCAACTTCAGGCAGCAACCTCACGAAGCATTGCACGAGACCTGGTTGCGATTCAAAAAGAAGATACACAATGCCCGAACCATCAGTTGACCGATAACGTTTTGATGCAGACGTTCTATCGGGCACTGAATTCGGCTACCAAGCCGACGTTAGACAACGCAGCAGGTGGTGCATTCATGGGTCTCACTTTTGTTGAGGCCACAACTACTTTGGACAGGCTCACCAAAACCAACAGGGCCTGGCATACACGGGATTCAGAGGTAGCAGCTAGCACTTATGCAGTTGGTATGTCAGCTGAGCAGCGCAGAAAAGACGAGGAGCGCGACCAAGACATGGCGCATCTGAAAACGCAGTTGGACCTACTGACCATGCACTTGTTCTCAGGAGGTATGGAGAAGGTACAAGCTGTGGGTTCCCAAGGTAGAGCAACAGAGTTGGAGACTGAGGAGGCAAATTACTTGGGGGATTTCCAGGCCAATGGCCAAGGAAACCAAGGTCGGACCTATCAGAAGGACAACTACTATGAGAAAGCCGGCTACAATCGCGATCAAGGAAACTGGAGGAACAACACCGATAGAGGTGGGTTGTATGTATCACCTAGTAATCGGGATAAAGCTAGCAACGAGGCAGGGAATTCCAAGCTAGAGAACATGATGGCGAAGATGCTGCTGAAGGTAGAATCGACTGACTCTGGGGTGAAGGAGATAAGGACTGAGTTATCGGCCATGAGTCAAATAGTGGAGGCACATTCCACTTCGATCAAGCAATTAGAGCAACAAGTGGGGCTAATCTCGGCATCTCTAAACCCAAGGAAGACAGGTACCTTACCGAGCGACACCACTCATCCGAGGAATAACGCAAGCTGTATGGCGATCACCACAAGAAGTTGAAAAATATTACTGGAATCACATCCGGTAATTCAGACTCAAGGTGATGTTGTGGATGATGAAGAGGCGGTAGAGGAGGAAACTCCAAAGCCCACAGATAAAAGCAAGGAAGCGGAAAAGCTTCCAACTATGATGCCTCGACCACCACCTCCTTTCCCACAACGCCTGAAGAAGAAAGCCGAAGATGGTAAGTTCCTGAATTTCCTGACCATGCTCAAGCAAATATCAATAAACATCCCATTGGTGGAAGCGCTTGAACAAATGCCCGGTTATGCCAAGTTCAGGACGGACTTGATTACAAAGAAGAGATCGGTAAGTTTTGAATCGGAAGACAACCTTCACCACTGCAGTGCTATTTCCTCAAGGTCGTTAGTAGACAAAAAGAAAGACCCATGTGCGTTTACTGTTCCCTGTACTATTGGAAAACTCGGCTTCGGAAGAGCCTTGTGTGATCTTGGTGCTAGCATCAACCTGATGCCGCTAGCAGTCTATAAACAACTGGGTTTGGGAGCTCCTAAACCAACGTCCATGAGAGTGTTGATGGCTGACCGTTCGGTAAAGCGGCCCGTGGAAATATTGTCTGATGTGCTAGTAAAGATCGGTAAGCTTATCTTCCCAGCTGACTTTGTGATCTTGGATTGTGAAGTGGATTTTAAAGTTCCCATAATCTTGGGACGACCATTGCTAGCCACGGCAAGAGTATTGGTTGACATGGAAAGAAACGAACTGACCTTCAGGCTAAACAATGAAGCTGTCAAGTTCGATGTGTCTAAATTGATGAAGCAACCAAGTGACATGAGGGTGGTCGCTGTCGTCAATGTTATTGAGGAAGCACCTGCGGATGTGCATCTTGAGGAGAAGGGTTTAGTCGAAACTCTAGCTATTGTAAGAAGGATGGTGCGAGAAGGGAGACATGTATAGGAAGGCGGTGAAAATAGATCAAAGAAATGAAAACACCGCAAGAGAATCTGCAAAAAAGAGCGAAGAAGTTGTCGCGACTAGCTGCGAAACCAATAAAAGAAGAAGCTGAAACGCAACATGAGGTTGTCGCATGCTCACACTCCATCGAGTTCTCCTGTTTTGGAGACCCTGGCGGTCTCCAACATCATTCAAGAATCTGAGTCATATCGACTTCACAGGTATTCCTTTCTCTCACAGTTTTTTGCTTTCATATGGATGCATTGGGGACAATGCATGAGTCTAAGTTGAGGGTGTTGGGAAACCTGTGAGTCACCACCGAGGGTTTTTGTTGCCGTGTTTCTTTTCCCTCCGGTGTGCTATCTAGTAGAACCGGCATGTTTAGGTTGTTATTTTAAATTTTGTTAATTGTGTTTTAGTGTCTATAGCAAAGCATCATGGTGTTTTCTTGACTAAAACGAGGCCCCTTTAAAATTTTTTTGGTTTTGTACTTATGTTGAAACGATTGACTGTCTGGATCCTTGAATGTCATTGTGTGATTATGATTAGAATGTGTACGCTTAAGCCGAGCGGTTGTTTGATAGTTGGTAGAGATAGAGTTTCTTGGTGCCAAGAGTGTGTGAGATTATTGTTATAAATTCTTACTCTGTGCATGCATCTAGAACTTGCCCGGTCTATTTTGTTAAGTTCGAAGTTTGGTTCCTTAGGAAAGGATCACAGGCCCTTTTTGTGTGCAGTCCACTTAACCTAAAAGACCGTCCAAATATAAATAATCCCTTGATCCCTGTTTGAGCCATAATTGACCTTATTCTTTCAAAAACCTGTCACCATTCCTGTTTAACTTTGAATCCCTATTTTGGCCCTGGTCCTTCCTTGGACATTGTGCACCTCAACGCAGGCAATCAGCCTAAGTTGAGGGTGGCTACTATAGAGGTAAACCCTGTTTTGGCCCTGGTCCTTCCTTGGACATCGTGCACCTCAACGCAGGCAATCAGCCTAAGTTGAGGGTGGCTACTACAGAGGTGAATGATAAGAAAAAGAGGATGGAGAAGATTGGTTGTGAATAGAATGAAAATTCGGGTGTGTGCCTAAGAAAAGAAAAGAAAAATAAAAAGAGATGAAAAAAAGATCGAAAAAGTAATAAAAAGAATTGTCAAGATAAAGAGGCCGCACCTGTAGCTAGAGAGAAGAAAATAAAAAGGTGAATAAGGATGGACAAAGTAAAGTTACGTGGTAATAAGACGTTGGTGGTTCCAAGGAGGGCTTAGTCACTAACCCCTAAATACATCCTACCAGCACCTGAAGCCTCATTACAAGCCTAAACAAGTCCTGTAGTGATCCTGAGCGGCTTTCTGAAGAACCAAAATAGAATAGTAAGGGCAAGCCTATGGTATCTCATGTGCATTGTTTGAAATCGTTTGTGAGTGTGAGCGCTTACCTAGTCCCAAATCTTGTGTGTGGGATTTCTTTGTGGTGAGGGCACCAAGATGTCTGTATTGTCTATTGATTGTTAGGATAGCTGCGCGTGTATATGTAGAATGTTCTATCATATCGGAATGACATGTTTGGATCCTTGCAAGTTAGTGTTTCATACATTTGTGTGCTATAAGGGAGCTTGATTTAAAAGTGAATAAGTTTTGAATGACCATAAGTTGCTAGAGACACGAGTTTGTTTTCTTAGTTGAGTCGTCTTGTGTTTTTCTTTTTATGTTATGTTGCTTGAGGACAAGCGAACGTCTAAGTTGAGGGTGTTGATGTGCCGCCATTTTACGGCACTTTCGACTCTTTTTAACTAAGAACAATCGTACGTTTTCAAGCAATCGTTGTCGTTTTTGATGTTTTTATGTTGTATTTTCAGGAAATGGAGACAAACATGGAAACGGAAGGAAATACGCAAAAAAGAGCATTCTGGATAAGAGTGACAGCCTGAGTGACGGCCCGTCACACATGTGACGGTCCATCACAGTGACCGTCAAGTTGGGCAGTGCCACTGTCTAGTGGTGACGGCCCAGGCGACGGTCCGTCAAGCCAGTGACGGTTCATCAGCCTGGCCGTCACACCTGGGCAGTCGGTTACGCGGAATCCGAGCATTTTTGGGATTTGTTTCCTAGACTCCTATAAATACCCTATGTTAGGTTTATTTTATTAACCAAGCTTTTTCCATACTTTACCCAATAATTTTAGCAGTTTAAAGTCGAGTTTTGAGAGAGGAAAACACGCAATACACGTTTTCTTCCTCCTCAATCTTGTTCTTGATTTGTTCTTGGGATCTTGTTTTCTTGTTCTTGGAATAATTAAAGATTGTTCTCACTACATTGTAAGGATCTCTTTTCTTTTTTATGAATATGACTTTCTTTTATTCTTCTACGAGCATGAGTAACTAAACCTCCCACAACTAGGGTTGTGGGAGCCATGGTTAAAGTAGCGATATAGATTCCGGGTAGCGACGGATTCAATATATATGTTGTCACGTTGGTAATCATTCATTATTTAATGTTTTCTAGTGGTTGCAAACATTAGAACATGCCTAGGTTTAATTTGCTTGAGTAAAGAGATTAAAACCAGAAAACTTGATTAACGACGAGGATTCGAGACTACCAACTCTCGTCTTATGATTAATGCTATAACTAGATTAATCTACTTGATGTTTAGGATTGAAATCTAAAAGCACACCTTTTCAAGTTCGAGAGAATTGAAAAGTAAATTTGTCTATTTGGTTGAGAAACGTTTAGACGATACCATTAATTCAATCACATCTTGACACGCATATAGAAAGAACCCGGTTAAGCTTAGGATCGACATTGTTACCAACGCCATGGTAAACACTTCCCTAGTTCATTCTCCTATTGATTAATTCTCATACATTATTATTTGCTTTTGTTCACACAAAACCCCCCCTTTATTTACCGGAAACTATTGACCATTAGTCACATACTTCACTAAAGGCTTAACTTTCACCATATTCTCTGTGGGATCGACCCCAACCTTTGTTGGGTTCTATATTTGACAGCGATCGCTTACGCTTCTTAATTGGAGTGGTACTTTGAGCGTTATCACCTGTCATGACCGGGACCGAACATGAGTTACTAAATAAATTCCTGAAGATGAAACCTCTTTCATTCTATAGTATAGAAGATTAGGATGCTTTTGAGTTCATTTTGGATTGCTATGAGATGCTGCACAAGTTGGGAATTGTACAGTAACATGGGGTTGAGTTTGTGACTTTCCAACTTCAAGGGGATGCTAAGTAGTGGTGGAGGGCCCATGTGGAGTGTCATTCGTCAGATTTGCGTCCGATGACTTGGGGTCAATTTCATACCCTGATTTTAGAGAAGTATGTGCTCCGTACTCTGAGGAATCATAAAAATGATGAATTTCTAGCTCTTGAATAGGGCAATATGTCTGTTACAGCTTCTGAGACTAAGTTTCATGCCTTGTCTCGCTATGCTACCCAACTGTTAGGAACTAAGGAGGACAGGTTCTGGGCCTGAATACTGATTTGTAGGCTCTATCTATTCACATGACCTCTACATGAAGGAGCTTCAATAAGGTGACTGATTATGTGAAGAAACTGGAGGGAGTTAAGAAAGTCAGAAAGTCTAAGGTATTAGCCATGAAGTCCGAAAGTGTAGGTAATTAAAGTGGCTCTTATTCCCTAGTTCTCGGCAAACAGGTTAATTTGGATCATCCTATTCAGTCAGCCTTGCCAGCTTCTACAGGTGGTCATTCAAGGGCTATTTAGCAGTCTCTAGCTACTAGAGGCCAAGGGCTTTCTATTTTTCGGCCAGGAGGCCCTCTACTGAGCGAGGTTTTTTTCATTATGGAGATGTGGGTCACTTCAAGATAGAGTACCCTCTGATATAGGTAGGTAATCAGGTGCATAAGAAAGCTAGGGCTGTGGTTCCAGCAGGTAGATGTGGCAATGGAAAGGGTCGTCCACATGGTAGTGATAAACGCTCAAATCGTGCTCTCCACTTAAGGAGGTCACGACAATTGCATAGTCAAAACAATATTTATAATTTCCAATGGGTGTTGGGGTCGAACCCAAGGGAACAATGTAGTCGCGATCGAGCTAGTAAAGAATGAAAGCAACTTATTGAAGTTCAAACAAACAAAAAGGGAAAAGATATCTAAAAGAGGGGTTCTAGACTACAACTAAAAGATAAAGAAAATCAAATAAAAGATAAATTGATCAATGGCTTTCACCTTGCTTTCACCAAGCAAGGATAACAAGGGGGATATGGGCTTGGGAATTCAAATTCACAAGACTTGCACCCGATTGACACTTATGTAGTCTTGGTCATAAGTGTGGAGTGCTATCTCTCGATCAATATTAACATTTCCGAGTGACTACGGTTAGAACATCATTCAGTGCAATAAACAAGCAACCAATTAACTTGGGGAGGTCATCCTATTCCTAGCTCGGACCCTTAAATGAGAGATTCAGCGATAGGAGCTATTCCTAGACTCCAATCTAGATGGATTCCCAAGTACCCACTATTGAATCTTCCCGAATTTAGGGAAATTCTCTCCCGAGCAATAATCCAAATCAGGAAGCTAAGTCAATGTTTGCAACTATTGACTATAAATTCAAGCAATGGAAGATTCAAGAGACCCAAATAATAAAACAAGGAACAAATCTATACATGAATTCAATAAACCAACAAGTATTACTTCTAATACAAACCCAAAATCTCAAATCAATAATACACCAATAAATTAGCAATTAAGAACAAGAGTTGAAGAATGAAAACTAAAGATTTTACAATGAAGAGCATCCAAAGCTTCACTCCTATGGTGTTGGTTGATGAACCTTGCTCCCAAGCTCTCAAAATAGCCAAAGATCCAGCCAAAGATGATATTCAAGACGGCTTGGAAATGTTTTATATGAATTAGGGTTTCCAAAAATGGGAATTTCCAAATCTGCCCCCACAGCTGATGACGCCTTCATCACTATCACGTGACCAGTCCTTGCGGTCGCGAGGCTTTAGCTGTTCCTTCATCGTTGTCACGTGGATTTCACTCTCGTAGTCACGTGGCTATGATTTCCTGTGCATAACGATCGCGTTCCTTGTAGTTTACGATCGTGATGGCTTTCTTGTTTCATTGTGCATCGCGATCGCGTGCCTTAGATATCGCAGTTGCGATGGTCAATTTGATGCCAGTGATCATCAACCCTTCTTTTTGCTCCATTTGACTTGTTTTCATCCAAATTCTTCCCGACCACTTCTAAAACACAAAAACCTACAAAATAGAAGTAATCCGTGTCAATTGCACTATTTTTCCATTTATTCTTAGCAAAAGCATAAGCTTAAAGGCTAAATTAGTAGGTAGAATACCGACTCATCAAACCCCCAAACTTGAACTATTTCTTGTACTCAAGCAACTTAAAAAATTCCAACCCAAGAGGCATACAACACAAGTGTAATTGACAAACTATAAGCCAAGGAAAACCCACTTCAAGCACCAAACATGACTTCGGTTGGTACTAATGATTAGTCAATAACATGATAACTTACACTAAGCATTTCCTTCGATTCAAAACACAAATTCATGATGCAAAGGCACAATAAGAACAAGCAAGTAACAACAACCAATCCTCAAGATGTGACTCCAACCACTAGCTTATCAAAACATGCTCATTTGACTCATTTTTGGAGTTTATCAATGTCATCAACTATCCTAATTCGCATGCCCTCACAAGAACAAAAGTCCCGAAAACACATTATGTACAAAGACAATCACAATGGAAAAATACGAACACTCACACTCATAAGGAATTTCAAGTATACACACGTCGAACCATAGGCTTGCCATTCATGTAAGTTGCCACTAATGTAGGGAATCCAAGCTCGGGATCACCAAGGACTTACGGGTTATGATGTTGGCTAGGGATAAGGTGAGGATATCATTTGGTTCAAGTGACTACACCTCCCTAATGCTCTTCGTTTTCATTTCAAACACCACTCACATTTTTCAATTTCAACTTTACCTTATTTCTCCCTCACACAACCCAAGATTTCTCCTTTTTAACTCATGATCATTGACACCTTATATCACCTTCACTTGGTAGCACCAATTTTTGCTTTTCAATTTGCTCGGTAGATTGATCTTTTGGAGCAATTTTCAATTTTTGAAGTAAGGTGCTACCTCGGACTTGAAGTGCATTTCTTTTCTTCTCCTCATTTGATCACATGCACCCCAAAACTTAGGCATTTGCCTATGTTATATTTTGTTTCCCCCCCGAACTTAGGCTTTTAGCCTACATTTCATTTTCAAGCAATTAGGGAGGATGGGTTCCAAAATAGAGGTTCCAAAAAGGTCAAGGTGTTGACAAGGTGTCAAAGAATGGTCACAAGTTCAAAGGGGTTCACTAGGATTTGATGTTATTAGGAAATCATTTGGGTGAAGTGGCTATCAAAAAGGGCCTAAGGTCATCTTCCAAGCTCGGTTACACCTAGAAATTTGCCTTGAAACACATTCGGGGCAAGTTCTAGACTACACACATGCACAAGAATTATTCAACTATACCTCACCACATATGGCATGCAAATCATTCAAGAAGAATCAATTTTTAACTTCCTAAACAAGAACAAAGATGAGCTATTCTACCTTATCACCACTAATGAGTCAAGAGTCACAAAAAGATTAAAAGAGTTATCACAAAATCACTCTTTGCCATGCATTTTTCACAAAATTTTTAAGAAGGGTGTGCCTATTTCACTTAGCATGCAAGACTACTTCATTGGTACCAAACAAGTCAATTTACAACCAAAACCTCAAAAGATGACGATTTTCCCTTAAGAATGTCGTCACTCAGTCTATCATTGGGCCAATTCATCTATATAAATTAGCATGGCTACACAAGGTGGATCAACATAAACATCACACTATGGGCACATGCGATTTGCACATGAGAAAGTGCATGTCGCACGTGCAACGCACATGCCAAACAGTGGGCATGTGCGAAGCTCGTGCGGTTCACACAACGTCAAGTGTAGAACAAATATACCCCCAGCTTAAGCAGGTTCAATAGCCTAACGGGTACTCAGACTTCCCCTGGCCCACAACCACCGACATCTCAACTACTATAAAAAGTAAAACAAAGAAGTTACAACAAAAGAAACTAATAGCTTAAACCATCAACTCCATCTATATCAAAAAACAAACCCGACGAGGGAAAAACATAGCAAAAACAAGGAAAGTAGAGATCATACGTGAAGAGTTTCAATGTTGTTTATGAAATTGAAGTTGATGGTGGATTTTTATTCTTGCCTTTGGAAGAGAAAAGAAGCCACGCTTCAAAGCAAATTTTTGCTTTTGAAATGGCTGGTAGCATTTTTTATTACCTAGGAACTGTTCATTTTCTCTCAGTCACGTGGCCATGTCACGCGATCGAGATGAGTTAAAGAAACCCAACTCTCGTGATCGCGAAGAAGTCACGCGGTCACGATGAGTCAGAGAAAAGTTAACTGATCGCGATCGCGAGGTATCGAATGAGTTTTCTAAACTTTTGCACAGTGCACTGCTTTGACGTGCGATGCCAGGTGCGACGAGCACTTTATGAGGTGCAAAATGCACCATATTCACACATGCCAGAGTTTTGGATCAGTGCACTGTTTTAGTATGCGATGGCATGTGCGATGGAAACTCTTCCAGGTGTGAAAAGCACGTTGTTCAAAGGTATTTTTAGGTGCTTTTAAACACTTGGTTCCTCTTCTCATCCCTTGGGCACCTAAAACACACCAAAAAGAAACAAAAAATAAAGTAAAGCATAGAAACGATGGGTTGCCTCCCATCAAGCGCGTATTTTAATGTTGCGGTGCAACGCAAGCTACCTCACCCTTTGGATCTCCACTTGGAAGATTTAAACCTTTGACCCAAATTTGAATCGAGCTTCCGGTGACAATCCCGGGGTGAAGGTTTGAACATGAGATGGCCAATCGCTTGATTTCATAATCCACACTTTTTGGCCTTCAAGTGAGAAAGGACGCATTGACTTTGTTCCATGACAAACTCAAACCCGAATAGACCTTCATCCACCCTCCTTCCAAGGTCTAGCAAAAGCTTGATTACTTTGACTCTCGACCATTGAATCAAACTTAAGGTTGAACAAAGGTTGAAGTGGGATTTTGGCATCTCCACCTTCAAACTTGCCTCATTCATAACATCCTCACTTAGAGATGTTATGATATGATGGACCACACTTGGTGTAGTTGGTTGCAACACCACCTTCAGTTCATGATCCTCCCTTGTGTTTTCCTCTTCTTTCGCCCTTGCGTCCACAAAGCATTGCTTTATGGATTGCACACCCTCCTCTTGGCTTTATAACAATGCCAAGAGGGTTTGGAGCTTACTGTATGTGCCTTCTTTGCATGCAAATTCATGGTCCATGTCAAGGTCACAAGCACCACTAACAATATTGTTAGCACAAGAAGGGGGTGGGGGATAATCATCGTTGGGGCAATTGCTCCAATGTCCATCACGACCACCATACAAATATCAATTGCGCCCATCATAGGAAAAAGTGGGAGAATACCTTCCTCTCCTAGGGCCAATTCTACACCTTTGTCCAAGGTGGGGTCCTTCATAATAAACACAATAGTCGGGAATATATATTGGAATGCAACCGTCACCATTTCTAACATTCAAATGAGCCATGATGCCATCAACAAACTAAAACTAAACAAAAGAAAAAAACAAATATTCACAAAGTTGAACTAGAGTAAGTAAACTCAAATTCTAAACTAACTCAATACGCCAAATTGTTCCCCATCAACGATGCCATTTTTGATAAACGCTCAAATCATGCTCTCCACTTAAGAAGGTCATGGCGATCGCATAGTCAAAACAAAATTTATAATTCCTAATGGGTGTTGGGGTCGAACCCAAGGGAACAATGTAGTCGTGATCGAGCTAGTAAAGAATGAAAGCAATTTATTGAAGTTCAAACAACCAAAAAAAAAGGAAAAGATATCTAAAAGGGAGGTTCTAGACTACAACTAAAAGATAAAGAAAATCAAATAAAAGGTAAATTGATCAATGACTTTCACCTTGCTTTCACCAAGCAAGGATAACAAGGGGGATATGTTCTTGGGAATTCAAATTCACAAGACTTGCACCCGATTGACACTTAGGTAGTCTCAGTCATAAGTGTGGAGTGCTATCTCCCGATCAACATCCATATTTTTGACTGATTTTGGTTATAACATCATTCGGTGCAATAAATAAGCAACCAATTAACTTGGGGAGGTTGTCTTATTCCTAGCTTGGACCCTTAAATAGGAGATTCCGCGATAGGATATATTCCTAGCCACCAATCTAGATAGATTACCAAGTACCCACAATTGAATCTTCCCGAATTTAGGGAAATTCTCTCACGAGCAATAACCCAAGTCAGGAAGCTAAGTCAATGTTTGCAACCATTGACTATAAATTCAAGCAATGGAAGATTCAAGAGACCCAAATAATCAAACAAGGAAAAAATCTATACATGAATTCAATAACCCAACAAGTATTATTTCTAATACAAACCCAAAATCTCAAATCAACAATACACCAATAAAATAGCAATTATGAACAATAGTTGAAGAATGGAAACTAAAGATGTTTACAATGAAGAGCATCCAAAGCTACTCCTATGGTGTTGGTTGATGAACCTTGCTCCCAAGCTCTCAAAATAGCCAAAGATCCAGCCAAAGATGATATTCAAGACGGCTTGGAAGTGTTTTATGTTAATTTGGGTTTCCAAAAATGGGAATTTCCAAATCTGACCCGCAGCTGATGACGCCTTCATCGCTATCGCATGACCAGTCCTCGCGATCGCGAGGCTTTAGCTATTCCTTCATCACTGTTGCGTGGATTTCACTCTCGTGGTCGTATGGCTGTGATTTCCTATGCATCACGGTCGCGTGCCTTGTAGTTCGCGGTCGCGATGGCTTGCTTGTTTCATTATGCATCGCGATCGTGTGCCTTAAGTCTCGCGGTTGCGATGGTCAATTTGATGCCAATGATCATCAACCCTTCTTTTTGCTCCATTTGAATTGTTTTCATCCAAATTCCTCCCGAACACTTATAAAACAAAAAAACTGCAAAATAGAAGTAATCCGTGTCAATTGCATTATTTTTCCATTTATTCTTAGTAAAAGCATAATCTTAAAGGCTAAATAAGTAGGTAGAATACCGACTTATCAAACCCCCAAAATTAAACTATTGCTTGTCCTCAAGCAACTTAAAAAATTCCAACTCAAGAGGCATACAACACAAGTGTAATTGACAAACTATAAGCCAAGGAAATCCCACTTCAAGCACCAAACATGACTTCGGTTGGTACTAATAATTAGTCAATCACATGATAACTTACTCTAAGAATTTCCTTCGATTCAAAACACAAACTAATGATGCAAAGTCACAATAAGAACAAGCAAGTGACAACAACCAATCCTCAAGATGTGACTCAAACCACTAGCTTATCAAAACATGCTCATTTGACTCATTTTTGGAGTTTATCAATGTCACCAACTATCCTAATTAGCATGCCCTCACAAGAACAAAAGTCCCAAAAACACATTATGTACAAAGACAATCACAAGAGACAAATACAAACACTCACACTCACAAGGAATTTCAAGTACACACACGTCAAACCATAGGCTTTCCCTTTATGTAAGTCGCCACTAATGTAGGGTAGCCAAGCTCGGGATCACTACGGACTTGCGGGTTACGATATTGGCTAGGGCTAAGGTGAGGATATCATTTAGTTCAAGTGACTACACCTCCCTAATGCTCTTCATTTTCATTTCATACACCACTCACATTTTTCAATTTCAACTTTACCTTATTTCTCCCTTAACAACCCAAGATTTCTCCCTTTTAACTCATGATCATTCACACCTTATATCACCTTCTCTTGGTAGCACCAATTTTTTCTTTTCAATTTGCTCGTTAGATTGATATTTTGGAGCAATTTTCAATTTTTTGAAGTAAGGTGATACCTCACACTTGAAGTGCATTTCTTTTCTTCTCCTCATTTGATCACATGCACCCCCAAACTTAGGCATTTTCCTATGCTATATTTCATTTCCCCCTCGAACTTAGATTTTTAGCCTACATTTTATTTTCAAGCAATTAGGGAGGATGGGTGCCAAAATAGAGGTTCCAAAAAGGTCAAGGTGTTGACAAGGTGTCAAAGAATGGTCACAAGCTCAAAGGGGTTCACTAGGATTTGATGTCATTGGGAAGTCATTTGGGTGAAGTGGATATCAAAAAGGGCCTAAGGTCATCTTCCAAGCTCGGTTACACATAGAATTTTGCCTTGAAACACATTCGGGGCAAGTTCTAGATGACACACATTCACGAGAATTATTCAACTAAACCTCACCACACATGGCGTGCGAATCATTCAAGAAGGAATAATTTTTAACTTCCTAAACAAGAATAAAGATGATCTATTCTACATTATCACCACTAATGAGTCAAGAGTCACAAAAAGATTAAAAGAGTTGTCACAAAAGCACTCTTCGCCATGCATTTTTCACAATTTTTTTGGAAGGGTGTGCCTATTTCACTTAGCAAGAAAGACTACTTCATTGGTACCAAACAAGTCAATTTTAAACCAAAACCTCCAAAGATGATGATTTGCCCTTAAGAATGTCGTCACTCAGTCTATCATTGGGCCAATTTATCTATCTAAATTGGCATGGCTACACAAGGTGGATCAACATAAACATCACACTACGGGAACATGCAATTCACATAAGAGAAAGTACGTGTCGCACGTACAATGCACAGGCCAAACTGTAGGCATGTGTGAAGCTCGTGTGATTCGCACAATGTCAAGTGCGGAACAAATATACCCCCAGCTCAAACAGGTTCAATAGCCTAACAGGTACTCAGACTTCCCCTAGCCCTAACATCTCAACTACTATAAAAAGTAAAACAAAGAAGTTACAACAAAAGAAACTAATAGCTTAAACCATCAACTCCATCCATATCAACAAACAAACTCGATGAGGGATAAACATAGCAAAAACAAGGAAAGCATAGATCATACCTGAAGAGTTGCAAAGTTGTTTATGAAATTGAAGTTGATGGTGGATTTTTATTATTGCCTTTGGGAGAGAAAATAAGCCAAGTTTCAAAGCATATTTTTGCTTTTGAAATGTCTGTTAGCATTTTTTATTACCTGGGAACCATTCTTTTCCTCACTGTCACATGGCGATGTCACGCGATCGCGATGAGTTAAAGTCACCTGACTCTTGTGATCACAAAGAAGTCACCCGGTCGCAATGAGTCAGAGAAAAGTTAACTGATCACAATTATGAGGCATCGACTGAGTTTTCTAAAATTTTGCACAGTGCACTACTTCGACGTGCGATGCCAGGTGCGATAAGCACTTTATGAGGTGCAAAATACACCATATTCACACATGCCAGTGTTTTAGATCAGTGCACAGTTTTAGTGTGCGATGGCATGTGCAACGGGAACTCTTCGAGGTGCAAAAAGCACGTTGTTCAAAGGTATTTTTGGGTGCTTTTCAACACTTGGTTCCTCTTCTCATCCCTTGGGCACCTAAAACACACCAAAAAGAAACAAAAAGTGAAGTAAACCATAGAAACGATGGGTTGCCTCCAATCAAGCGCATAATTTAATGTCGCAGCATGATGCAAGCAACCTCACCCTTTGGATCTCTACTTGGAAGATTTGATCCTTTGACCCAAATTTGAATTGAGCTTCTGGTGACAATCCCGGGGTGAAGGTTTGAACATAAGAAGGCCATTCTCTTGATTTCGCAATCCACACTTTTTGTCCTTCAAGTGAGGAATGACACTGTGAATTCATTTCACGACAAACTCAAACTGGGATAGACCTTGATCTACCCGCTTTCCAAAATATTGATTACTTTGATTCTCGTCCATTGAATAAAACTTAAGGTTGAACAAAGGTTGAAGTGGGATTTTGGCGTCTCCACCTTCAAGCTTTTCTCGTTCATAAAATCCTCATTTAGAGTTGTTATGACATCATGGCCCACACTTGGTGTAGTTGGTTGCAACACCACCTTAAGTTCATGATCCTCCCTTGTGTTTTCCTCTTCTTTCTCCCTTGCATCCACAAAGCATTGATTTATGGATTGCACACCCTCCTCTTGGGTTTCTAATGATGCCAAGAAGGTTTGGATCTTACCATATATGCCTTCTTCACATGAGAATTCATGGTCCTTGTCAAGGTCACAAGCACCACTAACAACATTGTTAGCACAAGAAGGGGGAGGGGGACGATCATCGTTGGGGCAATTGCTCCAATGTCCATCACGGCCACCACACAAATAGCAATTGCGCCCATCATAGAAACAAGAGGGAGAATACCTTTCTCTCCTAGGGACAATTCTACACCTTTGTCCAAGGTGGGGTCCTCCACAATAAACACAATAGTCAGGAATATATATTAGAATGCAACCGTCACCATTTCTAACATTCAAATAAGCCATGATGCCATCAATAAAACTAAAACTAAGCAAAAGAAAAAAACAAATATTCCTAAGGTTGAACTAGAGTAAGTAAACTCAAATTCTAAACTAACTCAATACGCCAAATTGTTTCCCAACAGTGGCGCCATTTTTTATAAACGCTCAAATAGTGCTCTCCACTTAAGGAGGTCACAACGATCGCGTAGTCAAAACAAAATTTATAATTCCCAATGGTTGTTGGGGTCGAACCCAAAGGAACAATGTAGTCGTGATCGAGCTAGTAAAGAATGAAAGCAACTTATTGAAGTTCAAACAACAAAAAAAAGGAAAAGATATCTAAAATGGGGGTTCTAGACTACAACTAAAAGATAAAGAAAATCAAATAAAAGATAAATTGATCAATGGATTTCACTTTGCTTTCACCAAGCAAGGATAACAAGGGGGATATGGGCTTGGGAATTCAAATTCACAAGACTTGCACCCGATTGATACTTAGGTAGTCTTGGTCATAAGTGTGGAGTGCTATCTCCCGATCAACATCCACATTTCTGACTGATTTTGGTTAGAACATCATTCGGTGCAATAAACAAGCAACCAATTAACTTAGGGAGGTCGTCCTATTCCTAGATCAGACCCTTAAATAGGAGATTTCGCGATAGGAGATATTCCTAGCCTCCAATCTAGATGGATTCCCAAGTACCCACTATTGAATCTTCCCGAATTTAGGGAAATTCTTTCCCGATCCATAACCCAAATCAGGAAGCTAAGTCAAAGTTTGCAACTATTGACTATAAATTCAAGCAATGGAAGATTTAAGAGACCTAAATAATCAAACAAGGAACAAATCTATATATGAATTCAATAACCCAACAAGTATTATTTCTAATACAAATCTAAAATCTCAAATCAACAATACACCAATAAAATAGCAATTAAGAACAAGAGTTTAGGAATGGAAACTAAAGATTTTACAATGAAGAGCATCCAAAGCTTCACTCCTATGGTGTTGGTTGATGAACCTTGCTCCCAAGCTCTCAAAATAGCCAAAAATCTATCCAAAGATGATATTCAAGACGGCTTGGAAGTGTTTTATGTGGATTGGGGTTTCTAAAAATGGGAATTTCCAAATCTGCCCCCGCAGCTGATGACGCCTTCATCTCTATCGCATGACCAGTCCTCGCAGTCTCGAGGCTTTAGCTATTCCTTCATCGCTGTCGCATGGATTTCACTCTCGCAGTCGCGTGGCTATGATTTCCTGTGCATCACAGTCACGTGCCTTGTAGTTCGCGGTCAGAATGGCTTGCTTGTTTCATTGTGCATCGCGATTGCATGCCTTAGGTCTCGCATTTGCGATAGTCAATTTGATTCCAGTGATTATCAACCTTTCTTTTAACTCCATTTGACTTGTTTTCATCCGAATTCTTCCCGAATACTTCTATAACACAAAAACCTACAAAGTAGAAGTAATCCGTGTCAATTGCACTATTTTTCCATTTATTATTAGAAAAAGCATAAGCTTACAGGCTAAATAAGTAGGTAGAATACAGACTTATCAGGTAGGCGAGGTAATAATCAGGGAGGCCGTGGTGGTGAGAGAGGTAATGGTAATGCATGGAAGGGCGGAGCACAACTACTAGGGAGGTTGCCTAAAGCTCATTGTTATGCCTTCTTGGGCAAGTCCAAGGCTGAGGCGTCTAATGTTGTGATAACATGTACTATTCTCGTCTGTGACTGGAGGTCTTCTATTTTGATTGATCCGGGTTCCAGTTACTCTTATGTATAGACTTGGTATGTGAGGTTCTTGATTCTCCTATGCATATTTCAACTCTAGTTGGAGATTCTGTGGTAGTGACCTAACTATACCATTTACGCTCTATTTTGTTTATGGCTTTTCAGACTTAAGGTAGATTTGGTCATATTGGATATGCTTGATTTTGATATTATTCTAGGTATGACTTATTTGTCTTCTTATCATGCAGTTTTGAAATGTAATTCTAAGATAGTGACAATAGAGATGCCGGGTATGGATAGACTAAAGTGGGAGGATGTGTATAAGCCTAAGCCGATGAAAATCATATCCTTTATTTGAGCTAGAAAGCTAGTGGGGAAGGGTTGTTCAGCGTTCCTGACTCATCTTCAAGATGTTACTGCGGAGTCCCGTTCTATTGAGTTCGTCCTTGTGGTTTCTGAGTTTCAGAAGGTATTTTATACATATTTGCTTGGTATGCCTCCAGACAAAGATATTGACTTCTGTATAGATTTGGAGCCGGGCACTCGCCCAATCTCTATTCCTCCTTATCGAATAGTTTCAACAGAGTTGAGGGAACTCAAAATTCATCTATAGGAACTTTTTGATAAGGGATTTTTTCATCCCAGTGCTTTGCCTTGGGGTGATCCATTCTTGTTTGTTAAAAATAAGGATGGTAGCATGAGGATGTGTATAGATTACATGCAGTTGAACAAGGTTACCATCCAGAATAAGTATCCCTTGCCCTGCATAGGTTATCTTTTTAACCAGTTACAGGATACTTCAGTGTTTTCCAAAATTGACTTGAGGTTAGGGTACCATCAGCTAAAGATTAGGCATGAGGATATACCTAAGACAACTTTCAGGATTCGGTATGGGCATTATGAGTTCCTGGTATGTTGTTTGGGTTGACCAATGCACCGGCAACCTTCATGAGCTTGATGAATAGCATTTTCAAGTCATTCTTGGATTCTTTTATGATAGTGTTTATTGATGACATTTTAATTTACTCCAAGAGTAAGGAGAAGCATGCAAATCATCTTCGTATTGTCTTGGGAATTTTGAAGGAGAAGCAGTTGTATGCAAATTTTTTGAAATGTGAGTTCTGGTTATCTCCAGTTGCCTTCTTAGGGCATTCTCAGAAAAAAAAGGGTGATGGTAGATCCCAGATTATTGAGGTGGTCAAGATTTGGGTTCGTCCTAGCTCTGTGACTGAGGTTAAGAGTTTCATTGGTTTTTGTAGCTACTATCGCAGGTTCATCAAGAATTTTGCTTCTATTGCTACTCACTTGACAAGGTTAACTCAGAAGGAGGTATCACTTGTTTGGTTTGATAAGTGTGAGGAGAGCTTCCAAAAGTTCAATGCACTTTTGACTACAACTCCTATTCTTTCATTGCCGATGAAGGTAAAGGATTTTATTGTATTTTGTGATGCTTCACATTTGGGTTTGGGTGCTGTGTGGATGTAGGACGTGAATGTCATTGCTTATGATTTGTGGCAACTGAATCCTCATGAATAGAATTACCCGACCCATGATTTGGAGTTGGCAACGGTGGTGTTTGCACTTAAGATCTGGAGGCACTATCTCTATGGCGTCAGTGTGAGGTGTTCATAGACCATCGCAATCTGCATCATGTGTTTATGCAAACGGATATGAATCTGAGACAGAGAAGGTGGATGGAGTTATTGAAAGACTATGACATGTCCATCCAGCATCATCCGAGTAATGCCAATATGGTGGCAGATGCATTGAGCCAAAAAGGGGTAAGCATGGACAGTTTGGCTTGTTTGGGGGTGTCAAAGTGACCCTTGGCTAGAGAGATTCAAACTCTAGCATCTAAGTTCATGGAGTTTGGTATTTTAGAAAACGGTGGAGTGTTGGCTAGTATTGAAGTGAAGTTAACATTTCTAGATGAAATTCAGGCCAAACAGTTTGAGGATGTACAATTGAATAAACTCCAGAACAAGGTGGTATCATGAGAGGCTTCAGATGCCACCCTTGATGCATATGGAGTGTAGTGGTTTAGAGGATGGGTATGTGTTCCTCGAGTTGGTGATTTGGTTCAGAATGTGTTAGTTAAAGCTTATGGTTCGTGATACTCTATTCATCCAGGCGTAACCAAAATGTATTAGAACTTAAGGCATCATTATTGGTGGCCTGGGATGAAAAAGGATATAGTGGAATATGTATCCAAGTGTCACAATTGTTAGACGGTGAAGTACAAACATCAAAGGCCTGCAGGTTTGCTTCAAAGGATACCCATTCCTGAGTGAAAGTGGGAAAGGATAGCCATGGACTTCGTGGTAGGTCTTCCTAAGACCTTGGGAAAGTATGACTCAATTTGGGTCATCATGGATAGGCTGACTAAATTTGCCCATTTCATTCCGGTTAGGGTGGATTATAGCTCTAAGCAGTTGGGCAAGATCAACATCAAGGAGATAGTGAGTTTACATAGGGTGCCACTTTTCATTATTTCAGACAGTGGTATGCAGTTTACTTCTATGTTCTGGGGTAGGTTACATGAAGAGTTGGGCACCCAACTCACTTTTAGCACAACCTTTCATCCCTAGACTGATGGACAGTCAGATAGACAATTCAGGTGCTAGAGGACATGTTGAGGACTTGTGTGATTGACTTCAGAGGCCATTGGGATCAGTTCTTTCTATGGAGTGAATTCTCATTCAATGATAATTATCTCTCCAGTATTAACATATCACCATTCGAGGCACTCTATGAGAGGGGATGTAGATCGCCCATAGGATGGTTTGAAAGATCAGGCAAAAAGTGAGAGGTATCCAAACCAAGTTATTAGCAGCCCAGAGTAGACAAAAGGAGTGCAGATTGCAAGGTTAAGGACATGTAATTTCAGGTTGGTGAACAGGTTCTGTTGAACGTGTGACCAATGAAAAAGGTCATGAGGTTTGGCAAGAAAGGTAAGCTTAGCCCTTGGTACATCGATCTGTTCGAGGTTCTAAAAAATGTAGGGCTGGTAGAGTATAAATTAGCATTACCGCCCAGTTTGTTTGGAGTCCATCCAGTATTTCATGTATCCATGATGAAGAGATACCATTAGGATGGGGATTACATCATTAAGTGGGAATCAGTCTTGCTAGATAAGGATCTTAAATATGAGGAGGAGCCAATTGCCATTCTTGATCGGGATGTCCAAAAATTAAGGACAAATGAGATTAGATCAGTGAAGGCTCAATGAAAGCATCATCCGATTGAAGAAGCCACTTGGGAAATCGAGAAGGACATTCAAGAAAAGTACCCTCACTTGTTTTAGGATTCAGGTACTACTTCTTTCTTGACTTAACTCATTTTCTTGTTTGATAGTTCAGGGACGAACGATGGGTAAATTGGTATCTATTGTAACGACTCTTCCTGTCATTATTGGTGAGCTAATCGTGCGAGAATCGGGGTTATAACTTTTACAGAATTGGAAGTTGAAAATTTTAGGCTAGGCTAGTTGATAAGTCGGTAATCTACCAACTTATTGAGCCTTTATCCATGAATTATTGCTATGTTTTGAATAGATTTAGAGGTTCTTATGGCCTTTATTGATGTCTACGCAGGTACTTGTGATCATGATGAAAAACAAGGAAATGGATCCAAAAAGATCTTAAAAGGAGTGAAGTGTGAAGTGATAAAAAAGATGGAGATTCTGCCTTGAGTTGTGGCACTTGTGCGACACGCACAAGCCTTGGTGCGTTCCATACCTCTCACCGCATGGAGCCTTGCATCGAATGAATAATCAGATACGAAGTGCGGTCGCTGTGCGATGTGCATAAATCATGGTGCAAACTACACCTCCTTCGCACGATATCTCCCAAGTCATCTAAAGTCATTGGTTCAACTGAAGAGGGTGTGCGACGCGCATATCACAACATGAGAATAGCACATCGCGCTGTACACCACCCGAAAGGTATTTTTTTTCCAGAAATTTGGTGACATTTTGGGAAAGTATTTAAACCTATTTTAGGCACAATTTTAAATAGAATTCTTTAGCTCTGAATACGCTTGAGTAATTTTAGCTTTGAGAACAAGTTTCCTCTCTAAGAAGAAAAAAAGGGTTTCAATCATTTCTCTCTCCAATTCTTAGTTCACCATTTGTGTACAAAATTGAGCTTAGATATTGAAATTACACTTGAATGAAGAGGAATTTGACTTGCCCACTTGGTATATCTCTTTCCTTTAGTATGAGTAGCTAATTTCATTATCTAGGGATATGTTGATAATGGGTGTGGGTTTTGCTAATTCTCGCTTATAATTGCTTATTTGACATGGGTCTAGTAGTTTCACCAAGTTTTAATCCTAAATTTGGTGGTTGCAAATATTGATTTTCCTTACATGGTTATGTTATTGCTTGAAAGAGAATTCCATAGTTTCGAATATGAAATTACTAGTGGGAACTTGGGCTTCCATTTAGATTGAGGCTAGAAATAGCTCATATCAACAGAATCACCCATTTAAGGGTCTAAGCTAGAAATAATATGACCTCTCTAAGCTTTAGCTTGATTGTTTGTTGTTAAAGCGATAGTGCTTTAATCAAGATTGTCGGATATATGTTGTTGATAGAGAGATGAACAACCATATCCATAACCAAGGCTACCTATGTCAATGAGTGAGAATTTGCGTGAATAGGCAATAACCCTATACCACACTAGAGCCCCATTGGATGCACATCCCTAGTTGTCTACTCTCATTTGTACACCCATTTTACTTTACCATCTTGCTTGAATTGGATTTTTGTGACAGAATTCCCAATTCCCCCCAATCCTTTACTTTCTTGTTTTCAAACATTTACTCTCTTAGTGAAGTCGTTTCATTATAATCATCATTGTGCTATCTACAAGTCTTTGTGTTTACAACCCCGACATCCATTGGATACTTATAAATGTGTTTTGCTTGATGATAGCCAATACATCCTAATTGGAAAGTATATTTGAGCATTTATCAAAAATGGCGCCGTTACCGGGGACTTGATTTGATAACTATTTTTGATTGTAGATTTGAAATCACTTTGAGAGTACTTGTTGCTTTTTATTTTGTTTGTGTTGTGATTGAGCAGGCTAGTCTATGAGCTAGGCAGATGATAATGATAGTGTTGACGGCTTTATGGATGCAAATGTTGCTGAGCCTGTGTTGCAAGGGGGTATGAGTGCAATCCTCCTACCCCCCACGGTGGGAAATGCCATATTCTAAGTTACAAGCACAATGCTCTATTTATTGCACATAAAAGGTCTGTTTGAGGGCTACATTCCAAAGATGCCCATCGGCACATAAGGCACTTTTTGGAGGTATGTAAACTGTTTGCTAGAGCCAATATTACTCAAGTGTCCATCCGATTGCACTTATTTCCCCTTTCTCTCATAGGAGAAGCTATCACTTGGTTTGAAGAGTTACCCATGGGCATAGTAACTACTTGGGATGGTATGCGTATCACATTCCTTGGGAAATTCTTTCCCATTGGCAAAATGCTAGAATTGAGAGACGAAATCAGTATGTTTGAAGAATTTTATGGTGAACCCTTCCATAAATCTTGGCTAAGATTTAAGAGAAAGGTAGCAAGGTGTCCGACCCATGGCCTTCCAAATGACATCTTTCTCCAATACTTCTACCATTCTTTAGACCCCACAAACAAAACCATTAACAATAATTTGGGTGGGGGTGCTTTAATGGATTAAACATTCGAATTCGCTAAGATGTTGCTTGAGAGGGTGACAAAGTTTAATCGTGATTGGAATACTTGAGGAGCCGAGGGAACAATGGGTGCGACCTCTGCTATTGTACTAAATGAATGGGAGAAAAATAATGCACGAAGAGATAGAGAGCTAACAATCATCAAAACTCTTCTCAAATTTATGACTAATCATGTGATTGAGCAAAAGGTAGAAAGCATAAATGTCATTAGCATACGAGGAACTAAAGAGTTAGAGGATGATGAGATCTATTCACCCGCTGATGAAAAAGCATTAGTTGTTGAAAATCATGATATGGGTTCCCATGTGAGTCTTCAATATGGGAATCAAGGTCAGAACCATGGAGATGTCTCCTCAAGAGTGGAAGTTTTGCTTGAAAGAGTATTACAGAAAGTCGAGTCGATCGCCACAAGAATCCATGAACTAAAGCATGATCTTGTGTCCCTTACTGAAATCATAATATCTCATTCTGTCTCCATCAAGATTCTTGAAGAAAGAATAAATTGGCTGGCCTCTCAAACTAAGTGTAGAAAAGATGTAAAGTCTATGGATGTGCTTGTCAAAGAGGTCCCATCAAGATCTATGGGTGATAAGAGTTATGCGATATACATCTCTAGGGGTAGAAAGGCTATTAACTATGGTGTTGAGGAGACCAAGAGCGAAAAGAACAAGATTCCAAAGTGTACAAAACCTTCCCTAAATGCCCCCTCCTTTCCCATAATGTTTGGTACAAGGAAAAGAAGATGATCAATCTAGAGGGTTTGAATTCATGTTGAAGAAAATATCAATCAATATTCCAATGAAATATTACCTCTCTCAAATGCCCAACTATGAGAGATTGATGAAAGAGAAGTGCACCAAGAAAGGACTGATGGAACATGAAGTAGTTGGTGGGCCTCCTCAAATGAAACACTTTCATGACCAGCAGATATTGAAACGAGAATTTTCTCCCGGGGATTGGGTGATTCTATTCAACCCTAGGCCTCACCCATTGTTGGGCAAGTTGAAGTCCAAGTGTTCCGGTCTTTTCAAAGTATCATAAGCTTTCTCGAGTGAGGAAATTGAACTTGAAGCGGAAAATGGATCTAGATTTAAAGTGAATGGCCAGAGGGTCAAGAAATATTTAGGTGTTCCGAAAGAAGTCACTTTCATAGGGGTGAATCACCATGATTGAAAGGTATTTCTTCGAGTCATAACGTTAAACCAAGCGCTTCTTGGGAGGCAACCCAAGCATCCATCTTTATTTCTTTGTATTTCTGTTTTATTTTCTACTTTTGTTATTATTTTTGTGAAGTTGTAGGTAGATAAAGAGAAAGAGAGCTAGAATGTTTTGAAAGGCATCAATCCATTTCTTTTAAGCAACAGGAAAAACACACATGGAGAAGTGCGCCTCACATAAGCCATCGCCCATCACAACAGATTCACCGTCCAACTTTAAAGACCACTTGTGTAGAGGCCATGAAAACGCACACCATGTTGTGCGTGTCATATGCCATTACTGGGAGTAATCCACACCTGAACTTTAGTCTCATTGGGGACAATGTTATGTCTAAAGTTTGGGGGTTGGTGCTCATTTGATTGTGTGGTCTAGTTGCTCGTGTTGGGCCTTGAGATATTATTTCCTATTGCCTTTGTTGGGCCGTGACATTTTATTTCTCTTGCTAGATTCTATTTGGCCCTTGTCAGGCATGTTGGATGATTGTGATGATATTTGTGATGATATTGCCCTCGTCATCCTCTCATGTTGTTTTTTATGCTTTAATTGTGGCCTCGCCAGGCTTGATGTTTTTTGTTGTGATTGTGTTGCCGAGTTGGTCTTACACGCTCCATTATTTCACTACCCGTGCTTTGTAAATGCACTAAAGGCCTACTCTAAGGCTTATTTTTAAATGAATCATGAGCGCGCAATTTGGTTGTCGCCTTTTTAATAGTAGTTTAGCAATAAACTCTGAGGATTTTCTTAATACCATGGTTCTTTCCTAAGGAGCAAAAGTTTTGTTTTATTAATTTTCTTTTTCTTTTGTTTTTATGTCGAACCGAGTTGGTGTTTCCCTATGATAGATTGAGAGGTGACTTTCTTAAGAGAAAATTCTATGTTTTAGTTTAAAATTGAGTCCATAGTTGCTTGTCTCGAAATGGGCCCACCAAAAAATATTTCTTGGCAAGTTGTTTTTGGAAATAAAAGGAAGAAGGGAAATGAATTTTTGAGGAAAAGCATTCTTTTGTCATTACTTGCACACTCTTTCGTTGGCTTGATTGACTCACAAACGAGTGTGTAATAAACTCAGAATAGCTTGTCGAAAGTCATTTGTCCCAATTAATTTTGAGACTAATGAGAGAAGTCTTGTGGCATGATGCCTTATATGGTGAGGCTTTACCTTGATTCTCGTGCATGCGTATCATCTAGAACTTGCCCCGAATGTGATTCAAGGCAAAATTCTAGGTGTGACCAAGATTGGAAGATGACCTTAGGCCCTTTTTAATAGCCACTTCACCAAAATGAATTCTCTCAACATCAATCCTAGTAAACACCTTTTGATCTTGTGACCGTTCTTTGGCACCTTGTTTAACACCTTGACCTTTTTGGAACCTCTATCTTGGCACCCTTCCTCCCTTATTGCTTGGAAGTTAAACATAGGCTAAAAGCCTAAGTTTGTAGGGAGGGGGGGGGGGAAGAAAAGATAACATAGGCAAATGCCTATGTTTGGGGGTATATGTGATCAAATGAGGAGAAGAAAAGAAATGCACTTCAAGTGCAAGGTAGCACCTTAAGTTTAAATTGAAAATTGCTCTAAAAGTTCAATCCAATAAGAAAAATGAAAAGCAAGAATAGGTTCTACCAAATGAAAGTGATACAAGGAGTTGAATGATCATGATTGAAAAGGAGAAGCTTGGGTTGTGTGAGGGAGAAATAAGGTGAAGTTGAAATCTAAAAATATGAGCGATGTTTGAAATGATAACAAAGAGCATTAGGGAGGTATAGTAACTTGAACCAAATGAAATCCTTACCTTATCCCTAACCAACATCGTAACCCGTAAGTCCTTGGTGATTTCGAGCTTGGCTACCCTATATTAGTGGAGATTTACATGAAGGGAAAGCCTATAATTCGATGTGTGTGCACTTGAATTTCCTTGAGAGAGTGAGAGTCTTCTTGGTTCTCTGATAAACCCGTTGTTTCGAGAATTAAATGATTGTAATTGGGATTCTCTCTTATGGTGAGTGGCATCATGTACTCGAGTTAAAACATGAAGTCTCTATTTCGATTGAGAGGAATGAATGAGACAAGTTATATGGAAAATCTCGAGGCAAACCTTGACGGTCCATGCAAATGTCTTGAGAAGCTTAAGTGTCTTGTTTTGAATGACAAAATTCCCTTATAAGAAATGAAGACCTTTTGAAAAAGGTTTTGAAATGACCAATTGCCTTGATATTGTGGTGGTTCAAATTGAGATGAGCATTGTAGTTGAGTATTTTTGTTTGAGTATTTTTGTTTATTCTTTTTCTTGATTATTAGCATAGATTAGTCTTTTGTGCCTTGATTGAGTCTAGAGCATAATTCATTCCCTGCCTTGTGAGTACCTTGCTTGAGGAAAATAAATATTTCAAGTTTGGGGGTTTGATAAGTCGGTAATCTACCAACTTATTAAGCCTTTATCCATGAATTATTGCTATTTTTTGAATAGATTTAGAGGTTCTTATGGCCTTTATTTATGTCTATGCAGGTACTTGTGATCAAAGATGAAAAACAAGGAAATGGAACCAAAAAGAGCTTAAAAGGAGTGAAGCGTGAAGTGATTGAAAAAGATAGAGATTTTGCCTTGAGATGCGGAACTTGTGCGACACGCACAAGCCTTGGTGCGTTCTGCACCTCTCACTGAATAGAACCTTGCATCGACTGAAGAATCTGTTATGACGTGCAATCGAGTGCGATGCGCATAACTCACGGTGCAAACCGCACCTCCTTCACACGACATCTTCTAAGTCAGCTAAAGTCACTGGTTCAACTGAAGAGGGTGTGCGACGTGCACATCACGACATGCGAACCACACATCGCTCGCACACCACCCAAAGGGTATTTTTGTCCAGAAATTTAGTGGAGTTTTAGGAAAGTATTTAAACCTATTTTAGGCACAATTGTAAATAGAATTCTTCATCTATGAATACTCGTGAGTAATTTAATCTTTGATAACAAGTTTCCTCTCTAAGGAGAAGAATATTTCAATCAATTCTCTCTTCCAATTCATAGTTCACCATTTGTGTACAAAACTGAGCTTAGATATTAAAATTACACTTGAATGAAGAGGAATTTGACTTACCCACTTGGTATATCTCCTTCCTTTAGTATGAGTAGCTAATTTAATTGTCTAGGGATGTGTTGATAATGGGTTCTTGATAAATAGGTGTGGGTGTTGCTAATTCTCACTTATAAATGCTTATTTGACATGGGTCTAGTAGTTTCACCAAGGTTTAATCCTAAAATTGGTGGTTGCAAATATTGATTTTTCTTACTTGGTTATGTTGTTGCTTCAAAGAGAATTCCATAGTTTTGGATGTGAAATTACTAGTGGAAACTTGGGCTTCCATTTAGATTGAGGCTAGAAACAGCTCATATCAATGGAATCACCCAAATAAGGGTCTAAGCTAGGAATAGTATGACCTCCCTAAGCTTTAGCTTGGTTTTTTGTTGTTAAACCGATAGTGCTTTAATCGAGATTATCGGATATATAGTTGTTGATCGAGAAATGAATAACCATACCCATAACCAAGGCTACCTATGTTAATGAGCAAGAAATTGCGTGAATAGGCAATCACCCTATACCACACTAAAGCCCTATTGGACACACATCCCTAGTCGTCTACTCTAATTTGTACATCCATTTTACTTTACCATATTGCTTGAATTGGATTTTTGTGACAGAATTCCTAATTCCCCCAATCCTTTACTTTCTTGTTTTCAAACATTTACTCTCTTAGTGAAGTCGTTTTATTGCAATCATCATTGTGCTATCTACAAGTCTCTGTGGGTATGACCCCGAGATCCATTGGGTACTTATAAATGTGTTTTTCTTGACGATCGCATTTATCACTAGTCGTGGACAAAATTTGAGCAGGGTGATGTCTAGGGCAATTTGGGAAGGTATTGGGTTTAATAAAACTTAGCTTGATTTTATATTAGCTAAGGTGATAAGGAGTCCGTAGGACATTTTAGAAGTGAATTCGGGTGAGTAGAACTCCTTATATTGAACTTGACATAAATGGGTTAGTCAGGGATGTCATGGTTTGAGGGTGTGTTGTGAAAAAGGCAAAACTGGGAGGATTTCAAATTTTCTATTCTGTCACACCTTCTATAGTTGGTGATAGGCTGCTACTGCGATGCGGCACTGCTGTAGAGGAGAAATTCCCGCTATAACAGGAGTCAGAGTCAGTCAACTCCTCTATAGCGGGAGGCTTATGCTACGGCGCTGACGCTATAGGGAGATTAATCACTGTTAATGCAGAAACTTCCTCAAAACGTTCATTATTTCACAAAAGTATTTTAGGGTAGACAGAGGTGATTTAGGGTGATTCCTATTGATTTTCCACCAGAATTTTTTGTTAAGGTAAGTATTTTATCCCCATAAACTAGTACTTCAATTCCTATGTCCTAGAATCATTAGTTACAGGCCTTGGGGAGGGTTTAGCTTGGCCTAAGATGAAATTTCTAGTGTAAAGGGGAATTATAAGGTATAAAACCTTTGTGTTTTTATTTCAGTTGTTTATTCATGATTTCATTACCATACTTCGCTAGTGTAACCATATAATTAGTAGTTTCTAAGTGCATTATTAGGGGGAAGACCCTAGGATGGGTAGAATGATCATCAATTTAGCTTGGGGGTTCGAGATTAGGCTATAATATGTGGTAATTGAGTCCAGGGGTTGAATTATTGTTGCATTTCTATTTTTAGACCACAATCAAGTCAAAACTTCAAGAAAGGGGAAAACTTAGGTTCGATAGAGCATTTCAGGCTTAGATTGAGGTAGGTGATGGTTACTTGTAACCCTATTTGAGTTATGTGTACATAATAACTGTCTCATTAGTATTACTTGCACAATACGTGTTCAGGAAAAAGGAAATGAACGTTAATTGATATCTTAAGTGTTAATCACATGCAATGAACCTATTATAAAATGCTTATTGGGTGTGCAAATGTGGTATGTTAGCATTGTGATTGTCATTGTTGTGATATCTATGATTCATTGGTTATCTTGGGTACCACGCCTGGTACAGTTGTATCATTCATTGATTGGATCTGGCACCAGGCCTGGTACATGTTTATTCATTGGTTGGCTTGGGTACCATGCCTGGTACTGGTTCATTCATGGTTGGCTCGAGTACCACGCCTGGTATAGGTTTACTTGTTATTTATGTGTGTTGGTTCCTTGAGTGAAACAATCATATCTATTGTGATATTATTCTTATGTGTTGGTTCTTCGACAGGACCAAAACTTATTGCTACTTAACATATAGGTTGGTCCTTGAGTGGCTGGGTTGGTGTGTTTAAGTTCTAAGGTGGTTTCTTATGCAAATTGAAATTACATGTTAAGTTCCATAGATGATGTCCTAGGGATCCTTGAGTGGTCCGAGTTACTTGAAGGATGTGACATAATTATAGGTGGTCTAATATTCGTGATTTTGGACATGTGTTATATTGTTGTTAAGTCAGGTTGTTGACTGAGAGTCTTGCTGGTATTTATTTGACTTGGTTTATTTCATGTTGTCTTGTTATACTATGTTATGGTTTTATGTTCATATTTTGTATTTTGGAGATGACCGATGATCCTACCAGTACACTGTTGTTCTTCTGTACTGATACTGCACTTTCTCTTTTATTGTTGAGTACAGGGCATATTTTGGCGGCTGCTTCGAGACCTCAGTTGTAAGTCAGACGACTTCCGAATTCAAGGGCGAGCTGCATCTTTCGGGCTGCCATGAATTCGTCAGTTATTTCTAGTCCTTTCTTTGGACTTAGACTCTTTATTTTTTGGGGTTGCATCCCCATCTTTCAACTTGAGTAGAGTTTCAATACACGACTTTTAAATTCTAGAGGTTTATTTCTGCAAGTTTTCTATTATCTATTTAAGATGTGAATCTTGTTTTTTACTAATGAAAAAGGTTTTAGCTACTTAGTTTTGGTTGTGTTGGTTTGGTTAATTGGTTCTTCCACCGGGGGTTTAATGTGGGTGCCACTCGCGGCAGTTTAGGTCGTGACAAATTGAAATAGAGATAAATTGGATTCTCAATTAATCAAATGAGATTATTTATCTGGCGATTCAAAACTAATTATTTATAAATGTAGTAACTTTATTTAAAATCAAGAAACTAATTATACAATCAATTCCTAATTTTAAATAAATTTAAGGAAAAGTAAACATTCTCAATTAAGCATGATTTAACTTAAAATAATTTTCAAAATATTTCCTTAGGTGTAATATATATATATATATATATATCACCTAAAACTCACAAAGTTAGTTTCAAATTAATTTTGGAAATCTTTTTAACTTTATAAAACCATTATTTCAAAATCGCTTAAAATAGTAGAAGCTAAAAAATAATTCATAATGTGGAGGGAAAAAATTGAGTGTCAACATGTCACGACTCGATTTCTCAGGTCATGATGGCACCTACAACCCCCAGTAGGCGAACCAATTCCCATAACCCGGACAGTTAGTAATGGGCTACTACCTAACCAACACGCACAATAAGCAGAAATAAGCGGAAGCAGATATAATAGAGAACAACGCGAAAACAAATAACCCGAATATATATATATATACAAGAAAACTACACCAACCCCAAGACTTGGTATCTATAGTACATGAGCTTCTAATAGAATACAAGTGCTAGAAGTAACAAAATAGAATATACAATTATCTCTGAAATAAATAAAGAGTAACAGTGCCAAAAATTGAGATATGGTCAAGCCTCGATTGTCAGGAGCTCACCCTAGTCTCGAATATCCAAAAGTTGCACGAGTCTCCACGCGATCAATAGTGAAAGCTCACACTAATATCTACACCAAAAAGATGAAGAAGTGTAGTATGAACACTAATTGCTAAGCAATGGGTACCCAGTAGGAATCATCGGCTGACTGAGCACATATAAGATATCAAAACAGTAAGTAGCAGATAGCAAAGAAGCAGTCACAGAAGAAATAGAGAAAGCACAATGAAACTAGCATGGATAGAAGTCAACAAGGATTACAAACAAGCTATGCTAGCCATAGAAGGTATACATACACGGAACACATGTGAAGGAAAGAAAAACACATCTGGAGTCCTTGCAACAACAACATATATAAAGAGAGAGTTTAGAAAGATGGCGGTATACCGGTAACCTCAAGTAGAAAGGGAAAGAAGGAAAGAAAGTAAACGTAATCAAGATAGAGCAATATAACTAACGGAATCATGCTTAAACACCATTTCAAGATCAGAGATATCAGATAGTAGTTCCACACTAACAACCCTAGGATGAAATAACTAAGTCAGAAAGAAACCAAAACCACTAATCAACACCAAGAAAGAAGGGCAAGATCCGCTAACCCATAAATACTAAGAAGGCCACATAAACAGTGCCTCAACAATCTAGGAACCATTAGTCTATCAGTAATCAAAAGTCTAATAATCAGAGCTTCTACAGGCTAGAACCCACTAAACCACCAAGAACCGAAGGCCATAAAAAGCTTTACAATACAATAGGAGAAATATAATCTAACTACAGTCCCAATGGCCACCATACAACCGAGAAACATAATTAAGTAAAAATAAACCCTCCGACATCCCATACTACCAAAGCATACACTGATTATACAGCAAACAAGGGTGGAATCAAAATAAAATATGCATGATGATGTGATATGATGGAACCAGTGTGATAGTAACCCGTATGTTACCCCCTCCGGTACCTAAAATGCCCAATAGAGGTAGGATCTATAGAAGGGATTCCCCCGAGTACCTCAACTCTACCATACACCCCTCCTCCGGCACTCGCAACACATAGCCCCTGTCCCAGATCAGCAAGGTCCATGGAGCTCTACTCATAGAACACATACTAAAATTGTGAAATCTCAAAGTAGAACCACCAGAGTGTATCTGAGTCTAGATTAATAATTAGAATCTCATAGTATATGCTCGGAATTGAACCAGGTCTAAAATAGTAGTAGTGATATCAAAACCCCGTCAAAGGGTTCCTAAAGTATATCCAGGTATAAATCAATAATCAAGTTTCAATAACCTTTATAAAGGGTGCCAGAGGCTATCCGGGTCTAAATACATAGTAAAATATGTCTAGCATTGTAATGACCCTCCAGGTCATTTTCTATTTTTCCATGCTCTTTCATATTGTGATCTTTCCTCCAGTGTTTACATGATATTTATGACTTGTTAGGACTGACGATTCACTGCCCAGGCAGTTCGTTAGGCTGTTATGGCCATTTCTGTGTTCTAAAATTTGAACTTAGAAAATCCTTGACTTTGGTCAACTTTCTTAGTAAATGGACTCAAAATTGAATTCTAACAGTTTCATTGGCTCTGGAACAGGGATTTCGGTCTAGTAGGACCTTTGGTAGGGGTTTGAGTGCTTCTAGTTTGGTTTTGGGTTATTTTCTGTGTTTTCAGGCAGTTTGGCTGGTGGGGTTGACTTTGGTCAACATTCGAGAAAGAAAACCTCGGATGGAAATTCCATCAATGCAGTCAGCTCTGGAATGTTGACTTTGGGGTAGAGGGACCTTTGATTTGGGCCTCGAGGCTTCGAGACTCATTTTTGGCCCTTGGGTTTCATTTTGGTTAAGGTTGGCCTATAGTTGGTTTTGAGTGTGGGGCTCACTTTTTGCTAAATCGACCTTTGTTGGGATTTTAATCAATTCTATTGAGTCTAGAATGCCATTTTTTGTTGAATAACCCAGCTCATTTTTTGTTTACAGGGCTGAATGCATTCCTGGGGGTCCATCCATTTAAAAGTTGGCTAAAAGCTTGACATTATAGCAACTGGTTACTGGTATGACGCCATGGCGGGAGCCTGGTTGCACCAGAATCGATGCTGCTACACTGGCCTATACACGCCTTCTTACCTGGCTAGGATGGCAGGGCAGTGCACTTGCGGCGCCTTGGGTGATGTGGCATGGCTGCCCCTATGCCTGCATAGGCGCACCTGCGCTAGGCGCTGATAGCATTTAAGCTAGCCACTCCTCTAATTTTCGGTTCTTTCCCCTCTCTTCACCAACTCATTTTTCCTCCATAATCTTGAGATCCAATCTCCAAATTCAACTCCAGCTTTCCCCTAGGCGTGGTGGTGATTGTTGTTCTAGTCCTTGGTCATTTCTTGCCTCCAAAGTGGTACGTTTCCGCCCTTGAAAATCCTTAATTCTCCATTTTTGGTTTCTCTTGAACTAGTAGGACCTCTGGGATGTTTTGAACCCTGAAATGAGTCTTGTTCATGCCCAACTTTTGGGAATGGGTTATTTAACCCCTTGCGAACATAATTGTAAATTTTATTTTCTGTTTTGTTGCATGGGCCCTGAGAGTCATTTTTTGACCTGGTTTCTGGCCTAATTTTCCGTATAGCAATATGGTGTGATTATTCTCGTTTTGACACCTGGATTATGTTCTTGATAGTGTGGAAGCTTTCTGAGGCCATTCGAAAGGGGAAGGCATACGAGTGATGGTTTATGTTTGCGGTTTGGCCTCGAGGTAGGTTACAGTTTACTTTCCTAGACTGAGTTTAGCTAGGTTGTATATTATATATGTTATTGGAACATTAGGTTGGACTCTAGGTAGAATTAGGCTTAAATCATCTTACTTGTATTATTTTGTCCATTTTAAATCGTAGATTAGAATTATTCATGTTATCCTTAGTCTAGGAACCTGTAGTATTATTGTGCCTATCATAGAATTTTTAGTATGTTTTTAGGAGGTTTCAGAGTTAGAGTGATTGCTTTTAGTTGTTTTCGTAGTTATTTTCCCATTCTTTCCGTTTTATTTTATCATTGTGCATAACTATGGGCCCGAGGCTATAACTTGGACTTGGCCAGAGTTTCCATGTCAGTTCTCTTGATTGGAGGGTATTTTTCCCAGTCTTTCCTTGTTGCGTGTTATATTTCTCTGAACGTGAAAATTTACATGCTCATTCTGCATTCTCATGCCATCTGTATAGAAAGGAATGATTTTTGAGGTTTTTGTTCCAAAGTTGCAATTCACTATAGTTACTATGATTTTCAGACCTTAAAATAATTATTTTTTTACTATTGGTTTTGTAAAAGAAAGGAAAATACTATTTTTATGTCACTCTGAGGGACGTTTTCAGGAAGAAAAGGAAAGTACTATTTTTATGTCAGTCCGAGGGACGTTTCCAGACCTTTTCTCTATTTACTTTTCTATTGATGAGTCCGATGATCAATTCCTTGCGCCCTGATGTCTTATTATGGATTTTACTTTCCATGCATGTGTTGATGAGTTCTATGTTAAATTCTGGGTTCCCGATGCAGCATTTTGGGTTTTACTTTTATACATACATGCATCACATCATCCCTCCTCGCATTGTATTGGCCTGAGTATATTTGGGTTGTTGGTTGCCTGGATTGATTCTGTTGTTATTTTTTTCCTTCTTGTTGGTTCGTTTAGTTCTGGTTTTGATTTTATAACTAGAGTTAGGTGGATCCCTGTAGTTAGCTTACTTTTCTGTCATTTATATTATATATTATCTTTCTGCGCTTGGTCGGCCAATGATGCCTACTAGGTACCCATTGTGTTGGTACTCAAACTATACTATGCATCTTTTTTTCTGAGGCAACACCTAGTATTATCCACCCTCACTGATCCTCCCATCGTTCAGGGCCGGTTCCTTGAAGACTTTACATGCTTTCCATCTATCATTTCTATCTATATTTTGTATATTGGATAGACAGAGTCTTTTGTATTGCTACTCTGTACTTTAGACGGTCTTGTACCGGTGACACCAGGTCCAGGTTGGTTCTTTTGTATGTTTTGTCTTCTCGGTCACTTTAGGGCCATTTTTGTATATTTAATATAGTTGGTATGTATATATGCTATTGGCTCTATCTCCCTTATATTTATCTCTTCCGCTTTCTTCATATAAACTGCTTTATTTATCTTCTGCTTGGTTTGGGTTAGCTTGCCTACTGGAGGGATATGTAGGCGCCATTATAGCTCAATTTTGAGTCATGATAGAGTGGTAATTGAACTCTAGGTTAACCAATCTTGCCAGTACAAGAGCAAAGTGTCTAGTAGAGTCTCATGGATTAGTATAAGGACGTCCGTATCTAATCTACGAGAGGCTATAGGACATTCCTAGGAAGGATTCCATTTTTATTTGATTCCTTATCGTGCTTCCTTGACTTTATCAACTTCTAAGTATCCTTGTTTCACTCTTTCTCAAATGGTTCAGATGAGATCAACAGTAGGTGAGGACGAGGCCCCTGCACCTACAGTTAGAGCCCTAGCTAGGGGATGGGGTAGAGGATGACCTAGAGGTCTAGGTAGGGGACAAGATGCGATACCAGCTCGAGCCCAGTCTAGGGTACTGTCACCAAAGCCTGATATAGTGGTTGGGGAGGCACATTTTGAGCTAGAAGGTGTAAGGCCAGCCCAGCATCCGATAGGTTTAATGGCTACTCCAGCACTACAGGACACTTTGGTTTGGTTACTTGGGTTCCTTGGGGTTATGACTCCACCAACATCTTTACCAGGTACTCCGAATGGTTCTCGGGTTAGAGATGAAGCTCAAACTTTAGCTCAGGCAATGACTCAGGGTTCAGGAGCACAACCTATTACTGCAGCTCCTAGATTAGAGGTACTGCCGATACCTATAGTTGTTCCACCTATTCCAGCCAGGCCAGTCATGTCTTCTGAGGAGAAAAAGATGTTTGGTAGGTTTCTGAGATTAGGTCCTCTGAGGTTTTTAGGTGCTTTTAGGAAGGATGCACATAAGTTTCTGACTAGCTGCCAGGAGAGATTGCATAATTTGGGGTTAGTTGAGTCACACAGAGTAGATTAAACCGCCTTTTAGCTGGATGGTCCAGCAAAATAGTGGTGGAGGTCATATGTAGCTTGTAGGCCAGCCGGGTTACCTCCACTTACTTGGGCCCAGTTCTCCGCAACTTTTCTAGAGAAGTATGTACCATGTAGCATGAGAGAGCGGTTGATGGATCGGTTTACTGGGTTGGAGCAGGGCTCCATGTATGTTTTTGAGTATGAGGTTAGCTTCTATCAGTTGGATAGGCATGCCACTTTGATTCTGTCCATCGAGCATAAAAGGGTGCGACACTTTGTCCGGGGATTGACTTTACACCTTTGCTTGGTTACAAAGGGTATGGTAACATCATGCTAGTCATTTCTAGAGGTAGTAGACCATGCCCGCACTTTTGAGAGAGTACTTTGTGAGGCCCAAGGGGGTAGTAATAAGAGGCCCCGCTATCAGGGTAGTTTCAATGGTTCACAGGCCCATGGTAGAGGCAACTTTGGTAGGGGTCAGCACCAGTAACATTTTTTACCGAGCCAGCCTGTTCAGGCGGCATTACAGACTGCTGAGGGTCAAAGTAGCCAGAGTATTATTCCTGCTCCACGAGGTGCTCATTCAGGGTCCACAGGTTATGGTATTCATTCTTGATTCAGCCGAGTCTTCATAGCGGGGCATATTTGACCGGAGTTGTTATGAGTGTGGTGATATAGGCCACTTTGCTAGAGAGTGCCCATTGGTGTTGCACCAAAGGCGACATGATCAGACAGTTCAGCACCGAGGGCTCCAACACCACTAGCCAGAGGCGGTGTATAGGGTAGTAGAGGTGGTCCCCAGGGTACTAAAGGTGGTCCTCAGTCTGGTAGATCAGGTAGTTGTGGTGGTCAGGGTCACATGTATGTAGTTCTGGGCCGGACAGAGGACGAGGCTTCAGATGCTGTCATCACAGGTACAATCTTCATTTGTTATTAGTTTGCTTCTGATTTGTTTGATCCGAGGTCTACATTCTCCTATGTATCTACTTATTATGCTACTCGTCTAGAGTCTGCTTATGAGTAATTTCCTGCGCCCTTATGTGTATCTACCCTAGTCGGAAATTTGTTAGTAGTGGATTAGGTGTATTGAGCTTGTGTGGTGACTATCCTCGGGTAAAACACGTGGGTAGACTTGGTTGTTCTTGATATGGTTGATTTTAATGTGATCTTAGGCATGGATTGGTTGTCTGTTTATCATGCGGTCTTGGATTGCTTTGCCAAGACTGTTACTCTGCAGATGCCTGGTATCCCTCCTATCATATGGAAGGGTGCTGATAGCCACATTTCGAGGGGAGTTATATCTTTCCTGAGCACCCAATGGTTGGTTGGGAAGGGGTTCTTAGCCTACCTTGCCTACGTCCGTGATACTAGTGCCACCACACCTTCTCTAGAGTCAGTTCCTCTTGTTTGTGAGTATTTAGATGTGTTTCCTCCTGATTTTCTAGGTCTCCCTATTGATTGTGACATTGACTTTGGTATTAATATTGAGTCGAGCACTCAACTTATTTCTATTCTGCCATATTAGCAGGCACCAGCTGAGTTGAGGGAGATTAAGGATCAGCTCCAGGATCTATTGAGTAGAGGGTTCATCAGGCCTAGTGTGTCTCTGTGGGGTGCTCCGATTCTATTTCTAAAGAAAAAGGACGGGTCTATGTATGTGTGTATCAACTACAGACATCTGAATAGGGTGGCAGTGAAGAACAAATATTTGATGCCACATATTGATGATTTGTTTGAACAGCTACAGGGGCAGCGCTGTTCTCTAAGATTGACTTGAGGTCCGGCTACCACCAGTTCAGGATCAGGGCTGCGAACATCCCAAAGACTGTATTCAGGACTCGATACGACTATTATGAGTTCCTAGTCATGTCTTTTGGGTTGAATAATGCCCCAGCATCATTTATGGAGCTGATGAACCATGTGTTTAGTGCCTACTTGGATTCATTTGTGATTGTGTTCATCGACAACATTATGATATATTCAAGGAGTAGAGAGGAGCATAAGCAACATCTTAGAGTTGTACTTTAGACATTGTGAGACCATCAATTATATGCCAAATTCACTCAGTATGAGTTTTAGGTTGAGTCTCTGGCATTCCTAGGGCACGTGTTATCCAAAGATAGGATTACGGTGGATCTGGCAATGATTGTGGAAGTTTGTGATTGGGCTAGGCCTACTTCTCGTATTGAGGTTCACAGTTTTATCGGGTTGGCAAGTTACTATAGATAATTTGTGGATGGGTTTGCTTCTATAGTAGCTTCATTGAATAGATTGACTTAGAAGAATATCCCCTTCCAGTGGTCAGGTGAGTGCGAGGCGAGCTTTTTGAAGCTCAAGGCCTTGTTGACTCCAGCTCCGATTCTTACTCTTCTGATCAAGGGTCAGAGGTTTACCATATATTCTGATGCTTCAAGTATTGGTTTGGGTTATGTATTGATGCAATAGGACTGAATTATTGCTTATGCTTCCATACAGTTGAAGGTTCATGAGAGAAACTACCCCACACATGATTTGGAGTTGGCTGCGATAGTCTTCGCATTGAAGATTTAGAGGCATTATCTTTATGGCATGCATTGTGAGATCTTCATTGGCCATCATAGTCTTCAGTTCATTTTCAGCCAGAAGGACCTAAATTTGAGGCATCGTAGGTGGCTCGAGTTACTGAAGGACTATGACATCTCTATTCTATATCATCCGGGCAAGGCAAATGTGGTAGTGGATGCCTTTAGCCAGAAGGCAGTGAGTATGGGTATCTTGGCCTTCTTAGCTACAGAGGAGCGACCATTAGCTTAGGACATCTAGTCCTTGGCTAATAGGTTGGTTAAACTTGATATTTCTGAACCGGGACATATTCTTGCTTGTGTTGAGGCTAGATCTTCCTTGTTGGAGAAGATTCGGGAATTGCAGTTTGATGATGCAAAATTGAGGATCATTCATGACAAGGTGTTGAGCAGGGAGGCTAGGAAGGCAGCCTTAGATTTAGTGGGTGTTCTGAGGATCAAAGGTCGTATTTGCGTTCCTAGAGTTGGTGACTTAGTTAGAATGATCCTGGAGGAGGCTCATTGTTCTAGATATTCCATTCATCCCAGGGCAACTAAGATGTATTGTGACTTGAGGCAGCACTACTGGTGGTGTGGGATGAAGAAGGATATTTTAGCTTTCGTGTCTAGGTGCTTGTACTATCAGTAGGTAAAGTTTGAGCACCAAAGGCCAGGTGGTTTGTCTCAGAGGCTACCTATTTCGGAGTGGAAATGGGAGTGGATAGTTATGGATTTTATAGTTGGGTTGCCACGTACCTTGTGGAGATTTCATGCTATTTGGATCATTGTGGATTGATTGACAAAGTCTGCCCACTTTTTGTCGGTTCAGACTTCCCACAGTTCTGAGAGGTTGGCTCATATCTATATTTGAGAGATTGTCCATTTGAACAGTGTGCCAGTTTCTATCATTTTTGACCGTGGTACTCAGTTCACTTTGCATTTCTAGAGGTCTATTCAGAGAGAGAGTTGGGTACTAGAGTTCAGCATAGCACCGCTTTTCATCCGCAGATAGATGGTCAGTCAGAGCATACTATTTAGGTTCTAGAGGATATGTTGTGAGCCTGTGTTATTGATTTTGGGGGTTACTGGGACCAGTGTTTAGACTTGGTAGAGTTTGCATATAATAATAGTTACCATTCCAACATTCAGATGGCTCAGTTCGAGGCTTTGTATGGTAAGCGGTGTAGATATCTAGTGGGTTGGTTTGATGCTTTTGAGGTTATGCCATAGGTTACTGACTTTCTTTGTGATTTTATGGATAGAGTTTGGGTCATTCAGGAGAGACTTTGCACTGCCAAGAGTAGGCAGAAGAGTTATGCTGATCGGAGAGTTCGAGATCTAGAGTTCATGGTTAGTGATAGTGTATTCCTTTGGGTGTGGCCCATAAAGGGTGTGATGAGGTTCGAGAGGAAGGGTAAGCTCAGTCCTAGGTTCATTGGACCATTTGAGATCCTTCGTCGCATTGGGGAAGTTGCTTATGAGTTGGCCTTACCTCCTGCTCTTTCCAGTGTTCACCTAGTTTTTCACGTCTCTATGCTGCATCAGTATATTTTGGATGAGTCTCACGTGCTTCAGTTGGAGTTGGTTTAGTTGGATGAGTCCTTAGCCTCTGAGGAGGAGCCTGTTGCTATTTTAGATAGGCATGTTAAGAAGTTGAGGTCTAAAGAGATTCTGTCAGTTAAGGTTCAGTGGTGGCATCGTCCTATCGAGGAGGCTACTTGGGAGATTGAGACTGACATGCGGACTCACTATCCTCACCTTTTTGAGTCTTCAGGTACTATCTTTTCTCTAACTTTCGAGGATGAAAGTTATTTTAGTAGTGGATGTTGTAATGACCCTCCAGGTCATTTTCTATTTTTCTATGCTTTTTCATATTTTGAGCTTTCCTCCAGTGGCTATAGGTTATTTATGACTTTAAGAGACCGACAATTTGGGGGCCACGCTGTTTGTTAGGCCGTTTTGGCCATTTCAATATTCTAGAACTTGAACTTAGAAAATCCTTAATTTTGGTCAACTTTCTTGGTAAACGCACTCAGAATCAAATTCTGACAGTTCTTTTGGCTCTGAAATATGGATTTTAGTCTAGTGGGACCCTTGGTTTGGATTTGAGTGCTTCTGGTTTGGTTTTGGGTTATTTTCTGTGTTTTTAGGCTAGTTTGGGTGGTGGGGTTTACTTTGGTCAACACTCGGGGAATAAAACCTTGGATGGAAATTCTGTCATCACTGTCATCTCTGGAATATTGACTTTGAGCTAGAGGGGCCTTTAGTTCGGGTCCCGAGGCTTCTGGACTCATTTTTGGCCCTTGGATTTCATTTTGGTTAAGGTTGACCTATAGTTGGTTTTGGGCGTGGGGCACACTTTTCATTAAATCGACCTCCATTGGGATTTTTATCAATTTCATTGAGTCTAGAATGCCATTTTTAGTTGAATAGCTCAACTCATATTTGTTCGCAGGACCCCAGATGCATTCTCGGGGGTCTATCCGTTTAAAATTTGGCTATAGGCTTGGCATTGTAGTGGCTGGTTGCTGGTGTGGTTCCATGGTGGAACCTGGGTGCACCTGCGCCGGTGCTTCTGCGCTGGCCTGTGCGCACCTGCGGCACTTTGGGTGCTATGGTATGGCCGCCTTTGCACCTGCATGGGCGCACCTGCGCTAGGCGCTGACAACATTTAAGCTTGCCACCCCTCTAATTTTCAGTTCTTTCCCCTCTCTTCACTAACTCATTTTTCCTACATAAGCTGAGCTCCAACCTCCAAATTCAACTCCAGCTTTCCCCTAGGCGTGGTGGTGATTGTTATTCCGGTCCTTGGTTGTTTCTTGCCTCCAAAGTGGTATGTTTTTGCCCCTTAAAATCCTTAATTCTCCATTTTGACCCCCGAAACGAGTCTCGTTCGCACCCAACTTTTGGGTATGAGTTCTTTAACCCATTGCAAATGGGTGTCATTCTTCTCATCTTGACACCTGGATTATGTTTTTGATAGTATGGAAGATTTTTGAGGCTGTTCGAAAGGGGAAGGCACACGAGTGATGGTTCATGTTTGCGGTTTTGCCTCGAGGTAGTTTATGGGTTACTTTCCTAGACTGAGTTTAGTTAGATTTTATATTATATATGTTACTGGAATGTTAGGTTGGAATCTAGGTAGAATTAGGCTTAAATCATCTTACTTGTATTATTTTGGCCATTTCGGATTGTAGATTAGAATTATTCATGTTATCCTTAGTCTAGGAACCTGTAGTATTATTGTGCCTATCATAGAATCCTTAGTATGTTTTTAGGAGGTTTCAGAGGTAGAGTAGTTGCTTTTAGTTGTTTTCGTAGTTATTTTCCCATTCTTCCCATTTTATTTTATTATTGTGCATAACTATGGGCCCGAGGCCATAGCTTGGATTTGGGCAGAGTTTCCATGTCAGTTCTCTTGATTGGAGGGTATTTTTCCCTGTCTTGCCTTGTTGCATGTTATATTTCTCTAAACGTGAAAATTTACATGCTCATTCTGCATTTTCATGCCATCTGTATAGAAAGAAATGATTTTTGAGGTTTTTGTTCCAAAGTTGAGATTCACTATAGTTACCATGATTTTCGGTCCTCAAAAGAATTAATTTTTTTACTATTGGTTTTGGAAAGAAAAGGAAAATATTATTTTTATGCCACTCTAAGGGATGTTTCTGGACCTTTTCTCTGTTTATATTTCTGTTGATTAGTCTGATGATCGATTTTGGGCGCCCCGATGTGTTATTCTGAGTTCTACTTTCCATGCATATGTTGATGAGTTCGATTTTAAATTTCAGGCGCCCGATGCGATATTCCAGGTTTTACTTTTATACATACACGCAACACATCATCTCCCCTCGCATTGCACAGGCCTGAGTATATTTGGGTTGTCGGTTTCCTGGATTCATTCTGTTGTTATTTTTTTTCCTTCTTGTTATTTCGGTTAGTTCTGTTTTTAGTTTTATAACTAGATTTAGGTGGATCCCTATAGTTAGCTAACTTTCCTGTAATTTATAGTATATATTATCTTTCTGTACTCGGTTGCCCTATGATGTCTACTGGGTACCCATTTTCTTGGTACTCATACTACACTCTGCATCTTTTTATGATGCAGCACCTAGTGCGAGCCACCCTTACTGATTCTCCCATCGTTCGGGGACTGTTGCATTTTGGATCGCGGTGAGCTCCCGGAGCCTCAGAGACATTACATGCTTTCCATCTATCATTTTTGTCTATATTTTTTATTATTGATAGACAAAGTCTATTCTATAGCTACTCCGTACTTTAGACGCTCTGGTACTGGTGACACTAGGTCCGGGTTGGTTCTTTTTTTATATTTTGTCTTCTCGGTCACTTTAGGGCCATTTTTGTATATTTAGTATAGTTGGTATGTACATATCCTATTGACCCTATCTTCCTTATATTTATATCTTCTGGTTTCTTTATATAAACTGCTTTATTTATCTTTTGCTTGGTTTGGGTTGGCTTGCCTACTGGAGGGCTATGTAGGCGCCATCATGGCCCAATTTTGGGTCGTGACAAGCACTTCGACACAGCCGAGTCTAGTATCAGTGTTAAAACTGGTGATAATATCATCGTAATATCCTCTTTACTTCAAGAGGTTTCATAAAAATCAGCTCCAATTTCCTTTTATAATCATTTTATCAAAAATGGTCCCTCGGGTCATGCAAAGTTTAGAAAATTGGTTTTAGTGGTCCCGTAGCCAAATCAGTAGTAAAATATGCAGAAAAATCCTTTGCATGAATGATATGCTCGCAAACAATAGACTAGCTCAACGACTTAAAAACATTCCTATTGGCTCTGCACAGGCACAATCATCTCTACAGCACAAATATCCAGCCTAAAGTAACATCTCGATGTCCGAGACTCGCAAACAGTCCCAAATATCCCACCGTCTATGGTCTAGAGGCATATACAAAGGCCACACGGGTAATATTGCAACACTACAATGAATACTACAAACAATGCATGAAATAAACGGACAGAAGAGGCAGTCAAGGTCTGGGGTACCAACTTAGAAAACAAACCCAATGATATTAATTAATGTAGTTATAGCCTATATACACAGAGTCTAAGTAGGAAAATCCATAACCTACCTGTCGTCCAATGACTAGCTACTGGAACGACATCGTCCAAGCTCGAACTAATCCGAGAATCCCCGAATCACGAACAGACTATCAAAACAATATTCTACGTGTCAAAATGAAGCCAATGATACCCATATTGCTATAAGTGTACTGATGTGAGGCCAAGAATACATATATTTAGCCTTTATTCGCCTCACATTTTAGTACTTTTAATCGTCTTTTGAGTACTAATTATATTATTTTGTGCTAATATTATATTTTTATGTGTAGGATTAAAATGGTGAAATGCCGAAGAAATTTGGAGCAAAAATGAATTTAAAAGGAGAAATCATATAAGGAAATCAAGCAGGCAACTTAATGGAAGGATTGTTATATAATATTATTATTTATATATAAATTGAAATCAACAATTGAGAAGGAAACATTGCCAGCAGCAAATCAACGTGGCAGAAGTGCAATAGAAGATAGCAGCAACTGCGCCATCAAAACAACAATTGTGGCGTGGGAATGTCACACCCTCTGAATATTGCTTACCGCTTTGCTGCACAAGCGTGGCGTGAGCGTGACATAATTTTATTCCAATTCAATTTGGATTTAGTTTTTAAAAGTCCAGATCTTTCCCATACTCTATACATATATCCTAAACACAATTTTTATATAACTTTTGACCTAGGGAGAGCTAGGAGCCGCCGTGGAGGCCGGAGAAAATTGGTTCTATCTTTTCTTCTCTATTTTTTTTTTGTATTTCTTTGGATGATTTATTGTAATTTCTCCATGTCTATATGGAGCTAAACTTCTCATCTAGGATTATGGTAGCTTCATGATTATTGTGGTATGAACTTTAATTGATTTGTTAAGATATTTTTCGTCGTGCTACGACTCGTGTGGTTGCTTACTTTTTTGTGGGCTTAATTATTTGTTTGCTTGATCACCATTCAAATACTATTTGTGGCACATAAATTGAACTAGGAATAGGAAATTTGCGTGCGTAATAAGAAAAAGTAGGGCTTGGTTGTGAACCTTATAGGGAAAGGGGAACGATTCGCTAACGTGGATAGGAATACACCCGTTAGCCTTGCTTAGTTGATACGGAAGAGAAATCACATGCCTTTCACTATCGACAGACGACCATAGGAATATAGGCATTAGGAATAGTCGAGGAGACCTAGAGTTGTTGGCAAAATACTCAATATGGTTAAAATCAATCCGCAACTAGTAACCCGATAGAAAATCAGAATCAGTTCAATTGATTACTCAACATGATTGCTAGCGAATTCATAACCCTAGATCAATTTTATCTCATTAATTACGTAAAAATGTGCTCTTCATCTGGCTGATTGTTCATTAATTAGTTAGCTTATTTTTCTTTTTAGTTTAGTTAAATCATAATATAATTTGAATTTTTCTGCTTGAATAAATAAATAGAATTAATTTAATTTAGTAAATAGTTAATTGACAAGTCCCTGTGGGTACGATATCTGGACTTAAAATCCTATATTACTTGTACCACCACGTACACTTTCATGTGCGAAAGGACGCAACAAGTTTTTGGCGCCGTTGCCGGGGACTTAGAAATTAACTGTTTATCTAGATTAAATTTTTTCTTTTTATCTATTTAAGTTTTATTTTTTATTTTTTCTTATCTTTTTTTAAATTATTTTAAAAGAAAAAAAATATTGTACTACCCTTCTTAACATGACATCTTGGAATAAAAATTGGTATAGTGATGAGTATTTATTTACCGATAATTCTTGTATTTATTGTGGAGGACCCCACTTTAATTTATTATGTCATAATTTTCCCGGGAGAGGGTTGTACGCACCTACCCAATCCTTTGCAGGAAATTTGTGTGATATATGTGGTCGTCTTAATGGTCATTGTTATGAGTGTCCTTACTCTTATTCCCCATCCCTGAACCCCTATTATGATTCTTCTGTTGTTTATGATGTTGATAGGGGTAATGAAGTGGAGGATGTAGAACGTCATGCTCAAATGAGTGATTTGATATGACAAATGCAAGAGAACACCGTACTGACGCAAAAGCAAACTGAGGAAAGCATGAAATCCCTGGAAAGGTTTAAGGTTGAACTTCCAGAAATAAAGGCTGCATATGGAATTTGTAATGATACTGGCCAACTTGGGGAGCAAAATAAGGAATTTCGACCTTTCAACTATTCTCTTTTGATTGATGTCAATGTTGAGGAGGTGTGCAAAAGTGAGAATGACACATAGAATGAAGTTTTGGAGTTGAGGCGTGTTGGACCTCATTTAAAGCACTTTTCGTCATTGTGTTTGATTGGTGACATGAAATTTGAGCCTTCCAAACTAATGGAGAAGTGTGAAGATGAGGAACAAGGCCCTTATATTTTAAAATTTATCATGCTAAAAAGACAAAATGACATTCCTCACTTAAGGGCCAAGAAGTGCAAGATGCGATATTTATTGCTTGGTTTTCGTATTTTTATACCACCGCCCCTTGAGCGGAGCAGAAAATTTTATGCAAAGTTAGGGGTGCAATTTATAAGTTCAAAGTGGAAGGAAAAGTGACGAACTTGATGACGTCGTACCGCGACGTTAAATCAGGCGCTTATTGGGAGGCAACCAAATTTTGTAATAGTTTAGTTTTTTTTTTAATTTTTTATAGTGTCATGTTTTGTTTTGTTTTTGTTTTACAGGTTAAGAGAAGTCTGAGTACCCGAATTTCAAAGCTAAGGATCATGGTTAAGCTTAAGTGTGGGGTCATTTTCCCTTTTGGTTCGTTGTGAAGAAACATGCTGCTATCTAGGCCCTAGAGGGCCTCAGGGAGTATTTCTAACCCAATTTTATCTTATTTATTGCTTTGGGAACAAAGCATGACTTTAAGTATGGGGTGGGATATCTTCCGATATTTGTTAAGGGTGATGTATGCCATAGGTTGAGTTTTTTTTTTTTGCTAAGTTAGATGAAAGAAACTCAAAATACAAAAAGATTTTCTTTTATTCTTTAGTTAGGATAGCTTTTAGCTTTTTAGTTTTTTAGTAGAGGTATACTTCGTCCACCCCTTGGTTTTTCATTTCGATTCTTTTCTGAGGGAGAGCTCTGAAACATCCCAAAAATTAGAACGTTGATAAATCAGATAATGATTAGAAGTGTGGGGACCATAGGAAAAAGGGTAATTAAATGGAATAGGAGGAGTGTGGAGGTATTTTGGGCAAAAGAATGAAGACACCAAATAGTTCAAGATATTGAAGTGTGACACTAAAGACAGGAAATAATATTTTTCCCGTGCTAAGAGAGGCTACTGGGTGGTACCATATCTTATGGTCTTGATAATTATAGAAAGTGTGTTGAAATTAATTTAAGTTCTAAAGTGAGATTCTAGTATGAAGTTGAGATGAAATCTATGCTATGGACAATTATTCCTAATGAGCTCGCACATGATCTAACTTCAACCAAGTATATCTCTCAGAATATAAAGAGTTGAGTATTGAGTTATCTATTAAACTAATGGTCTTCGGGTGTAGTTTGCAATGCTTCAACTATTGTCATTTGGACATTTTTATGGAAAGTATGATTATTTTATTAAAGATTTGCTAAGAGGGAATTTGTACTTTTATGCTAGCGTATAAATATTTTTATATGGGAAATTACATTGATGTAATGAGAAGAGCTCTAGCTCAAAAGTCTTCTACATTTGAGATATATTAAAAAACTTATTTGTTGCCTAACTTTATGTTTTAAAGAGTAGATGTATTAATTAATTCCACCGTCTAATTGATATTGGCTGAAGCTTTTTATTAATTCAATGAATCAATTAATTGAGTCATCTTTATCAATTACCCCACCTCCTTAAAAAGAGTCAAGTTCATCTAATCTCTTCCCTCAAGGGAAAACTTTATTCCTTTTTAATTTCCTGAAGGTTAAGAATTTACCTTTCATTTTATTAGAGAGCTTTCTATGTTTGTTGATTCTTAGAAGAGGATGGAACGTTTAAGTGGTTGGACAAGGATTTGTAAAATAATTCCATGGAGAAGGGATTTGGAAAAATAGTAGGATAGTTCATAGAAGATTTTGATGGTAAATAAAATCAAGTAACAAAGAATTGAGTATCCTCACATTTGTGTCAAAAATTGTTGAACTTGGGGTCAAGATTAACATGTTCGAGGTTGTTTGGAACCAAAAAAACTACCATTAGCTATGAAGTACCCGAGGAATGTAATACTTGACCTCCCTCTTCTTCTACGAACTAATGAAAGCATTTTGCATTTAGATAAAGAACTCACGGGACGGTGTTCGGAAGCCGAAAGTTCAAAGTTATTTGTATTTGGTTGAGCCTTTTTAGGATTGTTTGTGGTGAAATGGAGTGAGAGGAAGTAACCTTGACCTCAAGTAGGGGTCATGTGTCCATTTGGGAGGCAGGGAGTGGTGATAAACTGCATATATAGTATCTTTTGAGCTTTTCGCTCGTGAGATATTATTGTGTTGCCAATGTAGCCATGCTTCTTGGTTAGCTGCTCATTTAGCCTCCATATTGTTATTCAATGTATCTTTTGATTGTATAATGAAAGGCGGGATCGACATTCCATGATATTCAAGCAAGACTAGAGGTATGTAAAGCTAAAACCTCCTTCGCCGTCAAGGCGCGATCTGCAATCATTTGTTTCTCCTAAAAGACTCAACATAGTTTACTTGGTATATGTAGACAAAGCTTTCACTTACTATATGTATAAAACATGACCATATGCCTAATATGGACATCATATCTACACTCCCTCTCAATTTTCAATTACTTGTCTCCATACTCCATGTGTCCATTTGTTGAAATCACACTATTCACATTACTCCTATCGAGTCAAGTATCTATAGAGTTATACATAACCGTGTTCTTCTTTATTAGAAATTATTAGGAGTTACTGGGTACAAATTAGAGTAAATGGCCATAGTATAGTCATACTAGTATATATGATAACATAGCGACATAGTTATAAGATGTTATAAAGAACTAGCGCTTAAATAGCTAGATATCAATACATGATTTAGTTGTATATGGAAAGTACTACTTGAATGTCTAAAAAATCTTTATCGTGAATTACTTGTATAAGTCTATAAGACATTATGTGATAAAAGGTTATCCTTATAGAAGGGAGGGTATTCATAGGTTTTACTTGACACACATGCGTGATGTGATTCTGTGCACAGGATTGAGACCAGACCCTTATAGAGAACTCGAATATTGTGGCGTACCCGTCCTTGTGGCATTATTTGTATTTGGAGTCAGCTGAAATGTCATGCACTAGTTTTTCCTGACTCGAGCCAATACATGGCATATGTGGCCTGCGGGCAGACCCTTATAGTGAGTCCTCAAAGGGCATACCTCATATCAGACCGCGATTGTAGTTATATGTATAAAATCATAGTCATGAGTATTTGTACAACACATGCGTTACACATGACATATATCACTTGGGTAGGCCATCATATGATTATTTATTTTAAAGGTAGGCATAGGACATCACCTAGGAAAATTACTAGGCACTTTATAATGATGAATAACTTATAAGATATTATACGATATATTAATAAGGCAAATGCATAGGTTATAGTATTATATTTTTTATTTGTTACATATACGCTGATAAGTTACAGTTCTAGACTAGAGTTTCTATTATTCAGTCGTCTATAGTTCCTCATTTTGTTATTTGATTGATTCACTGAGAATCCTCATATGTCTACTTGTTATTCTGTCTGCTTTACATACCAGTACAAATTGTATATGTACTGACGTCCCTATATTTGGGGTGCTGTATTTTTGTATATGCAGGATCATGTATACTAGTTAGCAGACTTCTTTATTAGGTACTTGTTCCATATTCAGCAAAGCAGTTGGTGAGTTCTTCTCTCATCTGGAACTAATAGATGTCTAGTACTCTTTACTCATATTTATAGTCATAGTTTGGGTAAGTCGGGGTCCTGTCCCGATCACCTTCCAATATTCAGTTAGAAATGCTATTAGAGGCTTCGTAGACATTATTAAGTTGTCATACATAGTTATAGTTTCCCTGGTCTACCTCAACAGTGTGTCCAGTGGGCTAGTATTGCTTATATACATACTCTCTTATTATTGGTTGTGAATAGTAACTCTTCCCTTAGTATTGGCCAGTTGTATAACATGTGCTCATACGGTTCTTGTCCGCCTTGTCCAGTCTTGGGGCGTGACAAAAGTGGTATCAGAGCACCAGGTTCAGGTGTCCCAGGGAGTCTATGAAGACGTGTCTAGTAGATCCTCACTTATGGATATGTTGTGCACTACATTTATAATTGGGGAGCTGCTTGGGCATTTAGGAATTTGAACTTCTTTCATGATCTAGATCATGCAACATAGCTAAGTTATAAAAAGTTACTTCCAATTCATACTTTGCTCAATCATCATACGACTTTTGCCTATCTGAAGAGAACTTCATATCAGGCCAGGGGCTAATACTATCTTTGCTAAAATGGACAGCTTTCAACAATTAACCTTTAAACCATTAGTCACTTAAAGAGTCCAACTTTAGCTCAACATAGCTCGGTGAGTCTGACCCTTGCGATTTCTAGTTGCTTATGAAAGAAATGAGTGCAGAGATTTATATGCCCTCTATGATTATAGTTGCACTTGTGTTTCCCCCTGAATTGTCTAAGTAGGACCCAAGAGGGGGATTACTTATATGATTATACAATTAAGTACCGTTTATCTACAGAGACGATAAGTGGCATATCCTGATATACCTTTTATAGAAGAATTAAATTGACTTTTAGGTCTGAAATCTTCTGTGCAGGATCCCTTGTCACAACACAACCTACCGGGTCATGCGGGCGCCTACTCTAATCACCTAGATAGACGAACTCTTACCACCCGTCCAATAGGTAACATGCGGAATTAAAGTAAACCTTTAAATTAAGCCACGTTTACAAATCCTGTTCGGAAATAGGCTACATAAGAAATTGCGGAAAAACCTTTACAATATTTATATACCTCCATAGGATCTAGTCTAAACAGGTACAAGAGCTTCAACAAGGTGACACAAAGAGATAAAAGACCCAACTTCCGCCATGGAATTGAAGAATGAAGTAGCTGGAGACCCTCATCCCCGTGAACCTATAAAACATCACCAACCTGCAACCAGACTACCAAAAAGGTATAGCAAGAGTAGTGTCAGTACAAATACATGTACTGGTAGGCATCATCGATCGACCCAAATCCATTCCTACCATCATATAAGAAAATAGGGAAAGATATGAAATAAACATTATAGCTCCCTCCTTCACCTTTAACCTTGACCTTGACATCTAGGACTTACCAAGTCACCTTGACACGTAGACTTCCCAAGTCACATTTAACCTTTACCCCAGTCAACTAACTTGACTAAATATTCAGACTTGACCCGGCTAGATGCCCAACAAAAACTGCTATTATACCCAAGTATTACCTACCATTTTCCAGCACTTTCCCGGACCTCTAGGACAACTTTACCACCTGGTTATATTAACCAATAACCACGCCCAGACTCTCCGTCTTCCTCTATATTTACCAATCACATGCAACTCACCTAGCAACCATTGACACCTTCAGTGACAACAACAGAGTTATATCTAAATCCCTTTCTCATCCCAAAACCCGGACCCTCCAAGGATCCTCTAACCACACCTAAGTGTTCAACAGGCTACCCGGTCTACCCCAAGACGCATCCTTATGCTTATTAACGCAATTAATCCTTGACCGTCATTAGGAAACTTAATGACAATAAAACATGAACTCATAACCTCTTTTACATAGTCCGGACCCACTTGGATCCCCCTAACACATCTAGGTGTTAAACATGATAAACTGGTCTACACCAAGACCAACTCATAACATGATGCAACAACCCGGCCTACACCAAGACCAACTAATAACATGATGCAATAACCCGGCCTACACCAAGACCAACTAATAGCATGATACAACAACCCGGCCTACACCAAGACTAAACTAATAACATGATATAACAACCCGTCCTACACCAAGACTGAACTAATAACATGATATAACAACCTGGCATACACCAAGACCAAACTCATAACATGATATAACAACCCGGCCTAAACTAAGACCAAACTAATAACATGATATAATAGAATTCCCGGTCACTAAAGGACTACCATTGGACATCACGATTCAATAAAAATAGCCCGGTCCACTCATGGAACCAATACCAAGTATCATATTCAGTAAAATAACCCGGTCCACTCACGGAACCAATATCAACCAATGCAATACAATAGTTAATGAAACAATGCAAGATGCAATAAAGTAAACCCGTACCAGGCATGGTACCCATGCAAACCGAATGTTATACCCGTACCAAGAGTGGTACCCATGCCAACCATGTGTTATACTCGTACCAGGCGTGGTACCCGTGCCAACTATATGTTATACCCATACCAGGTGTGGTACCCGTGCCAACCATGTGTTATACCCGTACCAGGCGTGGTACCCGAGCCAACCGAATGTCAACAAACCACAGTCAATATATGAACACACACAACTTGTAAAAGCAACAAGTAAAACCATTCAACCACAGACTATAAACAGGAACCTAGACATTCCACACAATTTCCCAAAGCAATGTAATGCATACAATCACTTAGGCATGAGTACATGAATATACATATTCACAGAAAATCATCAGCCATCACCTACCCCATTTCTAGGTAACTGGAGAACCGTTAAATCCTGTTCGAAGACTATTCCCCAGTTCACCCTTTTTATTATAACATGTAACTAGCGATTTCCCTTTTTAGATAAACACACAAGCATGCGACACGCTTCCCTTTTCTAACCTTAGCCAGAACGCCTCTAAGTCTCAAGCAATAAACATTCCTGAAACCCTACCTAGGAGTTTCCTATTCCCACTTCCCGTGCTCCCAAGCACTTCCCCGGTTCCCCGAACCTTCCCGACACGCTTGTCCCTCAACCCATTATTATATCATGACAATATGAATAAGTTGAACACATAATACCATTCATAAGACCAACCATTTTTTACATCCTAGAAACAACACAAACAATCCCGAATTTGCTAGACTCCGTGCCCGGAGGCCCAAAACATGGTTTCTCCGTTTCTACTATACAACAAGTACGAAAAGTAAACAGGTCTAACTACTCATGAAAACCTAGTCTACCTGGGCGCCAAGCAGCTGCAACCATGCGTTTCTGGCTCCGTGGAGGTATTCTTGGCGGTCCTGCAGCCCGGATACGTGGTTTCACATTCTTTTTATCGGAATTTCTTTCTCGCACTTGGTATAAAAATAACACACAGTACATACAATTAACTTACAAGGCCTGCACATTACCCAGACTATACATAATCCCCAAACCCTAGGCCACCCATGATCATCCCACCCTTTTCCCAGGATTTCCACCGTTAAATCTCCTAGTTCTATCATTTTTATGGATAAAATAGAGAATTTAACAACCTATGATCATAATAACATACTATTAACAATACCCAAGAACATACATTCTTGGAATCCCCTTCTTTTCCCAAATTCCACCATCCCTAGGTCATTCCAACCCTTCCCCAATTTCCCTCCTAGCAATTCTACTGCATAGGAAACGTATTACAGAGTTTGGGGAATGAAAGCCTTACCTTAGGGAAGTTTTTTTAAGGAAGAATAAGGAAAATCGCCTGGAATCGCCTAGCCCTTCTCCCAAAACAAACTTGTGAAAAACAAATATTTTGGGGAATGTTTCTGTATTAAAACCCTGTTGGCCTACTATAGCGGTCCCTTCTCTGCAATAGCGGTCTTGCTATAGCGGTCGACTGCCGCTATAACAGTCTTAAGCAGGTTGACCGCCCTTTGACTGCCGCTATAGCGGTAAATTCTACTGCTATAGTGGTGGCCGCTATCACGCATGGTCGCACTCATCAGAGACAGAATGTCCAGAAATCTGCCAGTTTTGGCTATTTCACAACACACTTGCTTCTCCCGATGACCTGAATCAACCCTTTCACGTCAAACACAATTTTGGGAGTTCTACTTACCCAAATTTATTTTTGAAAAGTCCCCCATCCTCCTCTATGTCTTGGCTATGCGGAAAACTAGATTAACCCAAGACACGTAGTCCAATCCATACCCGGATTTCCCTAGACTCCACCTCTCTCTTAAACTGGTCGAGGCTAGCCTAGCCCAGAATTTCAAACTCCCAAACCCGAAGTTTTCTAACTCTAACACTTGGCACGATTGGAATACTCGTAATGACGGACCCAGTCATTACAACAGATACCAATTTACCCATCGTTCATCCCTGAACGATCTCTACGGCAGAGGGAGAGAACAAGCCCATCCCTTAATCTTATTGCTCTACCATGATAGAATAAATATAACCTTACGCAAACCACCAAAACTTTCGAATCCCTTGGTATACCCAATTCAACCAAAATTTAATTCACTCCCACTCTGTCAAGGAATCCCTTCCTTCGATCTACACAAGGAAACTAGAATACCCCTCCCTGAGTGCCCAAGAAATCCGGGGCCTCGTCAAAACCCCGTAGCAAAAGAAACTCACCTAATGAACAAAATAGCTTTTCCCCACCAAAGGGGCTAGATCCCACCATAGCGATCCCCTTTCCACTTTGCCCGGAGTCTTGCTAGCCCGAACTCCATTCCGGAAGATTCCTACGGGGTACTATGCCCCTCACATATCATAGTATCACCTTATTCCTATCAACACTATGCCTCGAGACACCATATGTCTATAAATCATGCAACAACAAAGATTCCATTGGAACTGATCCTAGCTTGAGGTTTTGGCGACTCCCGTTCTAGGGGAAAAGTCTATCCGGGTAATTACACCCAAACAAATGCTATGGAGAGCACACCCTCGCCACTAGTGATCATCAATACTAACACAAGTCAATAATCGCCCTCACAATACAAGCCTATGAGCAGTGTCCCACACTACTCAGTAAATCATGGGTCATTTATCAAATTCTAAATCAGTGACTATATCATCGATGGTCAATCATAATTTTATCAATATCCCGGGCTACCATATCTACCCTTTCCTTTTTATCGCACATGGGTGCTAAATTCCCGTCAAATACCTTATATGCATACTATATTAGCTATCTGGACATTTTGTTGCTTCATATAGTAACTCATAACGTAACCATTTCCTTTAGATGCCCCGAGAATGAAATAAAAACAAGGGAAAACAGGGTAGGCACTCTGCCCCTCTCCCTTCCACTGTGGCGGTAAAAATCCCGCTATAGCGGGATCGCCATAGTAGTCTAGTCCTGCTATGGCGGTCTCTATGGTAACATCCCAGAAATTTGAAATTTCCAGCAAGTGTATCCTTCCCCTTCCCCGATTACCATTGTCTAGTCCTGTAAATCCCTCCATGGTCTTAAAGCACCCTTAGGACCATTCCTGGCATCAAACGCATCACAATTCAATATAAAATATTATCAATCACAAAGAGTTAACACTAGACAATTGTTCCCAACAATATCTTCCCGCCATTACACACTAATGACTCCTTTGTTCCCATGGTTCCCAACCAAGTCTCGACTGTCCTGAAACTGAAGCTTCCCTATAGTAACAATTCCCAATCCCTTTCTCTTACCATCTATACCAATGATAAGTTTATACCCTAATGTAAATGCAAACCATTCCAATTGGGGCCTACCACAATTTATCACTAAAGCAAATCACAAACCATTAAGTCAGAATATATTTACTGAAGTCACGATCAGGAGTTATCACAAAAGAAAATTTCCTTACCAAAATCCCCGCTATCAAGCAATGATAGCCCCTTTTCCCTCTTGGTTCCCAACCAAGTCTCGACTGTCCTGAAATTGAAGCTTTCCTACAGTCGTAAGTCCTTTTTCCCTCACCATCTTAACCAATGATGAGTCCTTTCTAGAAAGTAATATTAAATTTTACTCCGCACACATAGTATTTTATCACCAACCAAATTATACCAATTCAATTGATGTCGACCTTTAGACCCATAATTTCATAGTAAGGCAACAAATCACATACCAATCAAGAAATCATATAAGCACTGTAACACACAAACAATTCGGTTTTAGACTACAATGAAATCAAGTCACCTACTTTACTCTCTATTCGTCCCATTGATGACCATTAGCTGATCATCCATGTCTTACCATAAATGCCGCTATTAAGCAATAATAGCCCTTGTCCCTAGTACTTATTCACATACCAACCACTTGAAACCTGAGTTCCCACAAGTATATATATCATTTTCCCTTATCATTTTTACCAATGATAAGACCCTGCCCCGCATTTAGCATACTGTTTTCCACTTGAATTACAAAAAAAGAACTCCTTCAATTATTAACACATAACCAAGTTAAGACTCCTTGCCAACCACAAATTTCAAAGTAACTCAAGTAACTACACACCACACAATCGCGGTCATTCAAATAATACAATGCAAGCAATCACAAGTCTCAAGATCTAACACTCAATTAAACCAGTTTCATCACCTTTCATTAGCTTCATGGATGACCGTTAGCTGATTCATCGATCCCTTACATAGCCTCCCAGGCCAGATACCAATTGGAACCTTCCCGATTCCAATTTCCCTTGCTTGTTTGTCATACCTGGAGTCCAATGCCATCCTTTACTTTGTTTAGATACCAATTGGGATCGAGATATACAAATTGGACTCAACCCATACAAGCAAGTAACGAAACTGCACGAAAAGGAATAAAAAAAGAGAAGTATTTCCTAGAATGCTTCATAGCTTCCCTAGGATTAGATATGAACGTCTAAACACAAATTCGCGGGACTCTATTCGACATCTTGCTCTTGTACTGGGAGACCGGTAACCTAGGCTCTGATACCATTTGTCACAACCCAACCTATCGGGTCATGCGGGAGCCTACTCTAATCACCTAGATAGACGAACCCTTACCACCCGTCCACCAGGTAACATGCAGAATTAAAGTAAATCTTTAAATTAAGCCACCTTTACAAATCCTGTTCAGAAATAGGCTACATAAGAAATTGCAGAAAAACCTTTACAATATTTAAATCCTTCCCTAGGATCTAGTCTAAACAGGTACAAGAGCTTCTACAAGGTGACACAAAGAGATAAAAGACCTAACTTCTGCCATGGAATCAAAGACAGAAGTTGCTGGAGTCCCTCATCACCGTGAACCTATGAAACATCACCAACCTGCAACCAGACTATACCAAAAAGGTATAGAAAGAGTAGAGTCAGTACAAACACACGTACTGGTAGGCATCATCGGTCGACCCGAATCCATTCTTACCATCATACAAGAAAACAGGGAAATACATGAAATAAACATTATATCTCCCTCCTTCACCTTTAACCTTAACCCTGACATCTAGGACTTCCCAAGTCACCTTGACGCGTGGACTTCCCAAGTCACATTTACCCTTTACCCCAGTCAACTACCTTGACTAAATATTCAGACTTGACTCGCCTAGCTGCCCAACCAAAACCGCTATTATACCCAAGTATTACCTACCATTTTCCAGCACTTTCCCGGACCTCTAGGACAACTTTACCACCTGGTTATATTAACCAATAACCATGCCCAGACTCTCTGTCTTCCTCTATATTTACCAATCACATGCAACTCACCTAGCAACTATTGACACCTTCAATGACAACAACAGAATTATATCTAAATCCCTTTCTCATCCCAAAATCTGGACCCTCCAAGGATCCTCTAAGCACACCTAAGTGTTCAACAGGCTACCCGGTCTACCCCAAGACGCATCCTTATGCTTATTAACACAATTAATCCTTGACCATCATTAGTACACTTAATGATAATAAAACATGAACTCATAACCTCTTTTACATAGTCCGAACCCACCCGTATCCCCTTAACACATCTAGGTGTTAAATATGACAACCCGATCTACACCAAGACCAACTCATAATATGATGCAACAACCCGGCCTACACCAAGACCAACTAATAACATGATGCAACAACCCGTCCTACACCAAGACCAACTAATAGCATGATACAACAACCCAGCCTACAACAAGACCAAACTAATAACATGATATAACAACCTGGCCTACACCAAGGCCGAACTAATAACATGATATAACAACCCGGCCTAAACCAAGACCAAACTCATAACATGATATAACAACCTAGCCTAAACCAAGACCAAACTAATAACATGATATAACAGAATTCCCGGTCACTCAAGGACCACCATTGGACATCACGATTCAATAAAATAGCCCGGTCCACTCATGGAACCAATACCAAGTATCACATTCAGTAAAACAACCTGGTCCACTCACGGAACCAATATGAAGCAATGCATTACAATAGTAAATGAAACAATGCAAGATGCAATTAAGTAAGCCCGTACCATGCGAGATACCCATGCCAACTGAATGTTATACCCGTACCAGGTGTGGTACCTGTGCCAACCATGTGTTATACCCGTACTAGGCATGGTACCCATTCCAACCATGTGTTATACCCATACCAGATGTGGTACCTGTGCCAACCATGTGTTATACCCGTACCAGGCATATTACCCGAGCCAACCGGAATTCAACAAACCACAGTCAATATATGAACACAAACAACTTGTAAACCAACAATTAAAATCGTTTAATCACAGATTGTAAACAGGAACCTAGACATTCCACACAATTTCCCTAAGCAATGTAATGCATACAATCACTTAGACATGAATATACACATTCACAGAAAATCATAAGCCATCACCTACCCCATTTCTAGGTAACTGGTAAACCGTTAAATCCCGTTCGAAGACTATTCCTCGGTTCACCCTTTTTATTATAACATGTAACTAGCAATTTCCCTTTTTAGATAAACACACAAGCATGCGACACGCTTCCCTTTTCTAACCTTAGTCAAACCGCCACTAAGCCTCAAGCAATAAACATTCCTGAAAACCCACCTAGGAGCTTTCTATTCCCGCTTCCCATGCTCTCAAGCACTTCCCCCATTCGCTAAACCTTCCCGACATGCTAGTCCCTCAACCCATCATTTTATCAAGACAATATGAATAAGTTGAACATATAATACCATTCATAAGACCATCAATTCCGTACATCCTAGAAACAACACAACTAATTCCGAATTCGCCAGACTTTGTGCCCGGAGGCCTAAGACATGGTTTCTCCATTTCTACTATACAACAAGTACGAAAAGTAAACAGGTCTAACTACTCATGAAAACCTAGCCTACCTGGGCGCCAAGCAGCTGCAACTGTGCATTTCTAGCTCTATGGAGGCATTCTTGGCGGTCCTGCAGCCCCGTATCCATGGTTTTGTCTCCTTTTTATCAGAATTCCATTCTCGCTCTTGGTCTAAAAATAACACACAGTACATACAATTAACACACAAGGCCTACACATTACCCGGACTATACCAAATCCCCAAACCCCAGGCTACCCATGATCATCCTACCCTTTTCCCGGGCTTTCCACCATTAAATCTCCTAGTTCTATCATTTTATGGATAAAACAGAGAATTTAACAACCTATGATCATAATAACATACTATTAACAATACCCTATGATATACATGCTTGGAATCCCCTTCTTTCCCCAAATTCCACCATCCCTAGGTCATTCCAACCCTTCCCCAATTTCCCTCCTAGAAATTCTACTGCATAGGAAACGTATTACAGAGTTTGGGGAACGAAAGCATTACCTTAGGGAAGATTTTTGACGGAAGAATGAGAAAAAATGCCTGGAATCGCATAGCCCTTCTCCCAAAATGAACTTGTGAAAAACTGATGTTTTGGAGAATGTTTCTGCATTAAAACCCCATTAGCCTGCTATAGCTATCCCCGCTCTGCTATAGCGGTCGGCCGCTATAGTGGTCTTAAGCAGGTTGACCGCCGCTATAGTGGTAATTTCCACCGCTATAGGGTTGGCTTCTATCGCGCGTGGTCGCGCTCGTCTAGGACAAAATGTCCAGAAATCTGCCAGTTTTGTCCATTTCACAACACAGTTGCTTCTCCCAATGACCTGAAGCAACCCTTTCACGTCAAATGCGATTCCGAGAGTTTAACTTACCAAAATTCGATTTTGAAAAGTCCCCTGTCCTCCTACATGTCTTGGATACAAGGAAAATTAGCTTAATCCAAGACACCTAGTCCAATCCATACCCAGATTTCTCTAGACTCCACCTCGCTCCAAAACCAGCAGAGGCTAGCCTAGCCCAGAATTTCAAACTCTCAAACTCGGAGTTTTCTAACTCTACCACTTGGCACGATTGGACTACCCATAACGACGGACCCAGTCATTACATCCCTCTATTGCTTATAGTATTTAAGCTTATAAAGGATGTTCAATATTTCTCCTCGGTGATACACCCAAAAGCTTTAGTATAAGGTATAAGTTAAGAGTTGAGGTGATCAAATAAACTCTTTACAGGTTGAAGATTCGATAGTAGCTTGTACTGTTAGGTAAATGTGCCACATAATTTTAACCAGAGGTCCCCTAGTTGGCCGATAAGTCCTAGACACTTTATAATGTATTATAACTGGCAAGTACATAGATGATTCCTATAGAATACGTGCATTTGATTATCTTTAGTAGGCAATGACATCTGTGAGTCCTCTTATAACTAGAAGGCTCGGGTATAAGTGATTTTATCAAATAATATATAGGTAAAGATGTATCTATTGCGGTTTGTGTTGTGTTAAAAAAAGATAAGTATGCTACCAAAGGGTTGAGTCGAAGGATATAGAGGAGTTATACATAAGCTAAAAGTTATAAGATATTCCTAGAGTAGAAAAATACATAGCATTGATTAACATTATTCTATACCTTAATTATAACAACTATCTTATTGAAATAACTCAGACTGAGTATATGTATAGAATAGGACTCCTAGTTAAGGTACGACTTGTATGAGGGTTAAAGGGAGTTATGGAGGGATGATTCTTTAGTCTCATCGTCCAATGATATCAAATTATAAGACATAGTGTTAGTATTGATGTGAGTCCGGGTACCTATTTTACATAACAAATGATTTGGCAGGGTGATTGGGGAACTCTTATGGAACCCACGAGTTCCCAAAAAGGCATTTGCACCACCCTCGGAAGAAGGGTGATAATGCATGTATAAAGGTGCATAGATCGTCGAGAACAAACTAAGAATGTCATAAGACATATTGGTGAAATCTTATTAAATTTCTTCCCTAAGTATAGGACGGCTATATGCCCATGTCTATCTGGTACAAGTTTATCGTAAGCTAGCCGATCATAGATGAAAAAAGGGGAAATTGATCACCCTTACTAGTTATGTAGTCAGGGCAGTTCCGCCAAATATGATTGGACCTTATAAAATAAATCAAAGGTGGATAATCATCGGATATCACAAGAGGGTCACAACATGACCCCATTAGTATGTGGTATTCAAGAGTTTCCTTGTTATAAAATTCTTTTGGTACCCTGCTTATTCATCTGCCCATGAACCTCATGTATATATTGTGGCTTACTTACTTATAGGATTGTACATGTTATATGTTTTATAACTTAATTGTTTATCTACTACTTGTTATGCGCCCTTTAGGGGATAATTATGCACATGTCATTGGTATCATAAATCCTTTATTTATAGGTTATATGTTATACGAATCATTGCTTATATGGTATGTATAGTCTAGATCGTTGTTCGTAAGCCACATACTACATAAATTATTTGTTTATACGCTCCATATTTTATAAAGAAAGTACTTATATCATAGTTGTTTTGTAATGTATTTGTCCATATGTTACATGTTTCAAGAACTAATTGTTTATGTGTTGTGTATATTTTAGATCATTTACTTATAGGTTGTATGTTTTCACTTCTGCTTATTTGATCATTTTTTCAGGGGGAGCTTTTTGTAAATGAATTCTTGTTTATATGTCGCATATTTTATTTACGACATGCTTAGATGTTGTATGTTTCGTAAAATGGTTATTTGTGTGTTGCATGTTTTCTGAATTATTTGTATACTTACATTACTTATTTTCCAAAATATTATAATACATATTATATGCCTACGTAATACGAGGTTATTGGTCTGCATATCATAAGTATCGTAGGTTATTTGATTACGTGTATTAGGATCGCAGATCACTTGTTCATATGTTATATGCATCACAAAATTTATTTATAGATTACAGACTTTGTAAATTGTTTGTATATATGCCATCCTACTCATGGTATAATTGCTTATGTATTATGTCACATAGCTCGTATGTTTTAAAAACACAAAAAATTTATTTGACCAGATAATATTCATTTATTCACTTATAAGGTATCGATATATTTGTCTGAGTGTTATAAATTTATACATCCACCTATTATCATTAAATCACTTGTACGTTAAATACTTTTAAAATTTTAGAGCTCGTATAATGTATGCCTTTATAGTGCACATGCGTGTATATCACAATTAATATACTTATATGCTACACATTTTTCTGTTTGAAAAATCCATGTATTAAGTATTTTTTTATACAACTTATTTGGGTATGTAATCATATGATGGATTTTACTTCATAATTAATATGGTTTATGCCATTTGTTTTATAGTTTACGCATTTATATGCTATTTTATAGTTTACGCGTTCATATGCCATAGGTTTTCACCACTCGTACATATATTACATGCTCTTATAGTTCACTTGTTCACAAGTTACATACCTATTATATTTACATGTTTATAGGTTAAAGCCCTTTTTTGTGACTCATAATTTTACATAACTACATGTTCTTCATGTTTAATTTACTATATGTTATAATTTCTATATGAATTGATTGTTTAGATGTTATTTACCTTTATATATGTCTTCTTGAGTAAAGGTGTCAGGTAAGGGTTAAGTTTATTCCTAGGCAAAGGACAAGAAGGTACCCTACCGAATTGTCCTGGAGATTGTTACAAACCAAAGTCATCAGCTGTGTAATGATTTACTAGGTATATTTTGTGTAATGGGTACCCTACCCTACCCATGTATTAATTTACTAGGTAAGTAATGATACCCATTATAGTCTCCAGTTGAAGTGTAAGGCCAATTGGAGCCACGTTAATAGTTATTTATCTTTTACTTTATTGTGACGCTCTGTGAAGCGTTTGTATATATTCTGGTTAGCTGACAAGTTTTGGATATGCCTATTTACAAAGGAGCCTCTATTGATTTTTTTATAGATTTCAGAGTTAGCCAAATGTAAAGGACCGAGATATACAAGAAATGAAGTTATTATCCAGGATTAGAATTAAACCTTATAAACATTAAACTACCCAACATTCGAGGAGGAATGTTCCAAGGGGGGATAATGTAACATCCCATAAATTAGAACGTTGATAAATCAGATCAAGATTAAAAGTGTGGGGACCATAGGAAAAAGGGTAATTAAATGGAATAAGAGGAGTGTGGAGGTATTTTGGGCAAAAGAATGAAGACACCAAATAGTTCAAGATATTGAAGTGTGACACCATTGACATGAAATAATATTATTTGTGTACCATATCTTATGGTCTTGATAAGTACAGAAAGTGTGTTGAAATTAATTAAAGTTCTAAAGTGAGCTTCTAGTATGAAGTTGAGATGAAAGCTATGCTACGGAAAATTATTCCAAATGAGCTCGCACATGATCTAACTTCAACCAAGTATATCTTTCAAAATGTAAAGAGTTAAGTATTGAGTTATCTATTAAACTAATGGTCTTCGGGTGTAGTTTTCAATGCTTCAACTATTGTCATTTGGACATTTTTACGGAAAGTATGACTATTTTATTAAAGATTTGCTACGAGGGAATTTGTACTTTTATGCTAGCATATAAATGTTTTTATATGGGAAATTACATTGATGTAATGAGTAGAGGTCTAGAAAAAAAGTCTTCTACATTTGAGATATATTAAAAAACTTATTTGTTGCCTTACTTTATGTTTTAAAGAGTAGGTGTATTAATTAACTCCACTAACCAATTGATATTGGCTGAAGCTTTTTATTAATTCAATGAATCAATTAATTTAGTCATCTTTATCAATTACCCCACCTCCCTAAAAAGAGTCAAGTTCATCTAATCTCTTCATTCAAGGGAAAATTTATTCCTTTTTAATTTCCTGAAGATTAAGAATTTACCTTTCATTTTATTAGAGAGCTTTCTATATTTGTTGATTCTTAGAAGGGGATGGAACGTTTCAGTGGTTGGACAAGGATTAGTAAAATAATTCCATGGAGAAGGGATTTGGGAAATAGAAGGATAGTTCATAGAAGATTTTGATGGTAAACAAATCAAGTAACAAAGAATTGAGTATCCTCACAATTGTGTCAAAAATTGTTGGACTTGAGGTCAAGATTAACATGTTCGAGGTTGTTTGGAACCAACAAAACTACCGTTAGCTATGAAGTACCCGAGGTATGTAATACTTGACCTCCCACTTCTTCTACGAACTAATGAAAGCATTTTTACGCATTTGGATAAAGAAATCATGGGACGTTGTTCGGAAGCCGAAAGTTCAAAGTTATTTGTATTTGGTTGAGCCTTTTTAGGGATGTTTGCGGTGAAATAGAGTGAGTAGAAGTAACCTTGACCAAAAGTAGGGGTCATGTGTTCATTTGGGAGGCAGGGTGTGGTGATAAACTTCATATATAGTATCTTTTGAGCTTGTCGCTCGTGAGATATTATTGTGTTGCCAATATAGCCGTGCTTCTTGGTTAGCTGCTCATTTAGCCTCTATATTGTTATTCAATGTAGCTCTTGATTGTATAATGAAAGGAGGTATCAGCATACCATGATATTCAAGCAAGACTCGAGGTATGTAAAGCTAAAACCTACTTCGCCGTCAAGGCACGACCTGCAATCATTTGTTTCTCCTAAAAGACTCAACATAGTTTACTTGGTATATGTAGACAAAGCTTTCACTTACTATATGTATAACACATGACCACATGCCTAATATGGACATCATATCTACACTCCCTCTCAATTTTCAATTACTTGTCTCCATACTCCATGTGTCCATTTGTTGAAATCACACTATTCACATTACTCCTATCGAGTCAAGTATCTATAGAGTTATACATAACCGTGTTCTTCTTTATTAGAAATTATTAGGAGTTACTTGGTACAAATTAGAGTAAATGGCCATAGTATAGTCATACTAGTATATATGATAACATAGCGACATAGTTATAAGATGTTATAAAGAACTAGCGCTTAAATAACTAGATATCAATAAAGGATTTAGTTGTATATGGAAAGTACTACTTGAATGGCTAAACAATCTTTATCGTGAATTACTTGTATAAGCCTATAAGACATTATGTGATAAAAGGTTATCCTTATCGAAGTCAGGTTATTCATAGGTTTTACTTGACACACATGCGCGACGAAATTATGTGTACAGGATTGAGACCAGACCTTTATAGTGAGCTCGGATATTGTAGCATACCCGTCCTTATGATATTATTTGTATTTGGAGTCAGCTGGAACGTCATGCACTAGTTTTCCCTGACTCGAGCCAATACATGGCATATGTGGCCTGCGGGTAGACCCTTATAGTGATACCTCAAAGGGCGTACCTCGTATCAGACCACGATTGTAGTTATATTTATAAAATTATAGTCATGAGTATTTGTACAACACATGCGTTACACTTGACATATATCACTTGGGTAGGCAATCATATGATTATTTATTTTAAAGGTAGGCATAGGACATCCCCTAGGAAAATTACTAGGCACTTTATAATGATGAATAACTCATAAGACATTATACGATTTGTTAATAAGGCAAATGCATAGGTTATAGTATTATATTTTGTATTTATTACTTATACGCTCATAAGTTACAGGTCCAGACTAGAGTTTCTATTATTCAGTCATCTATAGTTGCTCATTTTGATATTTGATTGATTCATTGAGCATCCTCATATGTCTACTTATTATTCTGTCTGCTTTATATACCAATACAAATTGTATATTTACTGACATCCCTATATTTGGGGTGCTGCATTTTTGTATATGCAGGATCATGTATACCAGTTAGTAGACTTCTTTAATAGGTACTCGTTCCATATTCAGCAAAACAATTGGTGAGTTCTTCTCATCTAGTACTCTTTACTCATATTTATATTCATAGTTTGGGTAAGTCGGGGTCCTGTACCGATCACCTTCCATTATACAGTTACAAATGCTATTAGAGGCTTTGTAGACAGTATTAAGTTGTCATACATAGTTATAGTTTCACTAGTCTACCTCAACAGTGTGTCCAGTGTGCTAGTATTTCTTATATACATACTCTCTTATTATTGGTTGTGAATAGTAACTTTTCCCTTAGTATTGGCCAGTTGTATAGCATATGCTCATACGGTTCTTGTCCGCCTTGTCCAGTCTTGGGGCGTGAAAAAAGTGGTATCAGAGCACCAGGTTCAGGTGTTCTAAGGAGTCTACGAAGCTGTGTCTAGTAGATCCTCACTTATGGATGTGTTGTGCACCACATTTATAATTGGGGAGCTGGTTGCGCATTTAGGAATTTGAACTTCTTTCATGATCTAGATCGTGCAACATAGCTAAGTTATAAAAAGTTACTTCCAATTCATACTCTGCTCAATCATCATACAACTTTTGCCTATCTTAATGGAATCAGGCCAGGGGCTAATACTATCATTGCTAAAATGGTCAGCTTCCAGCAATTAACCTTTAAACCATTAGTCACTTAAAGAGTCCAACTTCAGCTTAACATAGCTCGGTGAGTCTGACCTTTGCAATTTCCAGTTGCTTATGAAAGAAATGTATGCAGAGATTTATATGCCCTCTACGATTATAGTTGCACTTGTGTTACCCCCTGAATTGTCTAAGTAGGACCCAAGAGTGGGATTACTTATATGATTATACAATTAAGGACCGTTTATCTACAGAGACGAGAAGTGGCATATCCTGATATACCTTTTATAGAGGAATTCAATTGACTTTTAGGTCTGAAATCTTCTCTGCAGGATCCCTCTATTGCTCAAAGTATTTAAGCCTATGAAGGATGTTCAATATTTCTCCTCGGTGATACACCCAAAAGCTTTAGTATAAGGTATAAGTTAAGAATTGAGGTAATCGAATAAACTGTTTACAGGTTGAAGATATGATAGTAGCTTGTACTGTTTGGTAAATGTGCCACATAATGTTAACCACAGGTCCCCTAGTTGGCCGATAAGTCCTAGAAACTTTATAATATATTGTACTGGGCAAGTACATAGATGATTCCTATAGAATACGTGCATTTGATTATCTTTAGTAGGAAATGACATATGTGAGTCCTCTTATAACTAGAAGGCTCGGTATAAGTGATTTTATCAAATACTATATAGGTAAGGATGTATCTATTGCGGTTTGTGTTGGGTTAAAAGAGGATAAGTATGCCACCAAAGGGTTGAGTCGAAGGATATCTAGGAGTTATACATAACCTAAGAGTTATAAGATGTTACTAGAGTAGCAAAAGATACAGCATTGATTAACATTATTCTATACCTTAATTATAACAACTATCTTATTAAAATAACTCGGACTGAGTATATGTATAGAATAGGACTCCTAGTTAAGGTACGACTTGTATGAGGGCTAAAGGGAGTTACAGAGGGATGATTCTTTAGTCTCATCGACCAATGATGTCATATTATAAGACATAGTGTTAGTATTGATGTGAGTTCGGGTACCTATTTTACATAACTAAGGATTTGGCAGGGTGATTGGGGAACTCTTATGGAACCCATGAGTGCCCAGAAAGGCACTTGCACCACCCTCGGAAGAAGGGTGATAATGCATGTATGAAGGTGCATAGATCATCGACAACAAACTAAGAATGTCATAAGACATATTGGTGAAATCTTATTAGATTGCTTCCCTAAGTATGGGATGACTATATGCCCATGTCTATCTAGTACAAGTTTATCGTAAGCTAGCCGATCATAGCAGAAAAAGGGGAAGTTGATCACCCTTACTAGTTATGTAGTCAGGGCAGTTCCGCAAAATATGATTAGACCTTATAAAAGAAATCAAAGGTGGATAATCATCGGATATCACAAAAGGGTCGCAACATGACCCCATTAGTATGTGGTATTCAAGAGTTTCCTTGTTATAATATTCTTTTTGTACCCTGCTTATTCATCTGCCCATCAAGATCCACTGACATCGAGCCCAAGAATGTATCGTGATGGCAATGAAGATAATATTGGTTCCAACTAACCATTCTAATAGGAGGCTTATAAAAGATTTTCTCCATCCTTTCCCCAACAATAGATCGATCTAAAGTGTAGCCAGTTCTTGTGATTAAAATTATATGGGATGAGATTTTAGGTGCTAACAGACAGCTCAGTTTAAGTTTTGGACCGAAGGAGAGAAGTATGGGTAGAATTATCCCTTCATAAGCTAGAACTAGCAATAATATGCTTGCATTTAAGCCTCTACGAGATGACCCCATAGTATGTTTCATAGTTTACAAAGGCACTGGATGCCTATAAGATTAAGGTAGCATGAACCTAATGTATATATATTGTGGCTCACTTACTTATAGGATTGCACATGTTATATGTTTTATAACTTAATTGTTTATCTACTACTAGTTATACGCCCTTCAGGGGATAATTATGCACATGTTATTGGTATCATAAATCCTTTATTTATAGGTTATATGTTATACGAATTGCTTATATGGTATGTATAGTCTAGATCGTTGTTCGTAAGCCACATACTACATAAATTATTTGTTTATACGCTCCATATTTTATAAAGAAAGTACTTATATCATAGTTGTTTTGTAATGTATTTGTCCATATGTTACATGTTTCAAGAACTAATTGTTTATGTGTTGTGTATATTTTAGATCATTTACTTATAGGTTGTATGTTTTCACTTCTGCTTATTTGATCATTATTGCAGGGGGAGCTCTTTGTAAATGAATTCTTGTTTATATGTCGCATATTTTATTTACGACATGCTTAGATGTTGTATGTTTCATAAAATGGTTATTTGTGTGTTGCACATTTTCTGAATTATTTGTATACTTACTTTACTTGTTTTCCAAAATATTATAATTCATATTATATGCCTACGTAATACGAGGTTATTGGTCCGCATATCATAAGTGTCATAGGTTATTTGATTACATGTATTAGGTATCGTAGATCACTTGTTCATATTTTATATGCATCACAAAATTTATTTATAGATTACAGACTTTGTAAATTGTTTGTATATATGCCATCCTATTCGTGGTATAATTGCTTATGTATTATGTCACATAGCTTGTATGTTTTAAAAACAAAAAAAATTATTTGATCAGATAATATTCATTTATTCGCTTATAAGGTATCGATATATTAGTCTGAGTATTACACATTTATACATCCACATGTTATCATTAAGTCACTTGTACGTTAAATACTTTTACAATCTTAGAGCTTGTATAATGTATGCCTTTATAGTGCACATGCGTGTATATCACAATTAATCTACTTATATGCTACACATTTTTCTGATTGAAAAATCCATGTATTAAGTATTTTTTTATACAACTTATTTGAGTATGTAATCATATGATGGATTTTACTTCATAATTAATATGTTTATATGCCATTTGTTTTATTGTTTACTTGTTTATATGCTATTTTATCGTTTACGTGTTCATATGCCATAGGTTTTCACCACTCGTACATATATTACATGCTCTTTTAGTTCACTAGTTCATAAGTTACATACCTATTATATTTACATGTTTATAGGTTAAACCCCTTTTTTGTGACTCATAAGTTTACATAACTACATGTTCTTCATGTTTAATATACTATATGTTATAATTTCTATATGACTTGATTGTTTAGACGTTATTTGCCTTTATATATGTATTCTTGAGTAAAGGTGTCAGGTAAGGGTTAAGTTTATTCCTAGGCAAAGGACAAGAAGGTACCCTTACCCAATTGTCCAGGAGATTGTTACAAACCAAAGTCATCAGCTGCAAAAGGAACAACTAAGTAAGTTGTGATACCCATTATAGTCTCCAGTTGAAGTGTAAGGCCAATTGGAGTCACGTTAATAGTTATTTATCTATTACTTCATTGTGACACTCTGTGAAGCGTTTGTATATATTCTGGTTAGCTGACAGGTTTCGAATAGGCCTATTTACAAAGGAGCCTCTGTCGATTTTTTTATAGATTTCAGACTTAGTTAAATGTAAAGGACCGAGATATACAAGAAATGAAGTTGTTATCCAGGATTAGAACTGAACCTTATAAACATTAAACTACCCAACATTCGAGGACGAATGTTCCAAGGGGGGATAATGAAACATCCCAAAAATTAAAACGTTGATAAATCAAATCAAGATTAGAAGTGTGGGGACCATACGAAAAAGGGTAAATAAATGGAATAGGAGGTGTGTGGAGGTATTTTGGGCAAAAGAATGAAGACACCAAATAGTTCAAGATATTGAAGTGTGACACCAATGACAGGAAATAATATTTTTCGTGTGCTAAGAGAGGCTACTGACTGGTACCATATCTTATGGTCTTGATAAGTATAGAAAGTGTGTTGAAATTAATTTAAGTTCTAAAGTGAGATTCTAGTATGAAGTTGAGATGAAAGGTATGGTACGGACAAGTATTCCAAATGAGCTCGCACATGATCTAACTTCAACCAAGTATATCTCTTAGAATGTAAAGAGTTAAGTATTGAGTTATCTATTAAAGTAATGGTCTTCGGGTGTAGTTTTCAATGCTTCAACTATTGTCATTTGGACATTTTTATGGAAAGTATGATTATTTTATTAAAGATCTGCTAAGAGGGAATTTGTAGTTTTATGCTAGCGTATAAATGTTTTTATATGGGAAATAACATTGATGTAATGAGAAGAGGTCTAGCTCAAAAGTCTTCTACATTTGAGATATATTAAAAAACTTATTTGTTGCCTAACTTTATGTTTTAAAGAGTAGGTGTATTAATTAATTCCACCGTCCAATTGATATTGGTTGGAGTTTTTTTATTAATTCAATGAATCAATTAATTGAGTCATCTTTATCAATTACCCCACCTCCCTAAAAAGAGTCAAGTTCATCTAATCTCTTCATTCAAGGGAAAACTTTGTTCCTTTTTAATTTCCTGAAGGTTAAGAATATACCTTTCATTTTATTAGAGAGCTTTCTATATTTGTTGATTCTTAGAAGAGGATAGAATATTTCAGTGGTTGGACAAGGATTTGTAAAATAATTCCACTGAGAAGGGATTTGGGAAAATAGAAGGATAGTTCATAGAAGATTTTGATGGTAAATCAAATCAAGTAACAAAGAATTGAGTATCCTAACGTTTGTGTCAAAAATTATTGGATTTGAGGTCAAGATTAACATGTTTGAGGTTGTTTGGAACCAAAAAAACTACCGCTAGCTACGAAGTACCCGAGGTATGTAATACTTGACATCCCTCTTCTTCTACGAACTAATGAAAGCATTTTTACGTATTTGGATAAAGAAATCACGGGATGGTGTTCGAAAGCCAAAAGTTCAAAGTTATTTGTATTTGGTTGAGCCTTTTTAGGGCTGTTTGTGGTGAAATGGAATGAGGGGAAGTAACCTTGACCTCAGGTCGGGGTCATGTGTTTATTTTGGAGGCAGGGTGTGGTGATAAACTACATATATAGTATCTTTTGAGCTTGTCGCTCGTGAGATATTATTGTGTTGCCAAAATAGCCGTGCTTATTGGTTAGCTGCTTATTTAGCCTCCATATTGTTATTCAATATAGATCTTGATTGTATTATGAAAGGCGGGATTAGCATACCATGATATTCAAGTAAGACTCGAGGTATGTAAGGCTAAAACCTCTTTCGCCGTCAAGGCACGATCTGCAATCATTTGTTTCTCCTAAAAGACTCAACATAGTTTACTTGGTATATGTAGACAAAGCTTTCACTTACTATATGTATAACACATGACCATATGCCTAATATGGACATCATATCTACATTCCCTCTTAATTTGAAATTACTTGTCTCCATACTCCATGTGTCCATTTGTTGAAGTCACACTATTCACATTACTCCTGTCGAGTCAAATATCTATAGAGTTATACATAACCGTGTTCTTCTTTATTAGAAAGTATTAGGAGTTACTTGGTATAAATTAGAGTAAATGGCCATAGTATAGTCGTACTAGTATATATGATAACATAGCGACATAGTTATAAGATGTTATAAAGAACTAGTGCTTAAATAGCTAGATATCAATAAAGGATTTAGTTGTATATGGAAAGTACTATTTGAATGGCTAAACAATCTTTATCGTGAATTACTTGTATAAGCCTATAAGACATTATGTGATAAAAGGTTATCCTTATCGAAAGAAGGGTATTCATAGGTTTTACTTGACACACATGCGCGACGTAATTCTGTGCACAATATTGAGACCAGACCCTTATAGTGAGCCCGAATATTGTGGCGTACCCGTCCTTGTGGTATTATTTGTATTTGGAGTCAGCTGGAACGTCATGCACTAGTTTTCCCTGACTCGAGCCAATACATGGCATATGTGGCCTGCGGGTAGACCCTTATAGTGAGCCTTCAAAGGGCGTACCTCGTATCAGACCGCGATTGTAGTTATATGTATAAAATTATAGTCATGAGTATTTGGACAACACATGCGTTACACTTGACATATATCACTTGGGTAGGCAATCATATGATTATTTATTTTAAAGGTAGACATAGGACATCACCTAGGCAAATTACTAGGCACTTTATAATGATGAATAACTCATAAGACATTATACGATATGTTAATAAGGTAAATGCATATGTTATAGTATTATATTCTGCATTTGTTACTTATACGCTCATAAGTTACAGTTCCAGACTAGAGTTTCTATTACTCAGTCGTCTATATTTGCTCATTTTATTATTTGATTGATTCACTGAGCATCCTCATATGTCTACTTATTATTCTGTCTGCTTTACATACCAATACAAATTGTATATGTACTGACGTCCCTATATTTGGGGCGCTGCATTTTTGTATATGCAGGATCATGTATACCAGTTAGCAAACTTCTTTATTAGGTACTCGTTCCATATTCAACAAAGCAATTGGTGAGTTCTTCTCTCATCTGGAGCTAATAGATATCTAGTACTCTTTACTCATATTTATAGTCATAGTTTGGGTAAGTCTGGGTCCTGTCCCGATCACCTTCCATTATACAGTTACAAATGCTATTAGAGGGTTCGTAGATAGTATTAAGTTGTCATACATAGTTATAGTTTCACTGGTCTACCTTAACAGTGTGTCCAATGTGATAGTATTTCTTATATACATACTCTTTATTATTGGTTGTGAATAGTAACTCTTCCCTTAGTATTGGCCAGTTGTATAGCATATGCTCATACGGTTCTTGTCCGCCTTGTCCAGTCTTAGGGAGTGAAAAAAGTGGTATCAGAGCACCAGGTTCAGGTGTCCCAAGGAGTCTACAAAGCTGTGTCTAGTAGATCCTCACTTATGGATGTGTTGTGCACCACATTTATAATTGGGGAGCTGCTTGCGCATTTAGGAATTTGAACTTCTTTCATGATCTAGATCGTGCAACATAGCTAAGTTATAAAAAGTTACTTCCAATTCATACTCTGCTCAATCATCATACGACTTTTGCCTATCTTAATGGAATCAGGCCAGGGGCTAATACTATCATTGCTAAAATGGGCAGCTTCCAGCAATTAACCTTTAAACCATTAGTCACTTAAAGAGTCCAACTTCAGCTCAACATAGCTCGGTGAGTCTGACCCTTGCAATTTCCAGTTGCTTATGAAAGAAATGTATGCAGAGATTTATATGCCCTCTACGATTATAGTTGCACTTGTGTTACCCCCTGAATTATCTAAGTAGGACCCAAGAGTGGGATTACTTATATGATTATACAATTAAGGACCGTTTATCTACAGAGAAGAGAAGTGGAATATCCTGATATACCTTTTATAGAGGAATTCAATTGAATTTTAGGTCTGAAATCTTCTCTGCAGGATCCCTCTATTGCTCATAGTATTTAAGCCTATGAAGGATGTTCAATATTTCTCCTCGGTGATATACCCAAAAGCTTTAGTATAAGGTATAAGTTAAGAATTGAGGTAATCGAATAAACTGTTTACAGGTTGAAGATATGATAGTAGCTAATATGGACATCATATCTACATTCCCTCTCAATTTGTAATTACTTGTCTCCATACTCCATGTGTCCATTTGTTGAAGTCACACTATTCACATTACTCATATTGAGTCAAGTATCTATAGAGTTATACATAACCGTGTTCTTCTTTTTAGGAGTTACTTGGTATAAATTATAGTAAATGGCCATAGTATAGTCACGCTAGTATATATGATAACATAGCGACATAGTTATAAGATGTTATAAAGAACTAGCGCTTAAATAGCTAGATATAAATAAAGGATTTAGTTGTATATGGAAAGTACTACTTGAATGGCTAAACAATCTTTATCGTGAATTAATTGTATAAGCCTACAAGATATTATGTGATAAAAGGTTATCCTTATCGAAGGGAGGGTTTTCATAGGTTTTACTTGACACACATGCGCGACGTAATTCTGTGCACAGGATTGAGACCAGACCCTTGTAGTGAGCCCAAATATTATGGCGTACCCGTCCTTGTGGCTTTTTTTGTATTTGGAGTCATCTTGAACATCATGCACTAGTTTTCCCTGACTCGAGCCAATACATGACATATGTGGCCTGTGGGTAGACCCTTATAGTGAGCCCTCAAAGGGCGTACCTCGTATCAGACCGCAATTGTAGTTTTATGTATAAAATCATAGTCATGAGTATTTGGACAACATATGCGTTACACTTGACATATATCACTTGGGTAGGCCATCATATGATTATTTATTTTAAAGGTAGGCATAGGACATCACCTAGGAAAATTACTAGGCACTTTATAATGATGAATAACTCATAAGACATTATACGATATGTTAATAAGGCAAATGCATAGGTTATAGTATTATGTTCTGCATTTGTTACTTATACGCTCATAAGTTACAGTTCCAGACTAGAGTTTCTATTCTTCAGTCGTCTATAGTTGCTCATTTTATTATACGATTGATTCACTGAGCATTCTCATATATCTACTTGTTATTCTATCTGCTTTACATAAAAGTACAAATTGTATATGTACTGACATCCCTATATTTGGGAGTTCTTTATTAGGTTAGCAAACTTCTTTATTAGGTACTCGTTCTATACTCAGCAAAGAAGTTGGTGAGTTCTTCTCTCATCTGGAGCTAATAGATATCTAGTACTCTTGTAACGACTGGGTCTATCGTTATGGGTAGTCTAATCGTGCCAAGTGTTAGAGTTAGAAAACTCCGGGTTTGGGAGTTTGAAATTCTGGGCTAGGCTAGCCTCAGCTGGTTAGAGCAAGGTGGAGTCTAGGGAAATCCGAGTATGGATTGGACTTTGTGTCTTGGGTTAAGCTAGTGTTTTGCGTAGACAAGACATAGATAAGGACGAAGGACTTTTCGAAATCAAATTTGGGTGAGTAGAACTCCCAGAATCGCGTTTAACGTGAAAGGGTTGCTTCAGGTCATCGGGAGAAGCAAGTGTGTTATGAAATGGCTAAAACTAGTAGATTTCCGGACATTCTATCCGTGACGAGCGTGACCATGCGCGATAGCGGCCACTGCTATAGCGGTGGAAATTACCGCTATAGCGGCGGTCAAAGGGCGGTCAATCTACTTAAGACCGCTATAGCGGCAGCCGACCGCTATAGCGGAGCGGGGACCGCTACAGCGGGAACCGCTATAGCGGGGAATGCTATAGTAGGTCGATGGGGTTTTAATGCAGAAACATTCCCCAAAACATCAGTTTTTCACAAGTTCATTTTGGGAGAAGGACTAGGCGATTCCAGGCATTTTTCCTCATTCTTCCGTCAAAAATCTTCCCTAAGGTAAGGCTTTCGTTCCCCAAATTCTGTAATACGTATCCTATGCGGTAGAATTGCTAGGAGGGAAATTGGGGAAGGGTTGGCATGACCCAGGGATAGTGGAATTTTGAGAAAGAAGGGGATTCCAAGAATGTATGTTCTTGGGTATTGTTAATAGTATGTTATAATGATCATAGGTTGTAAAATTCTCTGTTTTATCCATAAAAATGATAGAACAAGGAGATTTAATGGGGGATAGTCTGGGAAAAAGGGTAGGATGATCATGGGTAGCCTGGGGTTTGGAGATTTGGTATAGTCCGAGTAATGTGCAGGCCTTGTGTATTAATTGTATGTACTATGTGTTATTTTTAGACCAAGAACGAGAAAGGAATTCCGGTAAAAAGGATACAAAACCACGGATCCGGGCCTGCAGAACAGTCAGGAATGCCTCTACGGAGCCATAAATGCATGGTTGCATCTTCTTGGCACCCAGGTAGGCTAGGTTTTATGAGTAGTTAGACTTGTTTACTTTCTGTACTTTGTATAGTAGAAATGGAGAATCCCTGTTTTAGGCCTCCGGGCACGGAGTCTGGCGGATTTGGGAATTGTTGTTTGTTTCTAGGATGTACGGAGTAAATGGTCGGTTTCTGAATTGTATTATGTGGTTAGCTTAATTATATTGTTGACATAAAATGATGGGTTGAGGGATTAGCGTGTCGGGAAGGTTCGGGGAACTGGGGGAGTGCTTGTGAGCACGAGAAACGGGAATAGGAAGCTCCTAGGTGGGGTTTCAGGAATGTTTATTGCTTGAGGCTTAGCGGCGGTCTGGCTAAGGTTAGAAAAGGGAAGCGTGTCGCATGCTTGTGTGTTTGTCTAAAAAGGGAAATCTCTAGTTACATGTTATAATAAAAAGGGTGAATCGGGGAATAGTTTTTGGATGGGATTTAATGGTTCACCGGTTACCTGGAAATGGGGTAGGTGATGGCTTATGATTTTTTGTGAATGTGTATATTCATGTACTCATGTCTAAGTGATTGTATGCATTACATTGCTTAGGGAAATTGTGTGGAATGTCTAGGTTCCTATTTACAGTCTGTGATTGAACAGTTTTACAAGTTGTGTGTGTTCATATATTGACTGTGGTTTGTTGACATTCGGTTGGCTCGGGTACCATACCTTGTATGGGTATAACACATGGTTGGAACGGGTACCATGCCTGGTATGGGTATAACACATGGTTGGCACGGGTACCACACCTGGTATGTGTATAACATTCGGTTGGCACGGGTATCATGCCTGGTACGAGTTTACTTTATTGAATCTTTCATTACTTTATTGACTATTGTATTGTATTGGTTAATATTGGTTTCGTGGGTGAACTGGGTTGTTTTACAGAATATGATACTTAGTATTGGTTTTGTGAGTGGACCGGGCAATTTTTATTGAATTGTGATGTCCAATGGTGGTCCTCGAGTGACCAGGAATTCTGTTATATTATGTTATTAGTTTGGTCTTGGTTTAAGCCGAGTTGTTATATCATGTTATAATTTTGGTCTTGGTGTAAGTCGGGTTGTTATATCATGTTATTAGTTCAGTGTTAGTGTAGGCTGGGTTGTTATATCATGTTATTAGTTTGGTCTTGGTGTAGGCCGAGTTTTTGTATCATGCTATTAGTTGGTCTTGGTGTAGACCGAGTTGTTGCATTATGTTATTAGTTGGTCTTGGTGTAGGCCGGGTTGTTATATCATGTTATTAGTTCAGTCTTGGTGTAGTCCAGGTTGTTATATTATGTTATTAGTTTGGTCTTGGTGTAGGTTGGGTTGTTGTATAATGCTATTAGTTGGTCTTAGTGTAGGTTGGGTTATTGCATCATGTTATTAGTTGGTCTTGGTGTAGGCCGGGTTGTTGTATCATGTTATAAGTTGGTCATGGTGTAGACCGGGTTGTCATGTTTAACACCTAGATTTGTTAGTGGGATCCGGGTGGGTCTGGACTATGTAAAAGAGGTTATGAGTTCATGTTTTATTGTCATTAAGTGTACTAAAGACGGTCAAGGATTAATTGCGTTAATAAGCGTAAGTATGGGTCTTGGGGTATACCGGGTATCCTGTTGAACACTTAGGTGTGGTTAGAGGATCCTTGGAGGGTCCAGGTTTTGGGATGGGAAAGGGATTTAGATATAACTCTATTGTTGTCATTGAAGGTGTCAATGGTTGCTAGGTGAGTTGCATGTGATTGGTAAATATAGAGGTAGACGGAGAGTCTGGGCGTGGTTATTGGTTAATATAACCAGGTGGTAAAGCTGTCCTAGAGGTCCGGGAAAGTGCTGGAAAATGGTAGGTAATACTTGGGTATAATAGCGGTTTTGGTTGGGCAGCTAGCCGGGTCAAGTCTGAATATTTAGTCAAGGTAGTTGACTGGGGTAAAGGTTAAATGTGACTTGGGAAGTCTACGTGTCAAGGTAAATTGGGAAGTCCTAGATGTCAGGGTCAAGGTTAAAGGTGATGGAGGGAGCTATAATGTTTATTTCATGTCTTTCCCTATTTTTCTTATATGATGGTAGGAATGAATTCGGGTCGACCGATGATGCCTACCAGTACGTGTGTTTGTACTGACTCTACTCTTGCTATACCTTTTTGGTATATTCTGGTTGCAGGTTGGTGATGTTTCATAGGTTCACGGCGATGAGGGCCCCCATCAACTTCTGTCTTCGATTCCATGGCGGAAGTTGGGTCTTTTATCTCTTGTGTCACCTTGTAGAAGCTCTTGTACCTGTGTAGACTAGATCCTAGGGAGGGATTTAAATATTGTAAAGGTTTTTTCACAATTTCTTATGTAGCCTATTTTTGAATACGATTTGTAAAGGTGGCTTAATTTAAAGGTTTACTTTAATTCCGCATATTACCTGTTGGACGGGTGGTAAGGATACGTCTATCTAGGTGATTAGAGTAGGCTCTCGCATGACCCGGTAGGTTGGGTTGTGACAAATGGTATCAGAGCCTAGGTTACCGGTCTCCCAGTACAAGAGCAAAATGTCGAATAGAGTCCTGCGGATTGGTGTGTAGACGTCCACATCTAATCCTAGGGAAGCTATGAAGCATTGTAGGAAAAAGTTCTCTTCTTTCATTCCTTTTCGTGCGGTTTCTTTACTTCCTTGTATGGGTTGAGTCCAATTGGTATCTCTTGATTCCAATTGGTATCTCAACAAGGTGAAGGATGTCATTGGACTCCAGGTACGACAAACAACCAAGGGAAATTGGAACTGGGAAGGTTTCAATTGGTATCTGGCCTGGTAGGCTATGTAAAGGATGGATGAATCGGCTAACGGTCATCCATGAAGCGAATGAAAGGTGATGAAACTGGTTTTATTTAGTGTTAGTGCTTGAGACTCGTGATTGCATGCATTGCATTATTTGAATAACTGCGATTGTGTGGTGTGTAGTTACTTGAGTTACTTTGAAATTTGTGGTTGGCAAGGAGTCTTAACTTGGTTGTGTGTTAATAATTGAAGGAGTTATTGTTTTGTAATTCAAGTGGAAAACAGTATGCTAAATGCGGGGCAGGGTCTTATGATTGGTAAAAATGATAAGGGAAATGATATAAATACTTGTGGGAACTCAGGTTTCAAGTGGTTGGTATGTGAATAAGTACCAGGGACAAGGGCTATTATTGCTTAATAGCGGGAGTTATGGTAAGACATGGATGATCGGCTAATGGTCATCCATGGGATGAATACAAAGTAAATTAGGTGACTTGATTTCGTTGTAGTCTGAAATCGAATTGTTTGTGTGTTACAGTGCTTGTATGATTTCTTGATTGGTATGTGATTGGTTGCCTTACTGTGAAATTGTGGGTCTAAAGGTCATCATCAATTGAATTGGTATGATTTGGTTGGTGATAATATACTACGTGTGCAGAGTAAAATTTAATATTATTTTCGAGAAAGGACTCATCATTGGTTAAGATGGTGAGGGAAAAAGGATTTACGACTGTAGGGAAACTTCGGTTTCAGGACAGTCGGGACTTGGTTGGGAACCAAGGGGAAAAAGGGGTTATCATTGCTTGATAGCAGGGATTTGCGTAAGGAAATTTTCTTTTGTGATAACTCCTGATCGTGACTTCAGTAAATTTATTCTGACTTAAAGATTTGTGATTTACTTTAGTGATAAATTGTGGTAGGCCCCAATTGGAATGGTTTGCATTTACATTTGGGTATAAACTTATCATTGGTATAGATGGTAAGAGAAAGGGATTGGGAACTGTGACTGTATGGAAGCTTTAGTTTCAGGACAGTCGGGACTTGGTTGGGAACCATGGGAACAAAGGAGTCATTAGTGTGTAATGGCGGGAAGATATTGTTGGGAAGAATTGTCGAGTGTTAACTCTTTGTGTTTAATAATATTTTATGCTGAATTCTGATGCGTTTGATGCCAGGAATGGTCCTCAGGGTAGTTGAAGACCATGACGGGATTTACAAGACTAGACAATGGTAACCGGGGAAGGGAAATGATACACTTGCTGGAAATTTTAAATTTCTGGGTTGTTACCATCGGGACCGCCATAGTAGGACTAGACCGCTACGGCGATCCCGCTATAGAGGGATTTTTACTGCCACAGTGGAAGGGCATGGGGCAGAGTGCCTGCCCTGCTTTCCCTTGTTTTTATTTTATTCCCGGGGCATCTAAAGGCAATGGTTACATTATGAGTTGCTATGTGAATCAAGGAAAACGTCCATATAGCTAATATAATATGCATATAAGGTATTTGATGGGAATTTAGCATCCATGTGCGATAAAAAGGAAAGGGTAGATATGGTAGCCCGGAATGTTGATAAAATTATGATTGACCATCGTTGGGAGTAGTCATTCATGTAGAATTTGATAAATGACCCGTGATTGACTGAGTAGTGTGGCACACTGCTCATGGGCTTGTATTGTGAGGGCAATTATTGACTTGTGTTAGTATTAATGATCATTAGTGGTGAGGGTGTGCTCGCCATAGCATTGGTTGGGGTGTAAGTACCCGGATAGACTTTTCCCCTAGAACGGTAGTCGCCAAAACCTCAAGCTAGGATGAGTTCCAATAGAATCTTTGTTGTTGCATGATTTAGAGACATATGGTGTCTTGAGGAATAGTAATGATAGGAATAAAGTGATACTATGAAATGTGAGGGGCATAGTAACCCGTTGGAAGCTTACGGAATGGAGTTCGGGCTAGCAGAACTCCGGGCATTGTGGAAAGGGGATCAACATGGTGGGATCTAGCCCCCTTGGCGGGGAAAAGTTATTTTGTTCATTAGGTGAGTTTCTTTTGCTCTGGTGTTTCGACGAGACCTCGAATTTCTTGGCCACTCGGGGAGGGGTAATCTAGTTGCCTTGTGTAGCTCGAAGAAAGGGATTCCTTGACAGAGTGGGAGTGAATTAAATTTTGGTTGAATTGGGTATACCAAGGGATTCAAAAGTTTCGTTGGTTTGCATAAGGTTATATTTACGCAGTCATGGTAGAGCAATAAGATTGAGGGACAGGCTTGTTCTCTCCCTCCACCGTAAAGATTGTTCGGGGATGAACGGTGGATAAATTAATATCTGTTGTAACGACTGGTTTCGTCATTACGGATAGTATAATCGTGCCAAGTGTTAGAGTTAGAAAACTCCGGGTTTGGGAGTTTGAAATTCTGGGCTAGGCTAGCCTCGGCCGGTTTTGGAGCGAGGTGGAGTCTAGGGAAATCTTGGTATGGATTGGACTAGGTGTCTTGGGTTAAGCTAGTTTTCTGCGTAGCCAAGACATAGAGGAGGGTAGTGAGTGCTTGAGTATAAAATAAAATGATAAATTTTTTAACACCTAGGCTCAGGGTAGTGACTCTGTACATAGCTTATTCTTATTTTGTAGTTTGCTAGGATCCTGTCTGTCTTAGAAGTGGAATTGATCCATCTTGATTGAGACTTGTTCCATGGGAGGTGAGATTTTTTACATATTCCATGTTTTGTATCTTAGTCTAGAACTTGCCCTGCATGTTATTGAAGTGAAATAAAAATGTTGCTCTGTTTAGAAGATGATAATAGGCTTTATGTCTCGTGAATTTTAGCCTTTTCAGATATTGTTACCACTAGTTAGCCCCTTTGAGCCTATAGCCTTTTGTTTGGTAGCCGTATTGTAGCCTTGATCCATTTTGTTGAATCTCTAGTTTTTGCACCCTGCTTCCTTGAGCACTATAGCATAAATAAACTTTGATAGAATTGTTAGATATGAAGAAAAGGGAAAGTCAAGTGTAAAAGGTGACCATTGAAAGTTACTTGTGATGAAAAGGCCCTCTTTGAAAGAATGTGACATAAAAAAAAGAAAAAGAGAAAATTGCTTGAGAAAAAAAAAGATTGAAGCATTCCTAATAGGATGAGAATACTAGTGAAAATAAATTGAAGAGAGGGTTGAAAAAATGCTAAAAATTATGGGTGATGAAGTCTAAAAGAGTGCAACGTGTTTAGAGAAGTGTAAGTCGCTATTATATAGCTTTCCTACCCGTTCCCTAGCTAACATTACAACCCATTAAAGTCCTATTTGATTCTATTCGAGCATGCTTAATTAGTGGAGATGTACATAATGGGCAAGCCTATGGTTCTTTGTGCATACATGTGAATTCGTTTGTGAGTGCGAGAGTTGTGCTTTGATGCTAAGTCCTTAATTTATATTCGATTCTTTAAATAGAGTGTATGGACTATTTCTTCTTGTGAGGGAACTTGTTTCATGATATATAGGTGATGTTACTAGCCTTTTTTTTTGAAAGAGTAGGTGAGCGAGCTTAAATTTGATGAGTTAGAGTCCTTCTTTGAGGTTAGGAGGTTAGAAGTTTGTTGTTTGTCGTATATCTTGCATAATGATCGGGAGCGTACTTGATGTTTTGAGTTGTTATATGGCCTAATTATTTGTATCAACTAAAGTGGTGGTGTTCCTAGCTTGAATTAGTGAGATGGGCTTTAATACTTGCTCGAGGGCGAGCAAGAGTCTAAGTGTGGGGTGTTGATGTGAGGCCAAGAATACATATATTTAGCCTTTATTCGCCTCATATTTTAGTACTTTTAATCGTCTTTTGAGTACTAATTATATTATTTTGTGCTAATATTATATTTTTATGTGTAGGATTAAAATGGTGAAATGTCGAAGAAATTTAGAGCAAAAATGAATTAAAAAGGATAAATCATATAAGGAAATCAAGCAGACAGCTTAATGGAAGGATTGTAATATAATATTATTATTTATATATAAATTGAAATCAACAATTGAGAAGGAAACATTGCCAGCAGCAAATCAACGTGGCAGAAGTGCAATAGAAGATAGCAGCAGCTGCGCCATCAAAACAACAATTGTGGCACGGGAATTTCATTCCCTCTGAATATCACTTACCGCTTGCGCCACTGCTTTGCTGCACGAGCGTGGCGCGAGCGTGGCGCGAGCATGGCGCGAGCATGGCGCGAGCGTGACATAATTTTATCCCAGTTCAATTTGGATTTAATTTTTAAAAGTTCAGATCTTTCCCATACTCTATAAATATATCCTAAACACAATTTTTACATAACTTTTGACCTAGGGAGAGCTAGGAGCCGCCGTGGAGGCCGGAGAAAATTGGTTCTATCTTTTCTTCTCAATTATTTATTTATTTTTTCGTATTTCTTTGGATGATTTGTTGTAATTTCTCCATGTCTATGTGGAGCTAAACTTCTCATCTAGGATTATGGTAGCTTCATGATTGTTGTGGTATGAACTTTAATTGATTTATTAAGATATTTATCGTCGTGCTACGGCTCGTATGGTTACTTACTTTTTCTTGGGCTTAATTATTGTTTGCTTGATCACCATTCAAATACTATTTGTGGCGCGTAAAATGAACTAGGAATAGAGAATTTGCATGCGTAATAAGAAAAAGTAGGGCTTGGTTGTGAACCTTATAGGGAAAGGGGAACCATTCGCTAACGTGGATAGGAATATACCCATTAGCCTTGCTTAGTTGATACGGAAGAGAAATCACATGCCCTTCACTATCGACCGATGATCATAGGAATATATGCATTAGGAATAGTCGAGGAGACCTAGAGTTGTAGGCAAAATGCTCAATATGGTTAAAATCAACCCGCAACTAGTAACCCGATAGAAAATCAGAATCAATTCAAGTGATTACTCAACATGATTGCTAGTGAATTCATAACCCTAGATCAATTTTATCTCATTGATTACGTAAAATTTTTCTTTTCGTCTGGTTAATTGTTCATTAATTAGTTAGCTTATTTTTCTTTTTAGTTTAGTTAAATCATAATATAATTTGGATTTTTCTGTTTGAATAAATAAATAGAATTAATTTAATTTAGTAAATAGTTAATTGACAAGTCCCTGTGGGTACGATATTTGGACTTAAAATTCTATATTATTTGTACGACCATGTACACTTGCGTGTGCGAAAGGATGCAACATGTACCAAGTCGAAATTTGGGTCACAAGCGGGCCCTCAGAGCCACACCCAAAATTGGAAATGAAAAAGCACAGGACGAGCACACTACTCCCGTGAGTGCACACTCCAAATTTGAGCAAATTTTGCCAAGAAAAGGGGCCCAAAATAGCCCGCACAAGTAAGGAATTAAAGACGCATTTTCAAAGAATAAAACCAGAAATTAAAGTAAGAACCAACTTACCACGATGAGATGAATCAAGCCAATGAAGAGAAATCCTTGAAATTACGAACAAACAATCCCAAAGGATCACCTACAAGTAAAGAAAACCCAAGCTTGGAGAAGGACCCATCAATGGAGGTTTTGGTTTAAGAAGAGGAACTTTGGGGAAGAAGAAAACTCACCAAGAACTAAGAGGGAGCAAGATTAAGCGTCAAATTGATGAATTCCCGCAAGCCAATACTGATTTGGAGTCAAATTAGGAGAGGAAGATGATTTGGAGTGAGAGAGAAATGATCAAATGGTCTGAAAAATTCAGGAAAAGGCTTTATAAGTTGTAGCTTGTAGACCAGCGCAAATCCCGTCGCCTTGGCACGATCACGCTGAACGGAAGATCACAGACCAGCGCATTCTCGCTGTCCTAGCGCGATCACGCTACCCGGGCGCCGTTGGCGCTGAACAATTTTCTCCTGCAGAAAACCACCAAAAATGAAAACATCTACGGTATATTCCAGGCCCAATCGGAACCCGATACACACAAACCAAGGGTGCAACTTGAGTGGAAACGATATTCTGGACTCAACAGAATTGACAAAACTTCCATATGAGGTCATTTCAGAGGAATGTTGACCCAAGTCAACACTAGCTAAAATCAACCGAACACCCAAAATGAGCCCGGCTCACCCGGGACATGAACCAACCACCTAACTAACCCAAACTCAACATTCCAGAGCTAACCGCACTGATGAAATTTCCATCCAAGGCCGTCTTCTCTGAATCTTGACCAAAGTCACCCTTACAAGCCCAACTGGCATGAAAACACAGAATGAGAGAGAATTTCAAGCAGAAAAGCTCCTGAATCCTGACCAAATGTCAAACTAGACCAAAGTCCACGCTCTGGAGCTAACGAAACTGTCAGAATTTAATTCCGAGCATGATTACAAAGAATGTTGACTGAAGTCATGATTTCCTAAGTTAAGGTTCTCAAACAGGTAAACAGCCATAAAGACCAAACAAATTACCGGGGAACCAAACTACTAGTCCCAGCAAGTCATAAATAACTTGGGACTGTTACAGGCAAGCTCTAACAGTACAAATAAGGAAAAAATGTGAGAATGGACGAAAAGGTCATTACATCATCCACTACTAAAAAGTACTTTTGTCCCTAAAAGTCAAGAAAGAAGGAAGCACCAGAGACTTCAGAATTGTGGATACAAAGCCCGCACTACTCTTTCGGAAAACGCGGGTAGCCTCCTCGAAAGGACGACACCTAATAGAATGAAACCAAAGAGAAAAAACCAAGCCTTATCCCCTTATTGGCCAAGCTAGATTCCAACCTTAAACTTCAACTCCCAAAGTTTACCAACTAAACCGATCCTTAAGAATCTCAACTGGAAAGCACCGACACAACACCGAAACTAGAGAACCAAGGAGATCAACACACAAGACTCGAATCCTCGATACCACAACCAAATTCACCCAGAAAGCCACCGACTAAACCTTTAACTCAAGAACTCATAGATTCACAAACCCTATGTACTGACCTGAACCCTCTACACCATAACCACGAAAATTCACACCACTTGAACACTCGAGCCACCCTCAAAACATCAACTAACCCACCGGAGATCCATGGTTCCCGTTATGCTCAACCTCGAACAAAGTCACCTTCATACTCAAACTCTATCCAAGCCAAGCTCTAATTTACCATCATTTGCCACCTGGAATACTAACTCAGAGCACATCTTCGAGAACTGCAACACTCTGCCCTGACTGATCATCAACAAATGGACAGAGACCTTATCTAGGATCAATCCTATACCTGAACCCCACTAAAACAACCATTAGAGCTCAACCAAAACTTGCACACCAGGGTTGGGAAAGGCATGTATAACACCCTGTGTCAAGGGAGAACCTCCTAACTGTAGAATGATACCAACCTCGCTGCACCATATCAAGTCTGAATCGGCTGGAAGTGAATAAACTAGGGCAACCTGCCTAAAGACCCAAACCAAAACCAAGACCCTTCCAGGAGTGTGGTAAGCTTACCACGAATCCCATAGCCAAGAACTAAGCTCTAAGCTCTAAAAGTAATGTTGCTGCCCTAATTACTCGAACACCTTTCAGATTTAAGATCACCTTACTAGCCTCAACTTTGAAATAAGTCCACCACGCTGTGAATATCAAGTCAAACACCCTGTAGACAAAGGAAAGGATGCCTGAAGTCCACGGTTGCCACCAAGCTATTAGAAACTTCATAAACCTTCAACTCACCCCTTTTGCTCAAAAACCACTTGGTCTACTATACTAGTACACAAACCACCAACTCTGAAAGCATTTCAACCTATCATAACTCTTGGCCTACACTGGCTGAGTTTGATCAATGCTGGAATCCAATATAACAAATAGCCTCTCAAAAAACCATCAAAGTCAAAACTCTAACTCTCAAAACATCGAAGGCAACCATAAATCTCAAAATATCATCAAAATCCAAAGTAACACTGCTGGTCTAAACCTGTACAACCTGATCACACATACCACATACAACCGCTGATCCTCAAAATGATGCCACAAAATTTGTCCAACCAAGGTAAAATGGACCTCAACTCTAGAAAGAACTTGGCTAGAACCTGACAAGTCCAGCCTAGTTTAATGGTTAGCCAAGGACTGGATGTCCAAGGCCAACGGCAAATCCAAAACTGAAGGAGAGAACCTAAGTTGTCCGCAATCACTGCTTTCTGGTTCAAAGATGTTGCAACCCAAGAGAACCTTCCACGATCCATCCGATGTAACCTGCTAGCCCATGATCCTGAAACCCAATTTCCATTGCCAAACATAGCCTCTATCAAACCCCTGAGTACACCCATACAATGCTAATAAACGCCATAGACACTGGAGTTAATTGAGCTCTGAATACATAATTTTCCCAATCTGCAAATGCTGCTGAGACTTGGGTCACCCAAAAAACATCATCAAGCAATTCACAATCGATGCAACAACCTCCCAAAGGTAGCACTGTAAATGGCCACTACCTCGGTCTCTTACTGGAAAGAATCCTGACCTCGTATCTATCAAAGGAAAATGCCACTACACTCTGAAGTTGGTCGAATCAAGTCATCAACATACAAACCCACTATCATCACCTCGTCCAGCTACTAGAACACACACATACACACAAGGAGTCATCACTCTCCTTTGCAACCCACACAAAACCCTTTATGAAGATACACTAATCTCCACAAACTCTTCCTTAAAAGCCCCTAGATCTATTTCTCATCTCGCACAACTCCAGTAGCAACACTCGATAAGTTAGGAAAAGAATAGGATGAATGCCTAACTCAACCAAAATTCTATGGTCATGACTCAACCAGGATGCTACAGCCAAAACTCGACCACAAGGCCACAATAAATACTCAATCCTATCAATCAGAGATGGGGAAAACAAGAAAACAACTCAACCAGACTTGAAACAAAAGAAAACCATGAAAGTAACCTATACCTGCTAACTTCCCAAACCAAACAAATAGGGAGGGTTGATTTAAATCTCTTGAAAAAAGCTAAACCATCCAATGCCCACCGGTATAACCAAAACCACTCTCTTTAAGACAAAACCTAAATTTCCGGCACATAACCACTGGTATCACACCAAACAAGAAGGACTCCTAGAAAATGCTAGAGAATGGACTAGGCAACAACCACCTAAGACTGCTAGAAAGGAACACTGAAACCAATTCTAGAATCACAGTGAAATACAAAAAACAAGGCTAACACGACCTACCCATGAGTCACAACCCCAGGTAGTCACCTCTCAAGGAAAAAACACCCCATCCACTACTAAATGAATTAACCTATCGAGAAATTACATGCATAAACACTACAACTCAAGTAGTAAAACAACTAAATAAGAAAAATAGGCAGGCATATAAGCAGATACATGAAAAGGGTAGATTCGCAAAGCAAACAATGCCAATACTAGCTAATGGTAACCAAAGTCATACCTGGAGCAATGATATCGGGAACCTCCAATTCTGGCCTACCAAGGGGAGCATCGGGCTGACAATGTCTATCTCTAGATTGAGTAGTTGATGTTGAAGGCTTAACCATCCCTCACCTGGGACAATCTCTAAATTAATGACCAATCACCCTACAACAATAATAACCCAAAGAAGCCCTGCTCTAACGCACGGTGCTTGTCGACTCGGGATAGATACCTGGACCACCTGACTGAAAACCACCTCTAACTATCTAGGGACCACCTCTACTACCCTGCACACTACCTCTCGCTGACTGGGGACCACCCCTACTACCCTGCACAATGCCTCTAGCCATTGGCACTAGAACTCTAGGAGATAACACCTGCTGATTGGAATGCATGATCGTGGGGAAATCCCTAGCAAAGTTCCCACGTTCACTGTACTAAAAATAAGCTTTACCAGGCAACCACGGCCTACACACCCTGAATGCGAACCTCAAGAAACCTGACATGCACCATGTCTACTCTGCTTAATATACTCTGTACAACCACCCTCTGAAACCTGTGGAGCCACCTAAACTGGCCTGCTAGATAGGTAGAAATGAAATTGATCCCTAACAGATAATCCCCTACCTAGAGTCTGAGAACCACAAAAACTGTCCTGACACCGGTGCCTCTTAGCACTACCTCTATATGCCTCGCGACATAATCCCTCAATAGCCCAAATATGATTAACTACCTGAAGAAATGTAGTCCCAATTGCAACTAAGTGCTCAGTCGCTAAACGGAGTAGTGAAATCAAACCTCCAACAAAACTCTGAACTCTCTCTAACTCGGTAGGCACAGTCCTATCAGTTCACCTAACTATCTCGTAAAACCTCGCCTCATACTCTAATATCGACATACTACCCTACTAAAGAACTTGAAGCTTAACCCAAACTGAAGCACCGCTGAATGAATCGGGTACTACCCTAACCTGGGGTACTGAAACACCCACGAGAGGACTCGGAGTCCTAGCCATGGTGTCCTGAAGAACTGGGGTAGCATGAAACCCTATCGGAGGCTGGGCTAGCCTAAAACCATATCGGAGGCTGGGCTAGCCCAAAACCCCCTAACTAATGCGATCTGCTCTCACTCTGAAATCCTGGTGCTGACGGAAGCACTGAAGCAGCAGGCACATAAGCCTCGACATCACCTAATGTCGTACTTGTCCTAGGCATCTGATAAGAAATGGAACAACGAAGTTTAGAGGTTAATAGAGCCAGGAACGCATGATAAGGAGCCAAGAATATGGAACTTTTCCTAATAATTCCTTGTAGCCTCCCGCAGATAGGATACAAATGCCATCGTACAAATCTGTGAGACTCTACTTAGACACTTGCTATTGTACCAATGACACCGGAGAACCTAGAGCTTTGTTATCAAGCTATCACGACCCAATTTGTCAGGTCATAATGGCACTTACAACTCCCCAGTAGGCGAACCAATTCTTGTAGACTGGAATGGTTAGTAATGGGCTACTACCTAATCAATATGCATAATAAGCTGAAATAAGCGAAAGCAGATATAATAGAGAACAATACAAAAGCAAATAACCCATATATATATATATATATATATATACAAGGAAACTACACCAACCCCAAGACTTGGTATCGATAGTACATGAGCTTCTAAAAGAATACAAGGGCTAGAAGTAACAAAATAGAATATACAACTGTCTCCGAAATAAATAAAGAGTAACAGTGCCAAAAAATGAGATGTGGTCAAGCCTTGGTCATTAGGCGCTTACCCTAGTCTCGAATATCTAAAAGCTGCATGAGTCTTCACATGATGAATGGCAAAAGCTTACACTAATATATACATCAAAAAGATGCAAAAGTATAGTATGAGCACCAATTGCTATGCAACAGGTACCCAGTAGGCATCATTGGCTGACTTAGCATATATAAGATATAAAAATAGTAAGTAGCAGATCGAAAAGAAGAAGTCATAAAAGCTATAGAGAAAGCATAGGGAAGTTAGCACGCATAGAAGTCAACAAGGATTAAAAACAAGCTATGCTAGCCATAGAAGGTATACATACATGAAACACAGGTGAAGGAAAGAAGAACTCACCTGGAGTCCTTATAACAACAATATATATAAAGAGAGAGTTTAGAAAGATGGCGGTATATCGGTAACCTCAAGTAAAAAGGGAAAGAAGGAAAGCAAGTAGACATAATCAAGCTAGAGCAATATAACTAACAGAATCATGCTTAAACACCATTTCAAGATCAGAGAAATCAGATAGCAGTCCCACACTAACAACCCTAGGATGAAATAAACTAAGCCACAAAGAAATCGAAACCACTAATCACACCAAGAAAGAAGGGCAAGATCTTCTAATCCATAAATACTCAGAAGGCCACTTAAATAGTGCCTCAACAATCTAGGAACCACTAGTCCATCAGTAATTAAAGTCCAGTAATCGGAGCCTCAACTGTCTAGAACCCACTAAAATACCAATAACTGAAGTCCATAACAAGCTCTACAATACGACAAGAGAAATATAATCTACATACAGTCCCAACGACCACCCATATAACCGAGGAACACAATCAAATGAAAACAAACCCTCCGGCATCCCAAACTACTGGAGCGTACATTGTGAACACAACACACAAGGGTGGGATCTGAATGAAATATGCATGATGATGTGATATGATGAAACCAGTGTGATAGTAACCCGTGTGTTACCCCCTCTGATACATAAAAGGGCCAATAGAGGCAAAATCCATGGAAGGGATTCCCCTGAGTACCTTAACTCCACTGTACACCCCTCCTCCGGTACTCATAAAATATAGCCCCTGACTCAAATTGGCAAGGTCCATGGAGGTCTACCCGTAGGCCACATACTAAAACTGCGAAATCTTAAAGTAGAACTATCAGAGTGTATCCAAGTCTAGATTAATAATCAGAATCTCATAGTACGTGCTCAGAATAGAACTGGGTCTAAAATAGTAGTAGTAATCTCAAAACCCTATCAAAGGGTGCCCAAAGTGTATCCAGGTCTAAATCAGTAATCAAGTTTCAATAACCCTTATAAAGGGTGCCCGAGGCGTATCTGGGTCTAAATACGTATTAAAAACATGTCTAGCACTCCAACATAGTCGAGTCTAGTATTAGTGTGAAAATTGGTGATAAAATCATTGTAATATTCTCTTTACCCCAAGAGATTTCATAAAAATCAGCTCCAATTCCCTTTTATAATCATTTTATCAAAAATGGGCCCTCGGAGCCATGCAAAGTTTAGAAAATTAGTTATAATGGGCCCGAAGCCAAATCAGTAGAAAAACATGGAGAAAAATCATTTGAATGAATGATATGCTCGCAAATAATAGATTAGTCCAATGGCTTACAAACATTCCTATCGGCCCTGCAGAGGCACAATTAGATCTACAACACAAGTATCCAGCCTAAAGTAACATCTTAATATCCAGGACTCAGAGACATTCCCATATATCCAACCGTCTTGGTCTAAAGGCATATACAAAGGCTACATGAGGCCATAAGGGTAATATTGCAACACTATAATGAATACTACAAACAACGCATAAAATAAATGTATAGGAGAAGCAAACAAGGTCTGGGGTACCAACCTAGAAAACCAACCCAAAGATACTAATTAATGCAGTTATAGCCTATATACGCAGATTCTAGGTAGGGGAAGACATAACTTACCTGCCGTCCAACGACTAGCTATTGGAACGACATTATCTAAGCTTGAACTGCTCTGAGAATCCACGAATTGCGAACAAACTATCAAAATAATATTCTATGCGTCAAAACAAAGCCAACGATACTCATATTGCTACAAGTGTAGCTGGGTCAAAATTTGGGTCACAAGAGGGCCCGTAGGGCCCACACCCAAAATCAAAAATGAAAAAGCGCAAGATGAGCATACTACTCCTCTGAGTGCATGATCCATCTTTGAGCGAATTTGGCCAAGAAAAGGGGCACAAAACATCCCGCTCAAGTAAGGAATTAAAGATGGATTTTCAAAGAATAAAACCAAAAATTAAAGTAAAAACCAACATACCACGATGAGATGAAGCAAGCCAATGAAGTGAAATCCTTGAAATCCCGAACAAACAATCCTAAAAGATCAACTACAAGCTAAGGAAACCCAAGCTTTGAGAAGGACTCATCAATGGAGGTTTTGGTTTAAAAAGAGGAACTTCGGGGAAGAAGAAAACTCACCAAGAAAGAAGAGGGACCAAGATTTAGAGTCAAATTGATGAATTCCCCGAAGACAATACTGATTTGGAGTCAAATTAGAGAGGGAAGATAATTTGGAGTGAGAGAGAAATGATAAAATTGTCTAAAAAATCAAGGAGAAGGCTTTCTAAGTTGCAGGTCGCAGACTAGCTCAATCGCGCTACCTTAGCGCGATCGGGCTGAAAGGAGGATCACAGACAAACGCATTTGTGCTATCTTAGCGCGATCGCTCTGAAGGAAAAAATCATAGGCTAGCTCGATTGTGCTGCCCGAGCACCATTGTCACTAAATAATTTTCTTCTGCAGAAAACCAACAATAATAATAACATATGCGGGATGTTTCGAGTACAATTAAAACCCAATACACATAAACCAAAGGTGCAACTTGAGTGGAAACGATCTTCCAGACTCAATAGAATCGACAAAACTTCCATAAAAGATTATTTTGGAGGAATGTTTGCCCAAGCCAACACTAGCTAAAATTAATCAAACACCTAAAATGAGCCCGACTGTAATGACCCTTCCGGTCATTTATGCATTTTTTCCCTTCTTGTACCATTAGAGCTTGTCTGTAGTGTCCCCAAGTCATTTAAGGCTTGTCGGGACTGGTAGTTCAGTGCCTAGGCCATTTGTTTGGTCTTTATGGTCGTATGATAAGTTTTGAAGTCAAGCAAGTCGATAAAAGTTATCGTAAGAGTCTTTAATAAATTTTCTAAACTTTGGGTCAAATGTCTCATAGCTTTTCTCTTAATATATAAAGATTTAGAAGTCCCCCGACCTACAAAATCGAAGGTCTACGAGTCTAGTTTCCAACGCAGAAAACCTCATGTCAAGTCGATCTTGGAGTAAAGAGTTATGGCTATTTTACCATGGACTGTCTGGCAGAAACCAGGTCGCGAACCGCGTCGGGTCAAAATTGATTTAAAGCCTCAACTTCACGTTTTAAAATGCCATAACAGTTCTGAAATAGAGATAAAACATAAGGGAGGGTTCCAATATAGTTCTTGAGTGATCAAGGTGCATTTTTTGTGATTTCTATCGCTAAAGTTTGCCCTCATGCCTAGAAACACGATCTCTACGCGTGGCAACCATTTTCCCCTTGGATAAGCCCCATTTGGAGCTGGTTTCAGAAGATAGGAATTGGTATTTCTTGGTGGTTCTTCAATATTCACACTTGGTTTGCTAAGGTAACCATCTTGGGGATCTTTTATGATCGTTTTTATGAAGTTCTACGGATGTTTCGTCAAGTTATGATTCATTTGGGAAATCTGTCGATTTAAGCCTAATTATGAACTGTTTATAGGTGAGTATAAGCTGAATATATATAGTGTTTGTGAATCTTAGTACGTAAGGAACAACTTCCATGAAGGAACTACGGGCATTTGGACGTTCGTTAGAAGGTATTTTTGTCATTTTGGAGCTTCTTGGAGTGGTTCGAGCTTGGACATCGTCGTCCTAGCAGCTTGTCGTTGGACGGAAGGTAGGTTATGGTTTAAAAGCCCTATACTTAGCATATATAGGATAAAATTGTATTAATGGGCATCCTTGGGTTGGGTTTATTAGGTCGGTACCATAGACCTTGACCGATTTATTCATGCCTGCCTACTTTTGTTCCTCCGATGCTTGTAGTGCTTGCTGATACATTTTATTTACCCTTGTGGTACTGTGAGGCCTTGTTTACTCTGGAACATAGAAGGTGGGATATTGGGAATGTTCGCGAGTCGCGGGCATAAAATTATCCTTCTAGGCTGGTTATGCTTGCTGAGTAGCTATGGGCCTGTGCAGGGTCGATAGGTTGATTGTGAGCTGTTGGGCAGCTATTGTGGTTGGTCATACCATTTCCATGCATATAAAGAGGTTTATCCATGTTTTACTACGAATTTGGCTTTGGGCCTACTGGCACTATTTTCTAAACCTTGCATGGCCCCGGGGGACCATTTTTTATGGAAATAAATTAGAAATGGTTTGATTTAACTTGTGAATATTCTTGGGTAAAAGAAGGTAAAATTATGATTTAGATAACCAGTTTTAAGATTAATTCTAGACTCGGCAGGGCTGGGGTGCTAGTTGAGTTTTATTACTACTTGAGATGATTTTAGCCTAGGTCAGACCAAGCACCTGAGATGCCTTTCTACTGTTTAGACCCGGTTATGCCCGGAAGCCCTTGGAGGGTTTTTTGAGATATTTTCCCACTACTTTAGTCCTGGACAGGGTCTGGGCATACATATTCGAGACTGGGTCTCTATCTTGAACCCAGACTTGCTTTCGGATGACATGTTTTGATACTGAGTTTTAGTATGGGGTCGGGGACCTCCATGGACCTTGCCATCAAGGCCTGGGGCTTCAGGCTGCATGTGGCGGAGGAAGGGTATATGGCGGAGTAGAGGTATACGGGCTGTGTCCTTCCATGAAACCTACCTGCTAGGCTGGATCAGCACCGGAGGAGGTACATATAGAGATACCATTTCACTTGAGGTCTTCATGCATCATATCATTCATTGTTTGAGGCTCCACCCTTGTTTGCTATTTTTTGATTGTACACTCCGGTAGTATGGGATGCCGAAGGTTTTTTTTTCACTTGTTTGTGTTCCTCGGTTGTATGGGCGGCCGGGGGACTATAGGTAGACTCTTGTTTATTTATGGAATTATTCCCTGTTACGGCTAAGTTGTTGGTTTCTGAATTTGAGATTGACATGATTAGTTCGATCTTTGATTTCTATTTTCCCGAGCATGTCTATCTCTACTCTTCACTCCTTTTTCCTTATGCTTGAGGTTACTGATATACCATCTATTTCTAGAACTTATTATGTATATATTGTTATCATAAGGACCCCAGGTGTGTCTTTTCTTACTTTTACCTGTGCTTGTTATGTATATATTCTACTTGCTGGCCTTAAATGCTGTTTCTGTTGCCTTCCCACTGGGCTAGTTTCTGTGTACCTTTTTTGTTGATTTCCATGACTACTTGCTTATATTCTGTCTGTTACTATGCTTTTATCTTATATGTGCCCAGTCGGCCTATGATACCTACTGGGTACCTTATGCTTCACATTTGGTGCTCACCCTACCCCCTGCATCTTTTGGTGCAAATCCTAGCATGGGCCATCGCCGCTAGATCGATGTGATTCATGCTTGGAGATCTGTTGGGGACTACTTCAGACTGAGGGTGACCTCTTGGAGACCGGAGCTTAGCTTTAGTTTATCTTTTGCTTTATGTACTTTATTACCATTCAGAGACATCTGCATATATTGTTTTGGATCGTTTGCACTCCATATATGTAGTTCTGGATCTATACTATGATACCAAGTTTTTAGGATTTGGTTTTGCTTCAGCATATGTGTATATATATATTCCTGTCATCTATTATCTTTATCTTGTTCCCTTACTTTTGCTTAATAAACTATTCTTCCGCTTATTTGTTAGATAGTAGCCCATTACTAATTGTTTCGGGCTACAGGGATTGGTTCACCTACTGAGGGGTTATAGGTGCCATCATGACCAAGAAATCAGGCCGTGACAACTTGGTATCAAAGCTTTAGGTTCACCAGTTTCATCGGTATAGGAGCCAATGTCTAGTAGAGTCCTGCAGATCAGGGCGGAGACGTCCGTACTCAATCTTTGGGAGGCTACAGTGACATTTTAGCAAATTTGACTCTTTCATTGCTTCTGTGTCGTGCGTAGGACCCTTGAAGTTTTTGGAAATCTCATTTGTTGTACTTTATTATTCTGCAGATGGTTCATACGAGAGCGTCAGCATTAGGCGGAGATGAGCTTCCTACACAAACTAGGGGTCGAGGAAGACCTCGAACAGCGGCACCTGCTAGAGCTGCTAGAGTTGAGATAGAGCCCGAGCAGCATGTGGATCAGGGGGCAGCCCAGGTACTACCAGCTCCAGTACCAGCTCCAGCGCCAACTTCTATACCATCTCCAGCCGTAGCTCAGTCTCCAGATATTCGGGGATTACTATTATAGCTTTTGGGTATGATTAGAGAGCGGGCTTCTGAGGTAGCACAGAAATCCGCTCAGGGGGTAGGCCTGGGTGCACAGAGTTCAGGAGTGCAGCCTACTACTGAGGCTCCTCGTGCGGAGGTAATTCTGGTCCCATCTGTTGCATAGCCTCTTGCTGCTCGCCCAGCTATGAAAGAGTCGGAGCATAAGGCGTTGGGTAAGATTTTGAGGTTAACACCTCCGAGGTTTGTTGGTACTTCTGGACAGGACCTATATGACTTTATTACTACATGTGAGGAGATGTTGCACCATTTGGGTTTGTTGGAGGATCACGGGGTTGATTATACTACATATCAGCTGGAGGGTCCAGCTAAGTTATGGTGGAGGGCATAGGTTGCTCGCAGATCTTCTACATCGCCTTCTTTGACTTGGTCTGAGTTTTATGAGGCCTTTATGGCCAAGTTCTTGCCTCTGATTGATCGTGAGAGTCGCAGGGAGTAGTTTACTCACCTTATGTAGGATTCTACTACTGTCTCAGAGTATGAGACCCATTTTCATCAGCTAGCACCGTTTGGAGCTATGATCATTCCTACCGAGGTAGATAGGATTTGAAGATTTGTATGGGGTTTGAGGCCAGGGATTAGGCAGCCAACTGAGATATTGGTTGCCAGTGGTTAGTCATTTCAGGCTATCGCAGACTATGCTCGTACTGTGTAGGACTTACAGTGACATGATCAAGGGGCCAGAGATATGAGGCCTCGACATCAGGGTAGCTACAGTGGTTACATATACAGTGGTAGGGGTTCAGGCCAATGGGTTTGGGGTTATCAGCCACAGCAACACCAGGGTCAGTATAGCCAACCGGTTCAGGCTTTCCTTCAGACTTTTGGTAGTACCCAGTTCGAGCAGGGTCAGAGCACCCATCAGGGCTATAGCGGTCAGTCTTCGAGGGATACAACTTCTGGGGCATCAAGCCGTGGTGGCCATACGGGTTCCGCTGGTTCATGTGGGCTGACTAGGTCATCGAGGGCTTATTATACTTGTGGTGTGATTTGTCACTTCGCTAGAGATTGCCCCCAGCAGGGTACAGTTAAGCCAGCCAAGCCGTTGCGAGTAGTTCAGCCTCCAGTTAGAGGGGGTGGTGGTTAGGATAGGGGTGGTGCTCCGCGTGGCAGAGCAAGTGGTAGGGATGGCAATCAGGCAGGTAGAGGTCGTCGTCAGTTCTATGCGGTCCCTAGGAGACCGGAGGTAGAGGCCTCACATGCTGTGATCACATGTATAATTTTCTGTGTGCCATCAGTCTACTATGGATTTATTTGATTTTGGATGAACTTGTTCATACATATCTGCCTACTTTGTGCCTTGTTTGGGGTTGGCTAGTGAGCCATTATCTGTGCCTATTTCTGTTTTGACCCTAGTAGAAGATTCTTTAGTAGTAGATCAGATTGTGAGATCTTGTATGTTATCTGTTGGTGGTTTAGAGACTTGGGGTGATTTGATGATCCTTGATATGCTAGATTTTGATGTGATATTGGGCATGGACCGGTTATCCCCTCATCGTGCGGTTTTGGACTGTTATGCCAAGACCGTTACCATAGTCGTGCCCGGTGTATCCCCAGTTGTGTGGCAGGGTTCTGTTGGCCATGCACCATCTGGGATCATGTCTTGTCTTCGAGCTAGAAAGTTGATTTCCCGTGGGTGTTTAGCTTATCTAGCATATGTCCGAGATGCTAGTGTTGACCCTTCGTCTCCTGAGTCTTTTCCTGTGGTTAGAAACATCCTAGATGTGTTCCCTACTGACCTGCCAGGCCTTCCACCTGATTGAGATATTGATTTCGCCATTGAGTTAGAGCCGAGCACCAAGCCCATTTCCATTTCTCTTTACCGTATGTCTCTGGTTGAGTTGAGGGAGCTTAAGGAGCAGCTCCAGGATCTGTTAGCTAAGGGGTGTATTTGACCGAGTGTGTCACCTTGGTGGTGCTCCTGTTCTCTTCGTGAAGAAGAAGGATGGGTCGATGCACATGTGTATTGATTATCGGTAGCTGAATAGGGTGATAGTGAAGAATATGTATCCGATGCCGAGGATTGATGACTTGTTTGACCAGCTTCAGGGTTTAGTCATGTTTTCAAAGATAGATTTAAGGTCCGGCTACCATCTGTTGAGGATTAGGGCGGAGGACATCCCTAAGACAGCATCCAGGACACGTTATGGCCATTATGAGTTCCTGGTGATGTCTTTTGGGTTGACCAATACCCCCGCAACCTTTATGAACTTGATGCACAGGGTTCTTGGCCCGTATTTGGACTCATTTGTGATAGTTTTTATAGACGACATCTTGGTATACTCGCATAGTAGAGATGAGAATGAGCAGCACTTAAGGGTTATACTCTAGACTTTGAGAGATCATCGGCTTTATGCCAAGTTCTCAAAGTGTGAGTTTTGGCTTGAGTTAGTTGCATTCCTAGGGCACGTGGTGTCTAAGGACGGGATTAGGGTTGATCCGGGAAAGATTTTAGCGGTTTGTGATTGGCCTAGACCCACTACTGTTACTGAGGTCCACAGTTTTATTGGGTTAGAAAGTTACTACAGACGCTTCGTTCAGGGATTTTCTTCCATAGCAGCACCCTTGACTTTGCTGACTAGGAAGGATGTCCCATTTCAGTGGTCGGATCAGTGTGAGGATAACTTTCAGAGGCTTACAGCCTTATTGACTTCGGCTCCAGTTTTGACTTTGCCGGTTGATGGTCAGAGCTTCTCTGTGTATTATGATGCTTCTGGGGTTGGTCTTGGTTGTGTGTTGTTGTAGCAGGGTCGAGTAATAGCATATGCGTTGAGGCAACTGAAGGTTTATGAGCGCAACTACCCCACTCATGACTTAGAGTTGGTGGCGGTAGTTTTCGCGCTCAAGATCTGGAGGCATTACCTATATGGAGTTCACTGTGAGATCTTCCCTGATCACCATAGTCTTCAGTATATCACGAGTCAGTGAGAGCTGAACTTGAGGCAAAGGAGATGGGTCGAGTTACTGAAGGACTATAACTTCACTATTTTGTATCATCCAGGCAAGGAAAATGTGGTAGCGGATGCCTTGAGCCGGAAGGCGGTGAGTATGGGTAGCCTAGCTTCTCTTTCAGTTTCAGAGCGACCGTTGGCCTTGGACATCCAGTCCTTGGCTAACCGTATGGTTAGGCTTGACTTGTCGAATCCTAGCAGAGTTCTCGCCAGTGTTGAGGTTCGTTCTACTTTGATTGATCAGATTCAGAGCCGCCAGTTTGAGGGTCAGCAGTTGTGTGACCTTCGTGATCAGGTTGTTTGAGCCAACATCTGAGTCATTTGGTCTTCAAGATATTTAATGAAAGTCAAATGGGAGCTCACAGTTTCAGTAAGAGTGGACATATCACTCTTCAATTCCCAAATACTTATATCAGTTGATCCCACTTTTTCAATACCCAGGCAAAGATATCTTTAATTTTTGAGCTCATGGGAACACTTACCTCTGCTTGAAGTCGAGTTACACCACTTTTAGGAGGAGGAATATAGGTGTTAGAACTTCGATGATTGTACCTATCTCTTTATCGATCATTGTCCCTCCAATTAGCATCACAAGTCTCTCCAAGTTCAATCTCAATTTTGATTCCAACCTTGATTCCCATTCCCTTGTCTCCGAGGGCCTTGGTTAGAACCTTGGTAACTCGGGCGGAACCCATCGCTTGACTTGAGATAAATTGAGCCTCCTCATCATAGAACAAAATATTCAGCCTCCTCATCATGGGCTTTACTTCCTAGGGATCCAATAACATTCACATTTTTTGTCCCGGTACCCATTTCATGCTTAGTCATCAAATTAAGCTGCATCATCATCTTTGATATATTTTCTTCCCTCTTCTCATCTTTTTGTCACTTTTCTTTTGAAAATATTGCAGAGGTGAAAACTGTTGCCACCTTAGCTTCCCGGTTATGCCATGCATGATTCATCTTTGGCATCCTATCTAACAAAGCTTTAGAATGACCAAAAGTTTGGTCAATCAATAAACCACTAGCCAAATTGTTTGCAACAGACTTATTGATTGTCCTGACCCAAATACTGGATCATGCGGGTACCTACCCTAAATCACCTAGGTAGAAGAATCCTTACCACCTGATTAAAAACATATATGCAGAAGTCAATAAGAAAACATAAAATTTACCTTTATAAAAATAAAACCAGTCTCAGATCTTTGAATACCATGAAAACCTTTTAAAAATACAATGGGAACCCTTCCCTTGGAACTAGTCTAAACAGGTACAAGATCTACTAAGAGAAATGGAAATGAAATAATACACAGCTTCCTCCATAGGAAGAGATGAGTAGAAGCTGTTGGAGATTTCCATCCTGTCACCTGAGAAATATCAACTGATCCTGCAATCAAACTATACCCAAAAAAGTATAGCAAGAGTAGTATCAGTACAAATAACATGTACTGGTACGCATCATCAGTCAACCCAAATATTCCACATAACATTATGTAAATATCCGCAAAAAATGCATAAGACTTGAGAGTCATATGGTCTGAGGTCTTTTATAAAATAGCTCTTACTACCCATATATGCTACCTGTGAGTTCTATACACTCACCCCTAAGCTATCCTACTGTAACACCTCGGAAATCAAACCATCTATCTAAGATAAAATCTCAGAAAAATTTCATGTTTCAGGAATGATGAGTCCAAACCACGAACCATAGTTTGAACCATGGGTCGTGGAAAGGATCCGTGGTTTACTTCTGTAGGATTAGCCTCTGGTCTGAGAACCACAAGTGGGTTCTACGGACTATAGTTCATTCTACGGGTCGTAATATCCACTCGTGGAAACTAGTTCAGAGAGGTTCATGTTTCCCCCAAAATGACGACTCCATTCTATGACTCGTTATTCAAACAACGAACCGTAGTTATTGATTCGTGGTTTAACCAGTGACCAGTTGGGTCTTCAGAAACCATGAGTCCAAATAATGACCCATGATCCTTTCCACGGATCCATCCTGTTGAGTTGTGGATTGCCTTCTGTGACTTAAAGCCTTGGCCAGGAATCACGAGTATGAACCACAGGTCGTGGTTCAAACGATGACCCGTAGATCTGCCCATGATCCCTGAAATCGACTATTTTCCAGCTTTTTTCGAATTATGTCTCAGGGGTATTTTGGTTTCCCCCCACCCTTTTAACTCATAAATGATGTCATTTTGGGATATTTCAAGTGGGATTTTCACCCTCATTAGCCTAAGTTCCTTATAAGATATTCATTCTTCTCCCAAAAAGGGAAAGTTCCTCTCCAAACTCTAAGTCTCAAGCTCCAAGTTCAAGCCTCCTAAGTCTTCTCAATTCAAGTGGGTTATCTTCCATCAAAGTATGTGGGTAATCAACAATGGGTTCCTTTTACCCTTGTGCCCAAAACCCCTAACTCAAATTTTGATTTCATGATCTTCAATTTAGGGTTCTTATCCAATCCTCATGGGTTTTGCTAACTATGATCTTCTCATGATTTGGTTATAAAATTACTATTAAATTGCATGATTGTACGTGGGTTTTTACATGATTAACTCTTATCTCATGAATTGAAGTCTAATCATGGAAAGTTCTACATGCATGACATGGGTTTAAGCAAATTGGATTTTATAGCATGTTTCTCATGGATTTTCAAGTAAGTGCATGCCTGATAAATGCTCAAATCATGGCTCCCAAATTAAGGAGGTCACGACAATCACGTAGTCAAAAAAAATTTATAATTCCCAACGGGTGTTGGGGTCGAACCTAAGAGAATAATGTAGTCGCGAATCGAGCTAGTAAAGAATGAAAAAGCAACTTATTGAAGTTCAATTAACGAAAAGGGAAAAGATATCTAAAAGGGGGTTTTAGACTACAACTAGAAGATAAAGAAAACAAATAAAAGATAAGTGATCACTGGCTTTCACCTTGCTTTCTCCAAGCAAGCACAACAAGGGAGATATGGGGTTGGAAATTTGAATTCACAAGACTTTCACCTGATTGACACTTAGGTAGTCTTAGTCATAGGTACACTTGACTGTATCTCGACCAATCAAGGGATCTCTTGCATGTTCTTTTGACCCCCGCGAGTAGGCAATAACCAACCAATTAACTTGGGGAGGTCATCCTATTTCTAGCTCGGACCCTTAAATGGGAGATTCCGCAATTGGAGCTATCTCTAGCCTCCAATCTAGATGGATTCCCAAGTTCCCACTATTGAATCTTCCCAAATTCGAGAATTTCTCTCTCGAGCAAAAACCCAAATCAGAAAGCTTAGTCAATGTTTGCAACCATTGACTCTAAATTCAAGCATGGATGAATCAATAGACCCAAATAATCAAACAAGAAACAAATCTATATATGAATTCAATAACCCAACAAGTATTATGTCTAATACAAACCCAAAATCTCAAATTAACAATACACCAATAATATAACAATTAAGAGCAAGAGTTGAAGAATAGAATCTAAAGATTTACAATAAAGAGCATCCAAATCTTCACTCCTATGGTGTTGGTTGATGAACCTTGCTCCCAAGCATGTCAAAAATTCCAAAGATTAGCCAAAGAAGTGTTTCAAGATGGCTTGGAAGTGTTTTTATGTGAATTGGGGTTTCTAAAATAGTAAAAAGACTACTTTGGCCTTGGCTAATCCCGAAATCCGCATTTGCGGTCAATGGTTTGCATTTGCGGTAACTTGACTGAATGAAGACTTCTGCAATTGCAGTCCTCTGGCCGCATTTGCGGTGGCTGACTAGTCAGTTGACCCTCTATATTTGCGGTCATTTAGCCGTATTTATGGTAGCTGACCGACACATTGACTTTCGTATTTGCGGTGTTTTAACCGCATTTGTGGTATCTGAGTCTCCTTTCTCCCTTCAGCTCACTTTTAACTTCTTTTGTCCCAATTGCTTCAAAATCTCCACATGATTAAGAATCACCTGAAATATATCAAAACAAGCTATAAGTGGTCTCATATCACCATTAGTGGAGGCAAAAACCTAAGAAAAGAGATGCAAATAAGTGGTAATTTCACCACTTATCAACACCCCTAACTTAATCTCTTGCTTGTCCTCAAGAAAATCATAATTCAATTTGAAGAGACTCCCCCAACAAAGCACAAGGACCATCCAATCATATTCTCATTTCACTTTTCATTTCAGCACAAGGATCATGTTTTAGGTTGGTACTAATAATTAGTCGATCACAAGTGAATACTCAACACAACAATCTCCTCATTTTCACAAACATTTTCAAGAGTTGCAAAAGACTTACAAATATGACCAAGTGACTATAACCAATCTTCAAGAAATGACTTATGACCACTAGAACTAATCATGCTCATTTGATTCCTCTTCGGGAAGTAGCAATATCACCGCTATTAAATTCTCATGCCCTCATAACAAAGAAAGTCCCCAAAAATACACTATTTACAATGATGAAAGAAGGGACAAATGCACAACGCTCACTCACAAAGAACCTCAAGTACAAACATGTATCAAACAATAAGCTTGCCCTTATTTTCATTCACAACTAACTCAAAAGCGATCAGATGGGGGTCTCAAAGGACTTTTCTAAGCTTGTAATGTAGGCTAGGGGAAGGGTAAGATAGCATATTGGGTTAGAGTGACTACCTCCTCCTTGAAAACTACACAAAATTTTGGTTTGAAACCGAAGCCATTCCTTTCATTTTCATTTCACACGAGGCACCATTTCACTTTGTTTTATCATAAGCCACAATTCTTAGCATTCTATTCACCTTGGAGGATTCATTCTTTTCTTTCCTTTCCTCTTTTCCTTTCACTTTGATTTATTTTTCAAATTGTTCCTTCTTTTTGGCAACTCATATCAAGCAAAAAACCATTTTACTCACTTAGCATTCCTCCAAGGTACCTTTTGTCAACCCCCAACATAGGCTTTTAGCCTCGATTTCAAACTTGTGGATTTCAAGGAGGGACGGGTTCAAGAGAGGGATTCATTGTCAAAATGGGTTAAGGCTTGTAACGAGGTTGCCAAAGAAAAGGTATTAGGTTCTAGAGGGGTGACTAGTGATACAATTTTGAGTGTAATGGTGGGCTTTAAAGGCTTAGTAGGCTTCAATAATCACAAAGAAGGCCTAAGGTCATTTCTCCAACCAACACAATTAAGACTAGCACTAGAATGACTAACCGGGCAAGTCCTAGATAACACAAGCAAGCACGAGGATTATTCAACAAAGCTCACCACACATGGCATGCGACTTAATCAAGACGGATCAATGTTCTTCCTAACAAGGATGAATAGAGCCACATTTTGCATCTATGTAATCACTAGTTGGTCAAAAGTCACAAAAAGATCAAAGGAATTGTCACAAGTATCATTCCTTGCTTTCCAACTATGTCACAAGAATTTTGGAGGGGTATGCTCAAGACTCAATTCACATGCAAGACTAAATTTATTAGTACCAATCAAATCATTATCCAACTTATCTCAAAAGATGATGAATTTCCCTTAAGAATGTCGTCACTCAAGTATCGGTGATTGTTAAGCAAAACACAATTTATATTACCTGATGGGAGTCAAGATTGATCCCACAGGGAATTGGAGCTTAGGCAAAGAGATTGTAGAAAGGACTTCACAACGAGAGTAGATTTTCGAAACAATAAATAATGTAAAAAGAGGGGAATGGGGAATCTTTCATAATTCAATTCCAAACAAAACGATAAAAATAAATGCAAAGTGTAAACAATGGAGAGGACGACTAGGGATGTGTTTCTGATAGGACTCGAATACGGGTCAAGGTACTTGCTTAATTGCATAAATTCCTACTAAATAACATAGGTAGCATTAGTTTTAGGCATGAATGTTAATCTCTCGATCACACAATTATTCATCCAACGGTCTTTATTCAAGCACCATTGTTTAGGCATAAATCAACCAATATAGGCTTAGGGAGGTCACACTATTTCTAGCTTAGACCCTTAAATGGGTGTTTCCGTCGAATTGAGCTATTTCTAACCTTAATCTAAGTGGAATCCCGAGTACCCACTAGAATTTCACATCCAAAATCATGAACCCCTTTTGTCAAGCAAGAACATAATTAAATAAATTAAATCAATGTTTGGAACCACCAATTTTAGAGTTAAAATATGATAAAATCACTAGACCCGTATCATATTAGCAATTATAAATGCAAATAAGCAAGACCTATATCCTTTTATCAAGTACCCATTATCAACATATCCCTAGACAAGGAGACTTAGCCACTCATGCTAAAGAAAGAAGAAAGTATAACCATAGGAAAATTCAAATTCCTTTTCATTAATTGTAGCAAGAATCCAATATCCTAGCTTAAATTTACAAATCCAAGGTTGAAGATTGAGAGAATGGATTGAAACCCTCTTTCTTGCCTTGGAAAATAAACTTGCTCAAAAACTAAAAACTATTCCAAAACTATGAAAAATTATGCCTAAATCGGGTTTTAGAATATTCCCAAATCGTCACATCAAAATGGACAAAAATGCCCTTTAGGAGCTGTATGGCGCGACATGCTTTTTTCAAATCATCTTGTGCGCATCACACAGCTCCCCATAGGTGAAGAAGTGACTCAGCCAACTTCCAGTTGTCATGTGAAGTGGGGTGCGATTCACACCAGGTGTGACACACACCCCTTAACAGATCATGCTCTTCTCTTTTGAGCTTCATGCGGAGGAACATGCAATGCACACCTTGTGTTATGTATGTCGCACGAGGTCCACACCTCACGATAGAATCTTTGTCTCTTCTGATCAACTTAACACTTCAACTCCTTTTTAGCTCTTTTGGGTCCATTTTCTTCTTTTCTTCCCTATGACAAGAATACCTTCATTTATGTCAATAAAGGCCATAAGAACCTCTAAATCTTATCAAAACATGACAATACTTCATGATTAAAGGCTTAATAAATTGGTAGATTACTGACTTATCATCTACTATTACCCAAATGGAATTATGCTCTCTGCGTGTAAGAGGTAAACCTGTAATGAAGCTCATATTCGTCACTTCCCACTTCTGAGTAGAAATGTAATTATCGTGAGTCATACCTCTCAGTATATGGTGTTCTACCTTTGCCTACTAGCAGTTTGGACACTTAGCCACAAAATTTGCAATGTCCCTCTTCATGCCATTCCACCAATAGACTTACTATAGGTCACGATACATCTTGGTAGCACCGAGATGTATATAATATTTGGATCTATGAGCCTCTGCTATAATTTGCTGCCTCAACCTATGTATATTTGGAATGCATAGCCAACCCTGATATCAAAGCAGACTATCTCTCATTTGGGAGAAAACCTCTGCTCTTTGTTGGTCGACAACACCCTTTAACTAATTCAAGATCGGATCACATTCTTTCTTCTCCTTCACCTCTGCTACCCATGAAAACTTTGAGCCATTATGAATTATAGTACCACCATACGCTAAATCTGTAAGGCGAACCCCTCATCGTGCAAGCCTATGGACATCCCTAGCCAATTCCTTCTTTTCTTCCTCAATGTGTGACAACTACCCATGCACAATATGTTAAGTGCGTCCGCTACTATATTGGACTTACTTGGATGGTAAAGCAGACTTATATCATAATCCTTAAGAAGCTCAAACTACCTTCTCTGACAAAGATTCAACTCCTTCTGAGTGAACATATATTTAAGGCTCTTATGGTCAGTAAACACATCCACATGGTCACTATACAAGTAGTGTCTCCAAATCTTTAAGGTAGAAACAATCGCTACAAGCTCAAGATCATGAGTCGAGTAGTTATTTTCATGAATCTTAAGCTTTCTGGAGGCATAGGCAATGAACTTACCATGCTGCATCAGCACACAAGCAAGACCTACTCTAGATACATCACAATACACAACAAAACCATATGAACCCTCTGGTAGAGTTGAAACTGGGGTTGTGTTCAACTAGTGTTTAATTCTTGGAAGTTCTTTTCACACTCACCAGACCACTGGAACTTAACCTTTCTCTGAGTTAACCTAGTCAATAGGGCAACTATAGATGAGAACCCCTCAACAAATTTCCAGTAGTAACCAGATAAGCCTAAAAAACTCCTAATATTTGTCGAAGAGGTGGATCAAGGCCAGTTCTTTACTGCTTCTATTTTTTGTAAATCAATTTGAATGCCCTCACAAGACACCACATGACCAAGGAAAGACACTGACTGTAACCAAAACTCATACTTACTAAACTTAGCAACTAACTGGCAATCTTTGAGAGTTTACAACACAACCCTCAAATGGTTCACATGCTCCTCCTCACTCTGCGAGTAGACAAGAAAGTCATCTATAAATACAATAACAAACATGTTCAAGTATTGCTTGAATACCCTATTCATTAAGTCCATAAAAGCTGTAGGAGCATTCGTTAGTCCAAAATACATAACCACAAATCCATAGTGACTATACCGAGTTCTGAAGGTTATCTTTGGGATGTCACATTCTCTAACTCTGAGCTTATGATAACTAGATCAGAGGTAAATCTTGGAAAAATAACTAGCACCTTGCAGCTAGTCAAACAAGTCATTAATCCTAGGGATGAGATACTTATTCTTGATTGTGACCTTGTTCAACTGACAATAGTCGATGCATATTTTGAGAGAATCGTCTTTCTTATGCATAAAGAGAACTGGCATACCCCATAAAGAGATGCTGGTCCAGATGAAACCTTTGTCTAAGAGGTGTTTTAACTGGTCTTTTAATTCATTAAACTCAGCTGGAGCCATTCTATAAGGAGGAATGGATATGGGCTGCATATTTGGGAGAAGGTCTATCCCAAATTCAATCTCCCGCTCAGAATGGACTCAGGGCAGATATTCGAAAACACTTTAAAGAACTCACTGACTACTTGAATTAAATAGAGAGATAAGGTCTCAAACTCAGTGTCCTAAACCCAAACTATATGATAGATGCACCTTTTGAGATTATTTCCCTAGCTATGAAGAAAGATATGAAATGACCTACATACATTGAAGGAATACCCTTCAAATCTAAGATAGGATCATTCGGTAATTTAAACTTAACAACTCTAGTTCTGCAATTGACTGATGTATAACAAGCATGTAACTAGTCCATACTAAGAATAACATCAAAATCAGTCATCTCTAACTCTGCTAGATCAACTGAGGTCTATGGAAGACTAAAACTGGATAGTTTTTTATACTCTTTTGGCTAAGACTCACTCATCGATACTGGAGTGGAGACATGAAAGGGTTTTAAGAGTTGTTCAGGACTTACTTCAAAATTATATGGAACATAAGGGGTCACAAATAATAATGAAGCCCCAAAGTCTAGTAATGCATAAACATCAAGAGAGAAGACTTGTAATATACCAATGACTACATCTGGGGAACTCTCTTGATCCTGACAAGATAATATAGCATATAGGTGGTTCTGGAACTGACCACCGTCGGTACCAGAAGTGGCACCTTGCTGAGTATGACCTTCTGTAAAAGTAGGCTGAGTTCTGCCACCTCCATTGTTCTATATGGAATAGGGGCAGTCTTTAATTTGGTGACCAATATGTCTATATCCAAAGCATTCACTTATGCCATAAAGGCACTCTCCAAGGTTATTCTTTCCACACTTGTTGAAAACAGGGTATGGAGCCCCTTTTATAACACTTTCCTATGAATGAGAGTCTGATGCCCTACCTGCCTGATCATGCATGAGTCTGGGTGCTGGGGTAGGACCATTAGCTGATGATGGCACTGTTCCTAATAACCTTTTCTAAAATAAAGGCTGGTTTCCACCTCTGGACCTCTGCTGACTAAAACCCATATCATATGTCCTGGCCCTTTTGTTCTCCCTTTCCCTCTCTTTCAGTTTATCCTCCTCAATCTACTGAGCATAGGTCATAAGTCTGGAGATGTCCATACCCTCATCAACATAGTCATTCTGCATTCCTTTTTCACTAACTCAGAAACATCAAATACAAACTTACTTATCTGGGCCCTCAACTTGGCCACCATCATTGGAGCATACCTAGAGAGCTGGGTGAACTTTAGCCCATACACTTGCACTAATATTAATTTTTGTCTCAAATTTACAAACTCCTCAGCCTTAGCCTCCCTCAACTCTCTCGAGAAGAATCTTTCATGAAAAGCCCCAATAAATCACTCTCAAGTCATAGGAGGTGTATTTATGTGCGTATTATCCTTTTACTGAGTGTACCAAATGTGAGACACATCCTTGAGATGGTAGGAAGTGAGATCAACGCTGTTAGTACTAGTAATTTTCATCATCTCAAGAATATTCTTCACCTCATCAATAAAGTTTTGAGGCTCTTCACCAACCTTAGTCCCCAAAATCTCAAGTGGGTTTATATGACTAAAGTCCCTAACTATGGCAACCGCTGATCCACCATTTGGATTTGCAGGAACAGGTGCATGTTGATTAGCCTGCACATTCATGGCTTATGCCAACATCTGGATGGAATTCCTGACTCGGTGTTTGTGACCTCGTGATCTGGGACTAGAGGATTGGCATTGCAAGCATTGTTTCTGTGTGAAGACATTATCTGAAATGCATAAAAAATAGATTAAAAGGGAGAAATAGAGTCAAACTCAATTGAACGATATTGGACATGAAATAAGTGGAGTTTTGCTAAAAATATCTCATAGCCTCTCTATCCTAATTGTGGCATGCTTCACACCCATGAAAAAGACCCTACTTAATGCGCCTTTTAGACACCCTTGGACACTTTAAACCTGATTCTCTGATGCTAAGTTTATCACACCCCAAACCTACCCTCTAGATGTAACATGAGACCACAAGTGATCCCAATCTAACCCTTGGCATTAACATGACTTAAAACATAACATAGATATTTATAGAGAAAGCATAACTTAAGTAATGAGAAACTTAAATCATCATCTAATCAACGGTTTAAGAATGTCAAATCTGAAAATCACAAATATCGACTGACTAACTATGTCTGAAAAGCCTCTAAACTGGTAAGATGATTTGCTGGGACAAGATCCCCAGATAAATCTAAGTACTAAAGGAAATCATGAAAATAAAGTAAACTCATAACTAAGCCCTTGGATGATGAGGACTCACCATTGTGGCTGGAGATCATGCTGGTATCTAGCCACGAGTCTAGGAAAAAGCGCCTGGATCTATATCATGGTAGGATGCAACACAAGGAAGTATATGGTCAGTACTATAGGATGTATTAAGTATGTGAGATATACATATGTTATGATGCAATGTACTTAAAAGCATGTTTATAACTTATATCATGTGTAGTAGTAGAAGCAACATTACAAGAACTTAAGTAAAAGTATAAGCTGAAAATATGATATATAACAATAAGTCATAAAGTAATGAGTCTGACTTGAAAACTAGAATTTTATGTAAACTTATTAAGCTTGAAGTCATTTTGGTGGGGAGTTTCTCGTAACTGACATAGACCATGTGAGATACATGGAATCTAACTTCTAAACCCTAGTTGGCAGAACTGTCCGATACCTTGCCAATGTATTAGACCATGTTTAGAGTGAAACCACTATTCTGAGCCAATTGGGCTAAAGGAGACACTCTCAACTAATAAGGACCCTCTTAAACTACGTTGGCAACATAGTGCTGGACTTGGGTTGTCTGAAACCCTCATCTGCTCGATGCTAAATACTACTGCTAAAAAACATATCATAGAGCACATACATATCATCAGAATATATCTCTTAAAAATATAGCATGACACTAGTTCAAATATATGTTCTTACAAAATTTCATAACTTGAGGAACTAGGCATTCTACTTATACTAAAATATATGGTCATGTTATCTGAACATGTCAAATTTTCATGAAAACAAGTATTACTGTCAAATCATGCTAGACTTCTATCTCAAATAATGAGGTTAGAAAATACTTGTGGAAATTCATGAATAATCATTAAAATAGGAGTAAAAACCATATAAAGTCATAAAGGAATCAAATTTACAAAAAAATTCATAATGAGGGATGAACCCTAGATTTCTAAGATCATGAAAATCAAAATAAACTTGAGGTTTTGGACATAAGGGTAGAAGGTAGCCCTTAATGAATACCCACATACCTTAATTACTCCCAAAACTTCAAGGAAGAAGCCTAACTTGATGAAGAACGAGAAAGAAATCTTTTCTTTCTTGAATTTGCTTTCTTAAAAACCCTATGGTCAAGGGTTAAGATTTCTATTAAAATTCACAATTAGATGATAGAAACTAGTTAGAATTACTTACAAATCCTTGAGAGAACTTACCTTGGTGAAGGAGGAGGATAGGAGGAGAGAAAACATGTTCTAGGTCTGAATGAATGGCCAAAGAATGGAAAAAATAGATTAAAACCAACTTAAAAGGTCCCCATCGGCCCACCTACGCTTGGAAATGCACTCGCATAAGAGAATCCATGACACACATGTGGTACACACCTTTTTTTATAGAAATTTGGCCAATTTTCCCCTACCTGCGCTTGGACATGCGGCCTCATGTGGGCATCCGCGGCCTGTATGTGGTTCGCACTTATTTTTCATACTGCCAGTCAAAACTAAAATGGTCATAACTTTTTACTCCAGCCTTTGTTTGATAAGCGGTCAGTGGCACTGGAAAGAAGACTCAAAGATCTTAAATTTAGGGGTATTAGGCCACCTAAATCTTGATATTCTAGGGAAAATAATCATTTAAAGTTAATCATAGTGGAATCTTATACGAAAACTCAATTGGTAGAGAAGCATTCAACTTAACTTTGTGCTAGAGGTTTCTTATGACCTTAAATAGTATTTAATACCCTTCCCACACTTAAGAAATGATCTTAACACCTAAGTATAATAAAATTCATCGGGTTTGAGTTTTAACCACGTACTTAAAACAATTCAAAACTTAGCCCGAAAGTGCAGGGTGTTACAAATGGGGAACTTTGGGTTCTATAAAGATGAGACTTTAAGCATAAAAATGGCTAAAAGGGGGTTAACTTTACTAGAAAGATTTTAGGTGTTGATTATTTTATTATTGTGGGACTAGATAATGGGTAATTGACCCTTGGAGAATGCTACAGACCTCAAATAAGGGTAAAATTAGTGGGTTAAATTCCTAAGGCCTGAAATGAAGAGTAAATGCTTAATTACTCTTGTAAATTGTTGTTTATAGATTTTGAATGATCCAAAGTGTTAAGGAAGGGAAAGACAATTACGAAGTAACTTGCGAGTGGTAATTCTTTACTCGAGGTAGGGTACAATTAAAATTAGAATTAAGACTTGTTTTAGTGCATTTGTGTGGTTAAGTTATATGACATGTGATTGATGTTCGGACATGCTTGAATGATGGACTATTCTTGTGTTGTGTGCTGGAATGAATAAGCAATGTATATGTGAAACCGAATAAAGAACAAAAATGATTAAGTGTACGTGTAATTAGTGCACTGTGATGCATTCCAAGGGATAAAATTGGAACCACATATTCATTATTATAATGGTGGAGCGGGTACTATGAGATGGTATGGTACATGGACACCTAGGTTCCCCTGCAGGTCATAGCTTTGGGCAAAAATAAGACCTTTAGCATATGTGTACACTCTTTATATATTGATTTTGTTCTCTAATTAGGTATTGTGAGATAGAATGTGAACTGGGGTGAGGCTAATGATGTTAAGTGAATTGTAAAGGTTAAATGAACATAGATTCATGTGATATGACTAGTGAAAATTTTACTCTTATATCATTGTGGTGATACTTCTGTGACTTGTTTGAACATGATATGAATGTTGATGATTTGACTTGAAATGATTACTTGTTGACAGAAATACATGCTAAGTGTTGAAGTACCTTTTACTTGTTATTTAATTTGACTGTATACTTATTCTAAATTGAGTCAGACTATTATACCTACTAGTATATAGTGGTTTTGTACTGATACTACCTTGTACTCTTCTTTTGTTGATTGCAAACCATGTTCCAGAGGCTAAGACACAACCTCATCTAGCATAGGTGTCACGCCTAGAGCCTATCCACTAGACGTAACACGACACCTAAGTCCACAAGTGATCAAAACTTAACCCTTGGCATTAGTATGACTTAAAACATAACATAGACATTTATAGTAGAAGCATGACTGAAGAAATGAGCAACTTAAATCATCATATAGATAACGATCTAAGAATGTCTAATCTGAATCCATAATACCAACTAACTAACTATGTATGAAAAGCTTCTAAACTGATAAGATGAGTTGCTGGGACAAGATCTCCAACTAACTCTAAGTACTAAAGGAAATCATGAAAATAAAGTAAAACTCATAACTAATTCCTCGAAAGATGAGGACTCGCCATTGTAACTAAAAATCCTGCTGGTATCTAGCCACAAGTCTGAGAAGGAGTGCCTGAATCTGCATTATGATATGATGCAACATAAAGAAGTATGTGATTAGTACTGTGGAATATACTAAGTATGTGAGATAAGCATATGTCATGAAAAGGGTACTTGAAATAATGCTTAAAACTAAAATCATGCAATAGTAGTAAAAACTGTAATACAATGACTCAAAGGAAGATCATAAGCTGAAATTGTATTACATAACTATAACTCATAAAGTAATGAGTCTGAACTTGAAAACTAGAATTCATGTAAACTTATTAAAATTGAAGTCATTTTACTGAGGAGTTTCTCGTAACTGACATAGACCATGTGAGCTACATGAAATCTAACTTCTAAATCCTAGTTGGCAGAGCTATCTGATACCTTACCGAGGTATAAGACCATGTTTAGAGTGGAATCACTATCAGTAATATAGTTCTGGACTCGGGTTATCTAGAACCCTCGTTAGCTCAGTGCTAAATACTACTCCCAAAATATATCATAGAGCTCATACATATCATGAACACATAATTCTTAAAAGTATAGCATTACACTAGTTCAAAATATGCTCTTGCTAAATTTCATAACTTGAGGAACTATGCATTCTATTTTCATAAACACTTGAGGCCATGTCATTTGAACATGCCCAACCTTGCTTCAAACATATAATAAGTTCAAATTATTCTACGTTTATTCTCAAATAATAGGGTTAATAAATACTCATGAAATCTCATGCAAAATCATGTAAATAGGATTAGAAATAATATAACAATGTAAGGAAAATGAATTTACAGAAAAATTCATAATTGGGTAGGAACCCTAACTTTACAAATTCATGAAAATCAAAGTAAAACTTAAAGTTTTGGTCATAAGGGTGAAAGGGATCCCTTATTAAATATCCACATACTTGAACTTGAAACTTTCATAACTAGAACTTGAAGGTAGAGAATTGGAGAAGAAGCCATAAGTCTTGAAGGTTAAGAGAAGAATCATTTTCTTTCTTTCTGAGTTTTGATCGTGAGAAAGAGGGAGAATTTGATTAAGTTAGAATGAAACCCCCTCCCTTTAACTTAAAACTACTTAGTATAGGATTTAAAAGAGTGATAAAATACTAGAATACCCCTAACTTAAGAATTAGAAAGCTACAAAAAATCCTATCGGATGACCATCGCATGGACCATGGTACCCACCACAGCTTGTGGTATGGGCAATCGAGATAGGGATGGCTTGGCTGGTCATACAGACCATCAGTTGAGGCTCATAGCTCATGGTGGCTATCACGGCTTGGCCTTGGCCGTTGGAGGAATGGAGGCTAGATGGTCCTATGCACCATTCCCATAGCTGACCCCATGACTCATGGGTCAGCTCGTTAGAGCTGGGAAGACAGGGTCAGCTTCCACGGCTGGTTTGATGGCCTGTAAGGTCTCCCACAACTCGTGGGTCTGCCCGTGGGGCTTAAAACATGTAGAAATTGAGTCTTAATGCTAGTATAAAAGTGGGTTCCAATTTTGAGGTGTTACAATATGCCCCCCTTAGGATCATTCATCCTTGAATGAAGACTAAATAAGATGAGTTTGGAGGGAAATAACTGCAATCCCTACTAACTGAGTTTCTACTAAGATATGACTAAACTGAATTCGTGAAACATGAATGCATACTATAAGCATGAGAATAACTTATGGGAAATACTAAGGAGGAAACTATTACCTCAAGTTAAAACTGGACTGGGAGGGAAGAGGTGAGGGTACTTGGTCATCATAGCTGCTTCTGCTTCCCAAGGAGCTCCCTCGACTGGTTGGTTCCTCCAAAAAACTTTCACTGAAGTGACTTCCTTATTCCTCAACCTGCAAACTTGACTATCAAGAGTTTTTACTGGGACCTTTTTATAAGTGAGACTATCCTTCACGCCCACACTCTCTAATGGCACAACTGCGGGCGTATCACCAACACACTATTTCAACAAAGACACATGAAAGACTGGGTGTAGCGCTACTAACTCCATTAGAAACTCTAACTCATAAGCCACATTACAAACTCTCTCCAGAATCCTGTAGGGACCTACATATTGGGGACTAAGCTTTACCTTTATATCAAATCTTATTTCAACCTTCATAGGTAAAACCTTTAGAAACACCTAATCACAAACTTCAAATTCTAAGTATTTTCTCCTCACATCTACATAAGATTTATGTCAACTCTTAGCAACATTCAACCTCTCTCTAATGAGCTGAACCTTTTCCATAGTCCCATGAACTAAATATGACCCTATTAATGCTGCTTCACCTACCTCAAACTAGCCAATAGGTGATCTATACCTCCACCCATAAAGAGCCTCATACAAGGACATCTGAATGCTAGAATGGAAACTGTTATTGTAGGCAAACTCTATAAGAGGCAAGTGATCATCCCAATTACCTTTGAAATCGATCACACAAGCCCTCAATATATCCTCTAGGGTCTTGATGGTACACTCTACCTGGCTATTTGTCTGCGGGTAAAATGTTGTGTTGAGATTCATCTAAGTACCAAGACCTTTCTAAAAAGACTTCCAGAACTGAGATGTAAACTGAGTTCCCCTATCTGAGATTATAGACAAGGGAACCCCATGTAATCTAACTAACTCACAAATATAGATTCTGACATAGTCCTATGCTGAATAAGTAGTCTTGACAGGCAGGAAGTGGGCTAATTTTTTAATTATGTCTACTATCACCCAAATTGAATCACGCTATCTGCGGGTACGAGGTAAACCTATAATTAAGCCCATATTGATCACTTCCCACTTCCAAGTAGAAATGTCAATATAGTGAGTCATACCTTTTGGTCTATGGTGTTCTACCTTTACCTGCTGGCAGTTTGGACACTTAACCAAAAAATCTACAATGTCCCTTTTCATGCCATTCAACCAATTGACTTACTGTAGGTCACGGTATATCTTGGTGGCACCGATATGGATAGAATATCTAGAGCTGTGAGTCTATGCTAAAATCAATTGCCTCAACCTATCTATATTTGGAACACATTGCTGACCCTGACATCTAAGCACACCATCTCCCCCTTGGGAGAAAACCTCTAGTCTTTGTTGGTGGAAAACACTTTTTAACTGAAGCAAGATATGATCTATGTCTTGCTTATCCTTCACCTCTACTACCTACAAAGAGCCATTCTTAACTATTGTACCACCATCCACTGAATCTGGAAGGCGAACTCTTCAGCGAGCAAGCCTATGAAAATCCTTAGATAGCTCCTTCTTTTCTTCTTCAACATATGACACACTACCCGTGGACAATCTGCTAAGTGCATCAGCCACTACATTGGCCTTACTTGGATGGTAAAGAACGCTCATGTCATAATCCTTAAGGAGCTCAAACCACCTTTTCTGTCAATGATTCAACTCCTTCTGAGTGAACATATGGTCGGTAAACACATCCACATGGACACCATACAAGTAGTATCTCCAAATCTTTAAGGCAAAAACAACTGCTATGAGCTAAAGATCATGAGTTAGGTAGTTCTTCTCATGAACCTTAATCTGTCTGGAGGCATAGGCAATGAACTTACCATGATACATCAAAACACAACCAAGGCCTACTCTAGATGCATCACAATACACAATGAAACCATCTAAACTTTCTAGTAGAGTCAAAATGGGGGTTGTGGTCAACCTAGTTTTCAATTCCTGAAAGTTCTTTTCACACTCATCTGACCATTGGAACTTGATCTTTTTCTGAGTTAACCTAGTCAACGAGGCGACTATGAATAATAACCCCTCAACAAATCTCCTGTAGTAACCAGCCAAGCCTAAAAATCTTCTAATATTTGACAAAAAAGTTGGTTTAGGCTAGTTCTTTACTTCTTCTATTTTCTGTGAATCTACTCGAATTTCCTCCTTAGACACCACATGACCTAGAAAAGTAACTGACTACAACCAAAACTCACACTTGCTGATCTTAGCAAATAACTGGCAATCCATGAGTGTTTGTAGCACAATCCTCAAATGATTTGCATGCTCCTCCTTACTCCGAGAATAAACAAGAATGTCATATATAAAGACAATGACAAACTTTTTAAAATACTATTCGAGTACCCTATTTATCAAGTCCATAAAATTTGTAAGAGCATTCATTAGTCCAAAATACATACCCACAAACTCATAATGACCATACGAAATTCTGAAGGCTATCTTCAGAATGTCACATTCTCTAACTTTGAGCTGATGATAACCAAATCTGAGGTCAATCTTGGAGAAATAGCTGACACTGAGAAATTGGTAATCTACCAACTTAATTAGCCTTTATTCATGAATTATTGACATGTTCTTATTATAATTTAGAAGCACTTATTGCCTTTATTGTCTTATGTTCAGGAACTCTTGGTCAATTGAAGGAAGAAAAGGATTTGAACCTAAAGGATCTAAAAATGAATCCAAGTTAGAAAGATGATCGGAAGGGGAAAGAATCTGCCGTGTTAGGTGAAGTGACATGCGAGCTGCAAGAGAGCACCTGCGTTTCACATGTGCCAATGCATATAGGAAATGAAACACTGCCTCAATAGTCGTACACGGGAGAGCCGCATGTGGGTGATAGTCCCTCCCTTTGCACATGAGATCACAAGTAACTATACATGTACTGCTTTGATAACTTGGCACCTCTGTACCACAAATCGCAAGGGGTGGTTGTATGTGCCTTCGCCCTTTAATTTGCACATGCCCTAAAGGGAATTTTTTTCCAAATGTGTGTGTCATAATTAGGACAGTTCCAAGATCCTTTTTGCACAAAGGAATTTATAGTAGTTTTCAATTACCACTTAGAATAGAGAGCATAGAGAGTAGAGAATAGAGTACATTCTACAGTATAATTTTCTTCCTCTTCCTAGTAGAGAAAAACACCATTGTTAACATTGAGCTCGGAATTTGAATTTGGCTATTGAAGAAAGAATGGAATTTCGAAAAACTCAATTGGTATCTTTTCTTATTCCTTCACTATGAGTAGCTAAACTCAATTCTAGGAGTGGTGTATGATGGGTATTTGAATTGGGAATGGGTGTTGATTATTTGGGTTTATAATTAATTAACATATATAGGTCTATTGAATTCTTCATATTTTCACTATAAAATTAGTGGTTGCAAACATTAATTTAGCTTACTAATTATGTGCTTGCTTGAAGAAGAAGTTCATCAATTGGGTGAAAATTCAATAGTGGGGATTTGGGATTTTCACCATAAATTGAGGCTAGAAATAACTTGATTTAGGAAATTCCACCTAAGATTTAGGGCTAGAAATAGCCTAACTCACCTAAGACTATTGATTGTTTTAATTTCCTAACTATGGGGTTTGACAGAGACTATAGTGTATATATGCTTGGCAGGTTGAAAGACAACTAAGCATAATTATGATCAAGGTTACCCATACTTTGATTGAGAATTTGCTTGAATAATCAACCTCTATCCAATTCTATGATCCCATCGTAAGCTCACCCCTAGGCTTCCTTTATTGATATAAACTCTCATGTTTATGTTGTGTTTTGTTAATGTCAAGCCTCGAGCCTACACCCTAGATGCGACACGGTGCTTAGAGTCACAAGTGATCCCAAGCTAACTCATGGCCTGACATACTGCTGAGACATAGACTGAAAGTAAATGCGGAAGCTGAAATGTGCTGAGCTCTTTAAAAATATTATAACAATATGAACTTTCACAACTGAGATACAAGAGTGTTTGAAAACTGATACAACTCATAGACTGACTGCCTAACTGTCGATGAAGCCTCTATTAATACTGACTATAGTTAGATGGGACATGACCCCCAACTATCTCTAATCAATATATTAAACTGAAAGTAAGCTGCAATGACTACTACTGACTGAAGTTCCAAAATAAGGAAAACTTATCCTCAACTACTGACTGGAAGCTGTGATATGTCTGACCATGATCCTAGGAGCTAGCACTGAAACCTACATCATAAAATTATGCAGCACAAGAAAGGTATGCGGTCAGTACTTTGAATGTATTGAGCATGTGAGCTAATGCACCAACTCAAAATCATGAGAAAAAATGTATATACTGAAAGCATAACTGAAAGCTGGGCTAAACATAGATGTCTGAGAATGCATAAGTCAAACAGTAGAGCATAAGCTCTTTTACTGAAGAGGGTGCAAATCGTATTTCTAAGCTGTAACTGTGGGATCATGATAATTTAAGATAAGTAAAATTGTTACTTGGGGATCCATAAACTGAAAGGATGAATTATGTCTCTAAATCATGAAAAAGTGCAACTGAGCTGAAAACCATGAGTCATGCTAAAAGTCATGTTTAAAGTAAATCTTTAAGGGAGTTTCTTCTACTGATCATGCTGAAAACATTGATATTCTGTACTAAATGTAAGTTGAAAGATATAAGATGGTGCAATGACCAAGTATTTAAACATGTAACTGTATAATACTGAATTGAACTGGATAACTGAATACAAGGTCATGCAATAATGAGTATGGACTGTGGGAGCTACTATTAACCGACATACCCCAAGCTTAGCAAACTGTGGGGACAACCTGTAACCCTGGATGGAAGGGTGTTCATACATTGCCAAGGGTACAAATGAATCTTACATGGATCCACTAAACTGATGTCCATAAGGGACTAGGGTGTCATGCCTAATCTGACGGGTGACCCCTTTAAAACCTATGGTGGTGCCGTAGTTCTGGGACTCGGGGACTTCTACTAAAGGTCTCAGCCTAAACTAACGGGTGAGCCTTCATCCCTTCGTCCACTCAGTACTAAGTGTACTCCCTACTGAATACATAAGCAATGAACGAAAAATAAAATATTGGATAGCTTAAATACTGATAATCAACTGAGAATGCAATAGAGTGATACTGAAACTGATAGCATTCTTATTCTAAAGCATAACTGACTGAATTATTTGAGAATACAACATGATGCTTAGAATGAAAGCATTCTATTTTTCTAAAAAGTTGTGGGCTAAAAACTGATTGATTTCATGATTTAAAACTGAGAGCTAATAGACTAGGCTGAATTATAAAGAAAAACTACTTCATGTGAAAACACTACAATTTCGTGATAAGTTCTTGGAAAGAAAGCTAATTCATGCAGAAGATACTGTAAATCAAGGCTATGTGTGTTTCATATAAATTCCAAGGATTTTAAGAAAATATCTGTAAAACTTCATGAAATATCCCTTGAACATGTACGGGAAACAAATAGTGTCATAAGGAATTCAATTCTGTAAAAACATGCATAATTGGGTATGAACCCTAGAATCATAATTTATAGAAATCATAACTGAAAACTGATCTTTGGGCATGAGGGTAGAAGAAGATCCTCATTTAATACCCACATACCTAATTAATGAAGAGTTTCTAGGGCTGGAACTGAGGGATGAAAACTTGGAGAAGAAATCTGAAGAAAAACCCTTGAGAGATTTTCTTGTTTGAGCTTCTATGCTCTTGCTTGCTTGAAACCCTAGGTGTCTTGCCTTAGAGTTTTGAGAGAATGTTTCTAGAGATTGATCAATGTTTTTCTAAGGAATAACCCACTTTGGGTGTTTAAAATACAAGGGTAAAAGCCTGAGGTAAGGAAAGGACCAAAGTACTCCCAACTTAAAAGCTGAAAATAAAGTAGAAAGGTCGTCGGACGGGGCTTCCCACGGGCCGTCGTGGCCTCCACGGACTGTCAGACCGAATTGTGGCCCTTATAGGGGGTAAAAAGGGTTACGGGTTGGTTCCCACGGGCCGTCGTGGGAGCCACGGGCGTCGGCCTGCCCGTCATAAAGAGCCACGCCCGTCGGCCAGCCCGTCAGCTTTTGACAGCTGACAGTGCTTCACTAAAATTCCCATAACTTTTTATTACGGACTTGGATTAATGAGAGGACAGTGGAGTTGGAAAGATAATTCAAATACTGTTAAATTTGTAGATACTAGGCCACCTAACTCTTCATAATATAGGAGTTATGATCGTTTGAAGTTGACCCTTGAAAAATATCACACTAAAACTCAATTGGTAAGGAAGCTTTCAACTAAATTTTGAGCTACATGATCTTTATGACCCTAATTCATATCTAATATACCTCATGAACCTAAGAATTGATCTTAATACTTGTATTCATAGAAAATTCATCGGTTTTGATCTGACCATATATGAAAAATGGTTCAAATCTTAGCTTAGAATTTTTGGGGTGTTACAATATCTCCCCCTTGGGATAATTTGTCCTCGAATGAAGACTAACTAGGATGAAGTTATGGGGAAAGGTCTACAATCGTGCCAACTGAGGTCTAAAAGCTGGAGTACTGACATGGTAATTGATTTCTGACTGAAATATGAACCGAGCTGGGTTCGTGAGGCATGTAAGCATACTGAGAGCATAGGAACACTGATAGGAAATGAAACTGAATGTCCAACATGATAATTGGTCTGCGTTGAGAGTAGGGACTTTGCTGGATCCCATAAAGAATGAACATATTCTTAGAAATCACAATTAACTAGAAGGAGCATGAAACTGAGAGGAATAACTATACAAGAAAACTATTCTCTTCTAAACTGAACTTACTAGCATGGACTAAACTGAGCGTAGGTCCTTAGGACTGATTACTGGAAGGACTGAACTGATATGATATGAGGAGTCTACTATCTTGATATCTGAAGCTATTGGACACAAGTTATGAGCCTAACTATCTCCTTTCAACATGTTCAAGCCTATCTCGACTAAATCTCTTACATCTATAGTAATCTCCCAAAAATGTTATTCTCTTTTATCATAGAGATCAACTAACCTTGAGTTCGAAACAATGGGTCACTAGTCACACAATGCAAATCCCCCATATATATCATCATGACATTCAAGCCTTTCACTATGATCATCTGATGTCTTGTCTATAGCTAGCACTATATGAGGTTTCTATCCTCTCCCCTAGCATAAGTAGAAACTTTAACTGCAAGAACTTCTACCAAGAGGGACATTTTGAAGAGGAAAATCTAGCGCTTGCCATCTAGGCTACTACTTAGCTTCCTCCACTAACACACTTAGTAGGATCTAGCCACTCAAGGTGAGGTCTGAGAAGTCAATTATAAAAGGTCTGAGTGTCTCACATACTGGACATATGAAACATGGTTAGAGTAAGGAATCATAAGCATGAACTGTTCAAGAAATCTGGTCTGAGCGTGCACATGATGTAGCATGATGCTATTAGCCATTAAGGCATAACTTGAGGACTGAGGGCATAGAACTGAATATATTGTGAGAGATGGGATTATATGTAATCAGTATCTTGACATAAAGTTGAAATTCATGGAATCATAAAGTAAAACTGGGATTGCTGTCTGAAGAAATTTCTGTTTGTTATAGGAGCTGAGCATGCCCATGAATCTTTATAGAGTGCATGAACTTAATCATGAATATGGAACAAATACGTCTGAGTATAGTGTCGTCTTGAATGAAGTGATAGAGAACCACTAGAATAAGAATGAATTGATATCCCATCATAGATCTTTCTAGAACTCTATACTGGTTGAGTTGCAAGACTCGACTTGGTTCCTCATTCTGTCATCTCCCTCTTAGTCAAAAGTCACCCCTCTAAGTTTCGGATGTAGGAGTTAAAGGAGTAGGGAAGATACTATACTGGAATTCCCCTGACTTGAAAAAAATTCCTTCACTGGATGGGCTATCCGACGGGCGTCAGACCTACGATGGCCCATCGGCCAGGGCGTCATAACTGGGCAGGAAGGGCTGGTCCCCTGGATCATTCTGACGGGCAGTCCCCCAGTTTGTCGTATCAGCGATGCCCGTGGCGTCGTGCCCATTGGGGAAAAAGAGGCTGGGGCTAAGGGTGTTGGCTCCTTCTCATGGGCTTCCTGATGGCCCGTCGGACCTTCGACACTCGTCGGGTCCATATTTGGCTGGAGCTGGCTAGGACTGAGCTTTTGGACCCTTCCCATGAGGACACCAATGGGCCGTCATGTCCACGATGCCCGTGGGTCAGCCCGTAGGGCTGACTGGGAGATGGAATTTCCTGAGTTCTTTCTGAGTGTTGGGTTTTAAATATTGGTCTGAATGTTGGGGTGTTACAATATCCACCCAAAAACACTGAATTAAAACCATACTAAAGGTCTCAACATTGTATATCTATACTCCCCTGAATTCATTTCTTAAGAACACCATATAATATACACAAGGCCTTCTCCAAAATCAACAACCTGAGAATTTCTAAACTAGTCATACATAGTACCATAAAATCCCTGAATATCATGCAACAACATACTTCTCTGGGGACACATCTATCTGTCTGACACTTAAGGTTCTTCTGTATCTCATGACTTAGTCAAGATTTTCTAATTCGTCCAGGGGTCATATTTACATCTTACCTACACCACCATACTCATTGCAATTAATCAACTTAATTCTCTGCATTCATATATGTCAAGCCTACTAACTCTTGAGTAGCATCACCACCTCACCTTATAGTTACTATACTTCCGAATTCATACATCTAGTGTTGGGGTCATTCTGCTACTTATGGCTCATAAAACCTCAATTCACACTAACTCTTGAGTGATTATACTACCCAAACGTTTAGGGAACCATACTTTATGGCTAAGGCGTTATTCATAGTAAAGATTCTTGAAGAGATTCTGGGAGCACATTCTACTATGGGCTCAATCTGCATGGATGGAAGCATGATACATGCTTTTTGATTGGTCGAGTTTGCGCACTAGTGGGATCCTCTTTAGCCCTTGTGCAGTCTCTCAACTTTCTGATGGCTCTATCTGAGAGAACCTCAATGATAGGGGTCTAAACTTTACTGTTTCCACCACCTCAAAGATGAGGGCATGATTGGAGGAATTGGATTAACGCACAAATCTGTATAAGTTTCTGAAAGAATAACTTTACTGCACGATTTGGAGTATGAACAAAGGGAAACATTTCCTAAATGCTAGTAGCCCCTCGAAGAAAAGTACAGACGTCTCTGTACCATTCCACAAGACTCTACTAGACACGGCTTCATAGACACGCTAGGACACTTGAACTCTGTGCTTTGATACCAAGTTTGTTATGCCCCGAGCCTACACCCTGGATATGACATGGTGCTTAGAGTCATAAGTGACCCCAAGCTAACTCATGGCCTAGCATACTGCTGAGACATAGACTGAAAGTAAATGCGGAAGTTGAAATGTGTTGAGCTCTTTAAAAATATTATAACAATATGAACTTTCACAACTGAGATACAAGAGTGTTTGAAAGCTGATACAACTCATTGGCTGACTGTCTAACTGTCTATGAAGCCTCTATTAATACTGACTATAGTTAGCCGGGACATGACCCCCAACTATCTCTAATCAATATATCAAATTAAAAGTAAGCTGCTATGACTACTACTGACTGAAGTTACCAAATAAGGAGAACTCATCCTCAACTGCTGACTGGAAGCTGCGATCTATCTTACCATAATCCTGGGAGCTACCACTGAAACTTATATCATAAAATGATGCAACACAAGGAAGGTATGCAGTCAGTACTTTGAATGTACTGAGCATGTGAGATAATGCACCAACTCAAAATCATGAGAAAATATGTATATACTGAAAGCATAACTGAAAGCTGGGCTAAACATAGATGTCTGAGAATGCATAAGTCAAACTGTAGAGCATAAACACTTTTATTGAAGAGGGTGCAAATCGTATTTCTAAGTTATAACTGTAAGATCATGATAATTTAAGATAAATAAAATTATTACTTGGGGATCCATAAACTGAAAGGATGAATTATGTCTCTAAATCATGAAAAATTGCAACTGAGCTGAAAACCATGAGTCATGCTAAAAGTCATGTTTAAAGTAAATCTTTAAGGGAGTTTCTTCTACTGATCATGCTGAAAACACAGATATTTTGTACTGAATATAAGTTGAAAGATATAAGCTGATGCAATGACCAAGTATTTAAGAATGTAACTGTATAATACTTAATTGAACTGGATAAATGAATACAAGGTCATGCAATAATGAGTATGGACTGTGGGAGCTACTATTAACTGCCATACCCCAAGCTGAGCTAACTATGGGGCCAACCTGTAACCCTGGATGAAGGGTGTTCATACCTTGCCAAGGGTACAAATGAATCTAATGTGGATCCACTAAACTGATGTCCATAAGGGACAAGGGTGTCATGCCTAATCTGATGGGTGACCCCTTTAAAACTTACGGTGGCTCCATAGTTCTGGGACTCAGGGACTTCTACTAAAGGTCTCAGCCTAAACTGACGGGTGAGCCTTCATCCCTTCATCCACTCAGTACTAAGTGTACTCCCTACTGAATACATAAGCAATGAACGAAAAATAAAATACTGGATAGCTTAAATACTAATAATCAACTGAGAATGCAATAGAGTGATACTGAAACTGATAGCATTCTTATTCTGAAGCATAACTGACTGAATTATCTGAGAATGCAACATAATGCTTAGCATGAAAGTATTCTATTTTTCTAAAAAGCTGTGGGCTAAAAATTAATTGATTTCATGCTTTAAAAATGAGAGCTAATAGATCAGGCTGAATTCTAAAGAAAAACTACTGTATGTGAAAACACTACAATTTCGTGATAAGTTCTTGGAAAGAATGCTAATTCATGTAGAAGATACTGTAAATCAAGGTTATGTCTGTTTCATCTATATTCCAAGAATTTTAAGAAAATATATGTAAATCTTCATGAAATATCCCTTGAACATGTACGGGAAACATATAGTATCATAAGGAATTCAATTCTGTAAAAACATGCATAATTGGGTATGAACCCTAGCATCATAATTTATAGAAATCATAACTGAAAACTGATCTTTGGGCATGAGGGTGGAAGAAGATCCTCACTGAATACCCATATTACTGATTACTGAAGAGTTTCTAGGGCTGAAACTGAGGGATGAGAACTTGGAGAAGAAATATGAAGGAAAACCCTTGAGAGATTTTCTTGTTTGAACTTCTATGCTCTTGCTTGCTTGAAACCCTAGGTGTCTTTCCTTAGAGTTTTGAGAGAATGTTTCTAGAGTTTGATCGATGTTTTTCTAAGGAATAACCCCCTTTGTGTGTTTAAAAGACAAGGGGAAAATCCTAAGGTAAGAAAAGTACCAAACTACCCCAACTTAAAAGCTGAAAAAAAAGTAGAAAGGTCACCGGACGGGGCTTCCCACGGGCCGTCGTGGCCCCCACAGGCCGTCGGACCTAATCATGGCCATTACAGGGGGCCAAAAGGGCTCACTGGTTGGTTCTCTTGGGCTGCCGCCATGGGCCTTCATGGGAGCCACGAGAATCGGCCAGCCCGTCAGAAAGAGCCACGCCCGTCGGCTAGCCCGTCAGAAAGAGCCACGCCTGTCGGCCAGCCCGTCAGCTTTTGACAGCTGACATTACTTCACTAAAATGCCCATAAATTTTTACTCCAGACTTGGATTAATTAGTGGCCGGTGGCATTGGAAAGATAATTTAAATACCTTTAATTTGGTGTATACTAGGTCACCTAACACTTTATATTCTAGGTGTTATGATAGTTTGAAGTTGATCCTTGAAAAATCTAACACTAAAATTCAATCGGTAAGGAAGCTTTCAACTCAATTTTGAGCTAGAGGATCTTTATGACCCTAATTCATATCTAATACACCTCATGAACCTAAGAATTGATCTTAATACTTGTATTCATAGAAAATTTATTGGTTTTGATTTGACCATATATGTAAAATGGTTCAAAGCTTAGCTTAGAATTTTTGGAGTGTTACAGTTACAATTTGATTCTATTTCCCAAACCATATCCCCCAAACTTTACTTCACTTGTTTGAACACTGTGCTTCCTCTCATGAATCAATTTCATAATCCTTGGTAAATCTCCATACCAATATCCTTGGATTTGACCTCGACATCCCGTTGGTTTACTTTTGTTTTTACGTGACGACTGTTACTACCTCCTTTGGGATAGTGTTTTTGAGCATCATTAAAAGATAGCGCCATTGCCAAGGATTGGCTTTTGATTTGCCATTTATTGTATATTGATTTACTTTAGCTTAGCATATTGTTCTCTTTTACGTTTTTGTTGTTTTTAGTGTTGAAAACAGGTTACTTATGAGCCAAGCTAGTGAGTAAGGTAGCGTGGATGAATTCATGGATGTGGAGAACAAGTCTATTTTTCATGGTACCGTGGGTGCCATACACTTGCCTCCCACCATTAGCAATACCATTTTCCATGTGACAAGTACAATACTTCACTTGATACAAAAAAAGGGATTGTTCAGAGGATTTTCAAGTGATGATGCCTACCGACACATCTGAAACTTCTTAGAAATTTTCCTGCTTTCATCTTTAACAACATTAGTCAAGAATTAATTCGACTCTGACTATTTCCATTTTCTCTCATGGGCGAGGAAACCACGTGGCTAGAAAAGCTCCCCGAGGGCTCCATTACATCTTGGGATGAGTTAGTCGAGGCTTTCTTGGATAGATTCTTTCCTCCCTCTAAGATGATGCAATCACGTGATGTGATTTCAAATTTTCACCAATTTCTGGATGAAATTTTGCACGAGGTATGGTTAAGGTTCAAGAATAAGTTGTTGCTATGTCCAAACCATGGCCTATCGGAAGGGGTTCTACTCCAAAGTTTTTATCGGGCACTAAATTCAATGAAAAAATCAGTGGATGATAATATTGTGGGTAGATCTATCATGGATCAAACTTATGGTCTTGCTTCAACTATTTTTGATAGAACTACAAAGACTAATAGAACATGGCATACAAGAGAGGCCAAGGTGACAATAGGTGTCACCTCCTCCATCATGACTAATGAAATAAGAAGAAAGGAGGAAGAACAAGATGAAACCATGGCAAAGATGATGACTCAAATTAAGTTGTTAGCCAAACACATAATGGGTACCGGGACTAAAAGTCTTAATGCCATTGGAACATATGGGGCTAAAATCCATGATGAAGTTAGTGCTTACACAAAGGTAGATGAGGAAGCTTGTTATCTGTTGGCGAGTTCTCACCCTGGGCACCAAGGTGCAAATCAGGGCACTTGGCAACCACTGGATGAGAATCAAGGTTGGAGGGATAATGAGCGAGTTCATGAAAGGGATCATGATGCTCATTAGAGATATTATGAACGAGAAGGTTATAGATATAATAACCTAAGTGCTAACCCATATGTGCCTCCACCCAAGGCAAACACTTCTCTATTCCAACCAACTGTTAGTGCCCTACTAGTTCAAAGTTAAAGGAGATGTTGGGGATTGTGTTGGAAAAGGTTAAGTCCACAGACAATAAGGTGAGATAATTGTAGAGTGATGTGTCTACCCTTTAACAAACTGTGAGATGTCATTCGATGTTGATCAAACACATAAAAGCTCAAATAAACTATCTATCAAGTCAAATGAACCCCCGAATAAAGGGCATTCTTCCTAGCGACACTCTTGCTAATCCAAAGAATGATGGCCATGTCATGGGTATAATCACTAGGAGTGGAAAAATTCTTGAAAGGCTGGTGTCATAACCAAAGAAGTTGCACTTGAAAAGAGAAAGAGTGAAGATCTAGAATTTGGGGTGAAGCCTAGTGCACCCAATGTGGTTGTTAATGAGAAGAAGGATGAAGTGTTAAATGAGACTCCATGTAGTGAATAGGAGTAAGTAAAGCCATCTCCCCAAGTGGTGGTAGATCTTGAGGAACCAAATGAGGATCAAAATTCTTGTAAGCCAAGGCAGGTGCCTAAATTTCCTCCTCCATATCCTTAATACTTGATTAAGAGAAAGAGGATAATTAATTCAAAATATTCATGGATTTTTTTAGCAAGATCTCGGTAAACATTCGCTTGGTTAACACTCTTATACTAATGTCGGGCTATGCAAAATTCATGAAGGAGTTACTTAAAAAGAAGAGACTGATTGATGTGGGGATGCTGGAAGTGTCCCACAATTGTAGTGCAATCATGACAAGGAATGTGTCCCTCAAGAGAGAAGATCTGGGCGCTTTCACCATTCCATGCACTATTGGAGTTTATCTGTTCACTAAGGCCTTATGTGACCTTGGGACAAGCATTAACTTGATGCCCATCATGATCTTTAAGAATTTAGGTTTGGGAACTCCTTAACCAACACCTATGAGATTGTTATTGGCTGAAAATTTGATAAAATAACCGGTAGATATCTTGTTTGATGTTTTAGTAAAAGTGGACAAGTTTATCTTGCTGGCTGATTTCATGATACTAGATTGTGATGTTGTTTCGAGGTGCCCATTATCCTAGGGTGCCCATTTTTATCCACCGAAAGGGCTCTTATTGATATAGAGCGAGGAGAACTTAAATTTCTCGTGGGAAGCAAGGAGGTCACATTCAATGTATGTAAACCTATGAAACCTCTGTATGAATATCGGTTATATCAATTATTGCTACCAAGGACGAGTTAGTTGAATGTCCATGTGAAGATGAGATTATAGGGGAACCATTGAATGATCAACTTGTTGTCTATGATGTTTGATGGAAGAAGGACTGCAGAGAATTTGTAATGCTTGCACCACCTAAGTGGGCAGATTTGTACATGGGTCCTAATGATATCCTCTAATTACCCACATCTAAGATGTAGCTAGATTGGCAAAAGAAAGAGTTGATGAAGAGATTGAGGAAGTACTTCTGGTGTTTAGGATGGGATTGTGCCAATCGTATTGGCATACTCCTGAGCAATGATTGATACTTGAGGTATTATCGTTGATCCATGATGTAAAATCAAGCACTTCTTGGGAGGCAACCCAAGTATTTTTGATTTATTTACTTCACCTTTTTGTTGTTTTTGGTTTGTTTTAGGAATGCATGAGATAAAAAAAAATGGCTAAGTAGAAATTTGTTTTGGAGGAGATATGCACAAACACCTGTGTTTCGCAGGTCTTGTCTTGCAGACGCAGATGGTGTTTCCCTCTATTGGTAGTGAACTGAAGAGAAAGTGAAAAGTCAGAAGGCCCATGCGAGGTGAAGGGAAAAACTCACATCCTGACTCATGGCGCCCATGTCGTCGCATGCATAAAATAGTGCATTGGCAACAAAATCGATTGAAAAAGTTACATACAGAGCCACATGCAAAATGGAAGTGACCACTTGTGAAATGCATATGGATCCACATGCGTAAGTATGCCTTTAAATTGTGTTGATATACCCTTGACCAGACCCTACCCGAAATTTTGACCCGCGTGTCTTCTTTTTCTTTTTCCCTTTAAACTACCTCTTGTCCCTCATTCTTCACCATTACAACTCTTAAAAACTTTCAAACTCTCCCAAAACTCCCTCAATCTTCTAAACTATTTCCCTCATTTCCTTCTTTTTGTCTCCACCACTCCACCATTGGAGCACCACCGCTACTACACCTCAATTTTCTGGCGTGATTTTCATGGTCACCATTGTTAAGCCTCAAAGCTTTATTTTTTCACTCTTCACTAGTTCTTTTTCACTTGTGGTAAGTTTTCCAATAGTAAATCATTATTTTTAAGTACTTTGAGAGCATTATTAGTGAAGTATGCTACTTAGATTCTACCATATTGTGTTTATGCTTGAGATCTAATTTTTGAACCCAAATTTTGGGGTTTTATTGTTATTTTGGGTTATGCAAACTTGGTATATCTTGTTTATAAAGTTATGCATGTTTTTTTTAATTTTTAGCCTAAACTGTTGATGCATGGGGTGAAATCTGAGTAACCTACTTGTAAAAATGCATGATTTGTCTCAATGATAGATTGGGTGATTTTGTTCTTAAGAGAAAATCATCATCGTTGCGGGTTTATTTCAAATATTATTGTGTTGGGCTGAAATTGCATCTCATTTTTCTCTTGCATAGTTTAATTGATTATGAACTATTCGGTGAGTGCTTTAGTTGAGTAGAGTGATTACTGTTGCATTTTGATGTGCTTTTGATATTTATCCTAATGCTTGATGTTGCCGACAATAAATGGGGTAACGTCCTTCTTAAGGGAAGTTGTTGCACATACATCTCTTATTGTTTAGGTCTTGTATGATTGTGAAGTTTTCGGGGAAGTTTGAGTACCCGAATAACTTAAAATTTGGTCATCTGTTGCTTTTCCATGCCTTAGTATTGTTTTGTTTTATTTCTTACTTGTCAAGCATTTGTGTGCCCCATGTGTTGCCTTGCGAATCACATAAGCAATGCAAGTGAAAGCAAAGAATTAAAAAAAATTCTCACTACTTCCCACCTGCGTTCCACATGCTTTTCACAAGTCTTCACTTGCGAAACATAGGTGACAATGCATGTGGAAGCAGAACCTTCCAATTTACTATCACCAAGGGGTGAAAGCACATGCATGACCCGAGTTGACTTATGCGAATGGCATATGCCTTCGCCCATGCCAAGCCCTTTTGCTTGAGTCTTCTATTAGAATATGCAGAGTCACGTGTGAAGTGCAAGTCTGCACTTATGAATCGCATGTGACACACACCTTCCAACAGTTCACCTGGTGACTTTCTCTTTCTTATGCATTCAATTTCCTTTTTTTTTCATTAACCTCTTGTAGTATACTTTAACTATTGAAAAGTACAAAAAGATTTTTGTTTTGTTCTTGTGGTACTTAAATTTGCTTCTAGAAACATGACATCATGCAGGCAAAAAAGGAAAAGCAAGGCCCCAATGGGAGCTATAACATCTAGCAATCCTTCCACGCCTGTGCAGAATGAGGACCCATCAGAATCACAAATTCAATTTTGCTTTGAGGGGATGGAATCCTATTATCTCACCTTTTGCGAGCAGCGAAAAATTACAGAAGAATTGGGGTTTGATGTAGACTCCTTTAAGAATGCGCTCCCCAATATAGTAGAACAGCTTGACAAATGAGTGTGGGACCAATTAGACAAAGTTCTTGGCCCTTATTTCCCTAAATTAGTACAAGAGTTTTATGCATCTTATTAAGCCCGACAAGATATTCTGAAACACAAGGGACCCATAGATAAGATGCCATATCTGCCATCAGTTTTAGTGAAGGGCAAAGAGGTTGACATTACCCCAACTGTGATTTAATCTATCTTATGGGATGTGCCATTGCACGCGAGATTGGGGTTTGCCAGGCAGTTAGCTTCACCAGATGACCATTATACTTGGGTAGCTAGTTTCATTGCGGAAGGCCAACCTTTTTGGGTGGTGTCCAAAGGTTGTATCTCTCACAAAGATCTCAAGTTTAAAGTGCTTATGTGGTTAGATTTTGTATGCGCACAGCTTATACCATCAAATAACACCACCCATGTCCCCTACGAGGTAACTCTTCTCATCTCATGTATTATGACTAGTATTCACATAAATAAGAGGGAGACTATAGGTGAACAATTCAAGAGAAAGTCTAGGCAACAATCCACTTTTATGCCCTTCCCGGTCCTTATTAGTAAGATGTGTCTTCGAGAAAAATGTCCTTTGTTTAGGCCATTGGACAAAAACCTCCCAGATAGAGAGTATGATTGATTTAGCCATGAAAAGGGATAAAGAAGCTCCATCTGTCAGGAAGAGAAAATTATCTTCAAATCCACATGCATCAGAAGGTGTTTAATCTTTCCTTAATGTTTTTCATACTCAGTTGAAAAATATGGCTCCTACCCCTTGGGTGTCAGAACATGCCCCTCCTACTTCGAGTAGTCTTCTCTAGCTTGCACGTTTGGAAAAAGATAATGATGATCTTTTGAACTGAGATAGTGAGAGATATTCCAACCATGATTTGAAATGCTATCAAGTAAGCTTTAAAGCCAATAAAGAGTATCTTGGTTAAGCTGTGTGCTAGGCTTGATACAATGGAGGGAGCTGTTAGTTCACCTAGAGAAGAAGTAAGCCAGACTACATCGAGGACCCCTCTATTGGAGTTTGTAACACCCCAGGAGCTGAACCAGCTACTGGACTGTACTCAGCAGAAAAAATTTAGAAAAATTTAAGTACTAAGGATCCACAGTTAGAATTATGGACCATAGCTTGGAACCACTGTAACGACCGGGTCCGTCATTACGGGTTGTTCCATCGTGCCAAGTTTTAGAGTTAGAAAACTCTGGGTTTGGGAGTTAGAAATTCTGGGCTAGGCTAGCCTGGGCTGGTTTTGGCGCAAGGTAGAATCTAGGGAAATCCAGGTAAAGATGGGTTAGGGTGTCTTGGATTGAGCTACTTTTCCACATAGCCAACACATAAAGGAGTCCAGGAGACTTTTCAAAATCGCATTTAGGTAAGTAGAACTCTCAGAGTCGCATTTGACGTGAAAGGGTTGTTTCAGGATGTCGGGGGAAACAGGTGTGTTATGAAATGGCCAAAACTGGCAGATTTCTGTACTTTCTATCCATGATGAGCATGGTCATACGCGATAGCGGCCACCACTATAGCGGCGGTCAAAGGGCAGTCAACCTACTTAAGACCACTGTAGCGGTGGGCTACCGCTATAGCGGGACCGCTATAGCAGAGCGGGGACCTCTATAGCGGGTTGATGGGTTTTTAATGTAGAAACAGCTCCCAAAACATTCAATTGTTCTCAAGTTCATTTTGAGAGAAGGGCTAGGCGATTCCAGACGTTTTTCTTCCTTTCTCTGTAAATATTCTTCCTTAAGGTAAGGTTTTCGTTCCCCAATCTTTGTATTACGTTTTCTATGCAGTAGAATTGCTAGGAGGGAATTTGGGGAAGGTGAGAATAACCTAGGGATGGTGGAATTTAGGGAAGAAAGGGGATTCCAAGCATGTGAGTTCTTGGGTATGGATTAAAGTACATTATTATGATCATATGTTGTTTAATTCCCTGTTTTATCCATAAAAAATGATAGAACTAGGAGAATTAATGGTGGAAAAGCCCGGGAAAGGGTTGGGATGATCATGGGTGGACTGGGGTTTGGGGATTTAGTATAATCCAGGTAATGTATAGGCCTTGGGTGTTAACTTGATGTCCTGTGTGTTATTTTTAGACCAAGAACGAGAGAGGAATCCGGAACATGGGAAAGCTCGTGTCTAATAGAGCTTGGAACATTTCGAGGTAGGTGATGGCTTATGATTTTCTGTGAATGTGTATATTCATGTACTTATGTCTAAGTGATTGTATACATTTCATTGCTTAGGGAAATTGTATGGAATGTCTAGGTTCCTGTTTACAGTTTGTGTGTGTTCATATATTGACTGTGGTTTGTTGACATTTGGTTAGCTCGGGTACCACGCCTGGAATGGGTATAACACATGGTTGGCACGGGTACCATGCATGGTATGGGTATAACATTTGGTTGGCACGGGTACCATGCCTAGTACGGGTTTACTTTATTGCATCTTGCATTATTTCATTGACTATTGTATTGCATTGGTTGATATTGGTTTCGTGAGTGGACCGGGTTGTTTTACTGAATGTGATACTTGGTATTGATTCCGTGAGTGGACTGGGTTGTCTAGTTAAAGGTGTTATTGTTGGTGGTCCTTGAGTGTCCGGGAACTTGTTTAACTGTTGTGTTGGTCTTGGTTTAGGCCGGGTTGAATCATTACTTAGTATGTGTCTAGAGGGGATTACAGGGTGAGTCAGTGCTAGACTGAAGGGTATAGTTAATGGCTCATGTTCGTGGTATAGAACTGTAAGAGATGGATTTCATACTGGGACAAGGTAGGTAGAGACTTGTAGTCTAGGGCTTGTATACTTGTTGCATATTTTCCATATATTTACTTGTATATGTTGTACTGTTATAGATATTATTTACTTGGAAACTGGTTGATGATCCTACCAGTACATAGTGGTGGTGTACTGATACTACACTTTTCTTTCTTTTGGTGAGTACAGGAAATCTACCATCAACTGAGATGTGACCTCGCATCTAGCACCGACGATTTCTGACTTTCAAGGGTGAGCTGCTTGTTTCGAGCTACCTTGGGTTATCTTAGAGTTTCGGTCCATTTGTTTCGTACTTAAAACTATTTCATTTTGTCTTTTGGGGTTGCATCCCCGTATTCTAGATATTTGTTATTGATGTTTGGTACAATGACTTTCAGTTCCTAGGAGAGATTTTTCATAGGATAATAATTATGTTTAGGTATTGAATTGTTTGATTGTTAGTTTACTTTTCGCTTGCTGGTTTTAGGCTATTAGTCTAGGCAAGGGTTGAACTCTATTGGTTCGGTCATCCGGAGGTTGGGTGGGTGCCACTCACGATGGGGTAGGTCGTGACAACCATGGTCTATCATCTTGACCATAATTCCCATTTCCAGTAGACCCCCAGTTCATGCCTCAGGAACCATGAATCAGATCACTGGCCGTAGTCCAGGACCATGGACCATCGTTTGATTCGTGGATCCAAAGATCAAAGAAGTACTAATTCCCTTACTCAGAACCACATATGGGATCACGGACCGTGGTCCAGGACCACGGCTTGTCCTGTCACTCATGGTTTCCTTTAATCAGAGGATCATCAGTTCAGGGCTCAACAACCACGAGTCACATGACGAACCATCATTCAGGACCATGGTCCGTCCTGTGGACTCATTGAACCAGAACATCAGAGGACCCTAAGTCCAGGTCCTAGGAACCACGAGTCATACGACTAGGGATGTTCACGATGTAACACCCCCAAACTTCCAAGCCCAGACTAAGCTCAGAAAACCAGTAGAAATAAAAATTTGTAGAAAAATTCAAGCTTCTAGGAACCACGCTTCAAAGTACGAACGTAGTTTGGAACTACGACCCATCATCTTGAACCGTAGTTCAAGTTCCAGTGGCTCAGCAGTTCTGCCCCAGGGACCACGGTTCAGAGTACGGACCGTAGTTTGAAACTATGGTCCTTCATCTTGAACCATATTTCAAGATCCAGTAGCCCTTCAGTACATGTCCCAGGGACTACGGTTAGGACCACGTACCATAATTTGGAACCACGGTCCATCGTCTTAAACTGTATTCCCAAGTCTAGTAGAGTCATGGAAATCCCTAGGCTAAGTCAAGTCCCAGGAACCACGAGACACATGATGAACCATCGTTCAGAAGCATGGTCCATCCTGTTGATTCGTGGTTCCTGAGACCATAGACCCCTAACACTCTTAGGAAGAACCACGACTCAGGTTGACAGTCTGTTGTCCAGGAGTACGGTCCGTCATCCGGAGTCGTGATCCCTGAGTCTAGTTTTTTTAGAAATTCTTTTAACTTTCCCAGGGGTATTCCAAACTTTTTATTTCCATTTAAAGGCCTAAGCTACGTCTTTTTATGTCGTCTAAGCCTAATTAAGTAGTCTAAAACTAACTAAAACCCTCATTCTCCTAAAATCACCGGCCTTAGACAAAAAAGGATCAAAAGAGGCGTTAGTTTCTCCCAAGAACAAGCAGAGGTCTTCATCAAGTTCATACCCAAAAATTCAAGGATTTTTCTGTGGATGTCTTCACCAGGTATTTAGGATTACACTAGTGGGTGTCTTTCACCAATTAGGTCCCTAGATTCCGGTTAGTCTTCATTTTTCTCCATGAATATTTCAGAACTAGGGTTCCTAAATTTTAGGGATTTATTGTAATTCAATTCTTAGAGCTTTTATTGTATTGATTACATGTCTCCCGGAGAATTAGTATAGGTTCATGAATAATGCTCAGAAATCCTAGCTTGTAGAAATTCCAGTATTTCCATGAATTTAGTTGCTAGACAGACTAGTTATATGCTTATGTTTCAGAAATTGAATGCCACATCTTTCATCCTATGTATGTTGCATTCTCAGTCATTCATCAGTATTTTGGGCTATTCTTTACTTCAGTGCATTATTACTTACATTCAGTGGGAGTAGACTTCGTACCGAGCAGACGAGGGGATGAAGGCTTAGCTGTCAGTTTAGGATAAGACCTTTAGAAGCAGTCCCCAAGTCCTAGAACTATGGCACCAACGTAGGTTGAAAGGAGTCAACTGTCAGACTAGGATGCACCTCCTTGTCCCTTGTGGAAATCAGTAGTGGATCCATGTCAGACTTGTTCGTACCCTTGGCAAGGTATGAACACCCTTCCATCCAGGGTTATAGGTTGGCCCCATAGTCATATCAACTTGGAGTATGTCGGTTAGTAGTGTCTCCCACAGTCAGATTCAGGTGCATTGACCTTATATACAGTATTTATGTTCAGTATTCAATTTAGCATGTTATGTGAGTATTTATACTTGGTCATTGTATTCAGTTCAGTTTTCAGTTATGTTACAGTATATCTATTTTCATGATTCAGTTTTGTATTATCCAGCTTGTACATATCCTGCATGTTCAGTACATTCAAAGTACTGACGCATACTTTTGTGTTACATTATTTTATGATGTAGGTTTAGGCATTCAACATCCAGACCACGCCTAGTTCGATTTTCGGTCTGCATTCAGCAGCTCAGTGGTGAGTCCTCATTAGTTTGAGGATGATAGACATGCTTATATTTCCAGTACTTATTTCAGCTTTCAGATTTATTAAAATTAGCTTGGGGGCATGTCCCAGTAACTCCTATTCTGTTAGAAGGCTTTCAGACATAGACTAGATTCAGAAGTCCTTAGTGTGGTCTTCAGTCAACACTATGTTTATATAAACTTTATTTATATTCAAATTCTTGGGTTCTTCCCATTTTTATGCATGAAATTATTTTAGCTTCTGCACAGTGCATGTCTTAACCTTTTTTTTTTATAGATGTACCATGCCATGGGTTATCTTGGGGTCACTTGTCACACTAAGTACCGTGTTGCATCCAGGGGGTAGCTTCGGGTCATGACAAACTTGGTATCAGAGCCTCAGGTTTAAGTGTCCTAGGATGTCTAAAAGCCGTGTCAAATAGAGTCCTCTTCATGGGTGTGAAACGCGCTACACTTATGGGGGAGAATCTATGAGACGTCATTAGGAATAACTTCCCTTCCTTCTTTCCAGTTTGTGCTATAGAGTATAACCTCTATTTAATTCTCCTCTATTCCAACTCATGCTCTTCGCATTTTAGAAAAATGCCTCTGAATTCAGGGCTTCTTTTCAAGTACTTGCTTAGGCCATGACTGCCCAGGTCAACCAGCAGGCTGCGGCTCTTGCCCCGCCTCAAGTCAACTCGGGATTTCACTCGGATGAACCCTCCAGAATTTCATGGGTCCAAGTCCGAGGAGGATCCCCAAGAGTTCTTAGAGGATATTTAGAAGGTGACATACATCATAGGTGTCACTCCAGTAGAGAGTTCAGGCTTGGCTACCTATCGGCTAAAAGGGGTGGCTCATACTTGGTACCAGCAGTGGAAGGACTCTCGTTGTGCCAATGCAGGACCAATGACTTGGTATCTCTTCAGGACCACTTTTTTGGACCGGTTGTTCCCACTAGAGCTCAGGGAAGCCAAGGTTCAGGAGTTCATAAATCTGAAGCAGGATGACATAAGCGTGCGAGATTATGCTCTGAAGTTCACTCAGCTATCCAAGCATGCTCCAGCCATGGTAGAAGACTATAGAGCTTGTATAAGCAAGTTCATGTCTGGAGTGACTGATGATGTGGTCAAGGAATGAAAGACCGCAATGCTCATTAAGGAAATGGATTTCTCCAGGCTGGTTACTTATGCTTAGAAGATTAAGGAGGAAAAGATCAAGGAAAGGGGAGGTAATGCTAAGAGGGTTAGGACAAGTGATTATAGACAGTTTCAGTAGAGGTCAGAAGGTGGCAACCGCTCTCAATATCGCCAGAAAAATTCAGCACCAGCTCCATCTTCTGCTTGTGCCTCAGTGCCCAAGTTTAAGAAGGATTGTCGTAATAGAGCATCTAGCTCTAAGTCCCAAGGTACAGTTACTAGTAGGCGCACTAACCCTGTGTGTAAGAAGTGTGGTTGAAACCACCAAGGTGAGTATATGGTAGGTAGCGGAAATTGTTTTAGATGTGGTAAGCCAGGCCACATAATGAGGGATTGTCCCACAGCTTCTCAGAAGGGTAAGGATGTTCGCCCGTAGACTCAGACTGGTTCTACAACAACTTTGATAGGTTGCCCCACTCAGCAGGGTGTCGCATACAGTACAAATGGTGGTCAGCGCCAAAATAGGCTTTATGCTCTTCAGGCTCGACATGATCAGGAGGACTCTCCTGATGTGGTCACGGGTACGTTGCGAGTCTTTAATACTGATGTTTATGCATTGTTAGATACAGGGGCTACACTTTCCTTCATCACTCCTTACATAGCAGTAAGCTTCAATATTAGTCTAGAAACTCTCCTAGAACCCTTCTCAGTCTCTACTCCAGTTGGTGACCCAGTTATAGCTAGACGGGTATACATAAATTGCCCAGTCATAGTTTCCCAAAAAGTCACCTCAGTAGATCTTGTAGAGTTAGAAATGGTAGACTTTGATATCATTCTAGGCATAGATTGGTTACATTCCTGTTATGCCTCAGTCAATTGTAGAACTAGGATCATTCCATTTCAATTTCCTAATGAGCCAGTCCTAGAGTGGAAGGGTAGTAACTCAGTGCCTGTAGTTGTTTCATCTCCTACCTTAAGGCTAGAAAATTATTTCCAAGGTGTATATCTATCACCTTATTTGGTTTAAGGATTTAATCTCTGAGACCCCAACTATTAAGTCAGTCCTAGTGGTGAATGAGTTTCTAGAAGTGTTTCCAGAAGATCTTCCAGGAGTTCCCCCTAAAAGGGAAATCGACTTCGAAATAGATCTCCTTCCAAATACCCAGCCTATTTCAATTCCTCCCTATAGAATGGCTCCAGCTGAGCTTAAGGAATTGAAAGAACAACTAAAAGACCTGCTAAATAAGGGCTTCATCAGAACAAGCATCTCTCTGTGGGGTGCTCCAGTGTTATTCGTATGTAAGTACGGCGGTTCTCTCAGAATGTGCATTGACTACCATCAGTTAAACAAAGTCACGATCAAGAATAAATATCCCATCCCCAGGATTGATGACTTATTTGACCAACTTGAGGGCACTGGTTGCTTTTCCAAGATAGATCTCAGATCCGGCTATCATCAGCTCAAAGTCAGTGATAATGACATTCCAAATACAGCCTTTAAGATTCGGTATGGTCACAATGAATTTGTTGTCATGTCTTTTTGGCTAACCAATGCTCCTGCACCTTTTATGTACTTAATGAACAGGGTGTTTGGACAGTATTTGGACATGTTCATCATTGTATTCATTGATGATATCCTTGTTTATTCTCAAAATAAGGAGGAGCATTCAAGTCATTTGAGGGTCGTTCTACAGACTCTCAAGGACCGCCTGTTATTCGCCAAGTTCAGTAAGTGTAAGTTCTAGTTGAAATCAGTCGCTTTCCTTGGTCATGTGGTATCTAGTGATGGCATCCAAGTTGATTCTCAAGGAATTGGTATGTTAATACAGATGGCATCCAAGTTCATACCTACCTCTCCGACAGACATCAAAAGTTTCTTGGGTTTGGTGTGTTAATACAAGAGGTTCGTAGAAGGATTTTCATCCATAGCTGCCCCCATTGACCAAGTTGAATCAGAAAAAGGTCAAGTTTCAGTGGTCAGATGCGTGTGAGAAAAGATTCTTGGAACTGAAAACCAGGTTGACTACAACTCCTGTCTTGACTCTACCAGAGGGTTCATATGGCTATGTGGTTTATTGTGATACATCTACACTAGGCCTGGGATGTGTCTTGATGTAGAAGGGTAAGGTCATAGCTTATGTTTCCAGACAACTTAAGACCCATGATAAGAACTACCAGACTCATGACCTTGAGCTTGCAACGGTTGTGTTTGCCTTAAGGATCTGGAGACACTACTTGTATGGTGTTCATGATGTGTTCACAGATCATAAGAGCCTCCAGTATGCATTCACCCAGACGGAATTAAACCTTTGTCAGAGAAGATGGATTGCATTCCTCAAAGATTATGATATGAATGTGCTCTACCATCCGGGTAAGGCCAATGTAGTGGCTGATGCCCTCAGTAGACTATTTATGGGTAGCGTATCTCATGTTGAATAAGAGAAGAGAGAACTGGCCAGATATGTTCATCGGCTTGCTTGCCTAGGATTTTGCCTTATAGACACAACAAATGGTGGTGTGATAGTTCAGAATGGGTCAGAATCTTCATTGGTAGCTGCGGTTAAGGAGAAACAAGATAGTGATCCTAAATTGCTTCAGTTAAAGGGTGCAGTTCACTAGTAGAGAGTCGAGGTTTTCTCCCAAGGGGGAGATGGTGTGCTTCATTACCAGGGTCGCTTGTGTGTTCCAAATATGGGTAAGTTGAGACAGCAGATCCTTTTAGAAGCCCATAATTCCAGATATTCTATTCATCTAGGTGCCACTAAGATGTACCATGACCTACGGGAGTCTATTAGTGGAACGGCATGAAGAGGGACATCACATATTTTGTTGCTAAGTGTCCAAACTATAAGCAGGTTAAGATAGAACATCAGAAACTAGGAGGTGTGACTAAGGAGATTAGCATTCCTACTTGGAAATGGGAAGTCATCAACATGGATTTTATTACATGTCTACCTCATACTCGCATGCAACATGACTCTATTTGGGTAATGGTGGATAGAGTCACTAAGTCTGGTCACTTCTTAGCTGTCAAGACTACAGATTCAGTGAAGGATTATGCCAGACTCTATATCAGCGAGATAGTCAGGTTGCATGGAGTTCCCTTGTCTATCATATCAGATAAAGGTCCTCAGTTTACATCTCATTTCTGGAGATCTTTCCAGAAAGGTCTTGGTACTCAGGTGAATCTTAGTACAAGATTTCATCCGCAGATGGATGGTCAGGCACATCGTACCATTAAGACCTTAGAGGACATGTTGAGAGCTTGTGTGATCGATTTCAAAGGTAGCTGGGATGATCACCTACCTCTCATAGAGTTTGCCTACAATAACAACTTCCATTCCAGCATTCAGATGGCCCCATATGAGGCCCTTTTATGGGCATAGATGTAGGTCACCTGTTGGGTTGTTCAAAGTAGTCAACGCAACTTTTATTAGACCAGATTTGGTACATGAGGTTATGGAGAAAGTTCAGCTCATAAGAGATAGGCTAAAGACAGCTCAGAGTCGTTAGAAGTCCTATGCAGATGTTAGGAGAAGAGATTTAGAATTTGAAGTTGACGATTGGGTCTTCCTGAAGGTGTCACCCATGAAGGGTGTAATGAGATTCGGCAAGAAAGGGATGCTAAGTCCTAGATATGTAGGTCCTTATAGAATCCTGAAAAGGGTTGGTAATGTGGCTTACGAGTTAGAGTTGCCATCAGAACTAGCAACAGTTCATCCAGTCTTCCATATTTCCTTGTTAAAAAAGTGTGTGGGTGATCCAACTTCGATAGTACCTCTAAAGAGTGTGGCTGTAAAGGATAGCCTTACCTATGAGGAGGATCCAGTTGAGATTCTTGACCGTCAGGTTCGTAGTTTGAGAAATAAAGAAGTCGTTTCATAGAAAGTTTTGTGAAGGAATCAGTCCGTAGAGGGAGCTACTTGGGAAGCAGAAGCAGCCATGATGTCCAAGTACACCCACCTCTTTCTCTCTGATTCTGTTTCATATTGAGGTAAATAGTTCCTCTCCAGTATCTCAGTCTACTCATGTGAAATTCAGTCTCAACACATTGTTCCATCAGTTACCCTTATGTCAATATACTTGCATATTTATGGAACTCAATTCAGTTAGATATCAGTTTCTAGTACTCTGTTGGTAGGGATTGCAGCTATTTCCCTTCAAAGTCAGCTTATTCAGTCTTCATTAGAGAACGAATGATCCCAAGGGGGAGATATTGTAACACCCCAGAACTTCTAAGCCCATACTAAGCTTAGAAAACCAGTAGAAAATAAAAATTTGCAGAAAAATTCAAGTTTCCAGGAACCACGGTTCAAAGTACGGACCGTAGTTTGGAACTACGGCCCGTCATCTTGAATCGTAGTTCAAGTTCCAGTAGCCCAACAGTTCTGCCCTAGGGACCATGATTCAGAGTACGGACCGTAGTTCAGAACTATGGGCCATCATCTTGAACCGTAGTTCAAGATCCAGTAGCTCTTCAGCACATGTCCCAGGGACTACGGTTAGGACCACAGACCATAGTTTAGAACCACGGTCCATTGTCTCAAATTGTAATCCCAAGTCCAGTAGACTCTCAGTTCTAGCTTCAGAAACCACGAGTCAGACAATGGAACGTACTTCAGAAGAACGGTCCATCTTTTGACTCATGGAAATCACCAGGCTAAGTAAAGTCCCAGAAACCACGAGTCACATAATGAACCGTCATTCAGAAATACGGTCCATCCTGTTCATTCGTAGTTCTTGAGACCAGAGACCCCATACACTCTTAGCAATATACATGACTTAGGTTGACGGTCCATTGTCCAGGAGTACGGTCCGTCATCCAAAGTCGTGATCCCTGAGTCACATTTTTGCAGAAATTCTTTTAATTTTCCATGGGGTATTCCAGACTTTTCCTTTCCCTTTTAAGGCCTAAGCTACATCGTTTTATGTCTTCTAAGCCTAATTAAGTAGTCTAAAACTAACTAAAACCCTCATTCTTCTAAAATCATCGGACTTAGATAGAAAAGGATCAAAAAAGGCGTTAGTTTCTCCCAAGAACAAGCAGAGGTCTTCATCAAGTTTAGCCCCAAAAATCCAAGGATTTCTCCGTGGATTTCTTCACCAGGTATGTGGGATTTTACTAGTCGGTTCCTTTCACCCATTAAGTCCCTAAATTCCAGTTAGTCTTCAGTTTTCTCCATGAATGTTTCAGACCTAAGGTTCCTAAATCTTAGGGAATTATTGTAATTCAATTCTTACAACTTTTATTGTATTGATTACATGTCTCCTAGAGAATTAGTATAGTTTCATGAATAATGCTCAGAAATCCTAGCTTGTAGAAATTGCAGTACTTCCATGAATTTAGTTGCTAGACAGACCAGTTATATGCTTATGCTTCAGAAATTGAATGCCACATCTTTCAGCCTATGTATGTTGCATTATCAGTTATTCATCAGTATATTGAGCTATCCTTTACTTCATTGCATTATTACTTACATTCCGTGGTAGTATACTTAGTACCGAGCGGACGAGGGGATGAAGGCTTAGCTGTCAGTTTAAGCTAAGACCTTTAGAAGTAGTCCAAAGTCCCAGAACTACGGTGCCACTGTAGGTTAAAAGGAGTCAGCTGTTAGACTAGGCTGCACGTCCTTGTCCCTTATGGACATTAATAGTGGATCCACGTCAGTCTCTTTCATACCCTTGGCAAGGTATGAACACCCTTCCATCCAGGGTTACAGGTTGGCCCCATAGTCAGCTCAACTTGAGGTATGTCGGTTAGTAGTATCTCCCATAGTCAGATTTAGGTGCATTGACCTTATATACAGTATTTATGTTCAGTATTCAGTTCAGCATATTATCTCATGTTTTATACTTGGTCATTATATTCAGTTCAGTTTTCAGTTATGTTGCAGTATATCTATTTTCATGATTCAGTTCTATATTGTCCAGCTTGTACATATCCTGCATGCTCAGTACATTCAAAGTAATGACGCATACTTTTGTGATACATCATTTTATGATGTAGGTTCAGGCATTCAGCATCCACACCGCACCTGGTTCGATTTCCGATCCGCATTCAGCAACTCAGTGGTGATTCCTCATTAGTTCGAGGATGATAGACATGCTTATATTTCCAGTACTTATTTCAACTTTTAGATTTATTAGAATTAGTTGGGGGGGATGTCCCATCAAATCCTATTCAGTTAGAAGGCTTTCAGACATAGACTAGATTTAACAGTCCTTAGAGTGGTCTTCAGTCAACACTATGTTTATATAAACTTTATTTATATTCAGATTCTTGGGTTCTTCCCGTTTTTATGCATGAAATTATTTTAGCTTCCGCACAGCAAATGTCTTAACCTGAATTTGTATAGATGTGATATTCCATGAGTTATCTTGGGGTCACTTATTAACTAAGAACCGTATTTTGTCCACGGGGTAGCTTCAGGTAGTGACAAACTGTTTGGTTAAAACCAAACCAAACCAATTAAAAAAACCGATATTTGGTTTGGTTTGGTTTGGTTTTGAATTTTAAAAATCGACATTATTTTGTTTGGTTATGATTTTACTAAAAAAAACCACAAAAATAACCAAACTGAATTGATAAATTATATATATAAATTTTATAATTATTTATATATTATTCATAAATAAAGTGTAATTATTTTATTACATTTTAATCATGAACTTAACTTATCATATTATAATTACTCAAGCCCAACACTTAAGCCCAAATCTGACAACCCACAACTTCAAGCGGTTATCTACGGTCTCACTTGGTGCATTCAACATGGTTATAGCAATGTAAACCTTGAGGTTGACTCGGAGTTGCTCACTAAATGGCTCAATCATACTAGTAAACCTCTATGGAATATCCAAGAGTATCTGGCAACTCTTCTAAGCTTAACCAACATGCTTGAGAATTTTCAATGCAATCATACCTACAGGGAAGCAAATTATGTGGCGGACAAGCTTTCAAAACATAGTCATCAGTTAGACACTCCGCAACATTTCTACACTCATGATCACTTACCGGAGGAAGCAAGGGGCTACTTCAAACTTGACAAGCTCGGAATACCAAACTTTAGAAGGAGGAAGTTGAAAAGGATAAAGCAACCACCTTGAGCTTCTTTATTATTAACTATTCATACAGGTGATCACTTGTATTCTTTAGGTGTTACTAAATTTTCTTCGGCTAGGGTATTTCTTTTTAGTTATAGCTTTTTTCAAGAAAGTCTTAGTTTATTTCGATTTTCTTCTTACTTTGTAAGGGGAGAGTCTCCCTTATTTATTGCTTTCCTAGATACTTTGTATTGAGAGGCGTCCTCTCGTAGGTGCATAGTTTCTAGGTTTTCTTTCTAGTATCGGGGATGAGTTTGCCGGCCTTAGTAGGCTAGCCGACTTATGAACCACCATAGGATCAGAGGTAAGGTTTATGTCCCCCTCTTTGTATTTACTTCTTTGTTTTATTTATGTTAAGGTCTGGGGATGTTGCTCAGCCCCTGACCCACCCAAGGGTCATTAAAAAAAAAAAAAAACTTCAAGCCCAACACTTTAATCTTTAGGTGTCTTAGTTCTAACCGTAGGATCTCACTTTTCATTTTAATTTTAAAATAATGCGCAGCAAATCGAATGCTTATTATTGCATTTTGGGGCTCTTTATATAATACTAATTAGTATATTAGAATTTAGAGTATTATTGTCTCGTTTTCTTGGTGGTTGCTTTTCCACAAAATATTTATTTGTGGAATTTGATTCACAAATTCAAGAGACAAAATTATTGTTTGCAATGCCAAAAAAGATAGGCTTGTTAAAGACATTTTCTTAGTTGGTGTTATTAGTACTTGTATCTAGGCACGTCTTTTGGACATTGTCATTTTTATACTATTATCAATTTATCATTAATTAGGATTATAAATTGAAAAAACCAAACCAAACCGATGGTTATTTTTGTATTTGATTTGGTTTGGTTTTAAAAATTTAAAAACCGACTAAATTGGTTTGGTTTTGGTTTTGACCAAAAACCGACCCAAACTTATCCGTGAATACCCCTACATACGACGAACCATCGTTTAGGACCACGGTCTGTCCTAGGGACTCATGGAATCCTCAGATTAGAGAACCCCCAAGACTCATACACAGGACCACAATTCAGTTGACGGTCCATCATCTAGGACTATGGTCCATCAACCAAGTCGTGGTACCTGAGTCGCAATTTTCAACAGCTTTCTTTTAATTAATCCAGAAGTATTCTAGTCTTTTCCCTACCCTTCTAATTCTAAACCATAGTCGTTTTATGGGGTAATTAAAGGTATTTTTCACTCTTATTTCCCTATAATCCCAAAACTAATCATACTTAGAAAGAAAAGAATAAAAGAGGCGACAATTTCTCTCAAGAACAAGAAGAAGGTCTTCTTCAAGCTCAGCTTCAAAAATCCAAGGATTTCTCCATAGACTCTCATTCAGGTATGTGGGATTTCACTAGTGGGTTCCTTTTACCCATTATGTCTCTAGATTTTAGTCAGTTTTTAAGTTCTCCATAAATTATTTAGACCTAGGGTTCCAAAATCTTAGGGGTTCATTGCAATTCAAATGCTGCTGCTTATATGATATTTAGTTCATGTTTTCTTGGAGAACTAGTATAGTCATATGTACAGGACTCAGAGACCCTAGCTTGTGTTATTTTTAGTAGTCATAAATACTTTCTAGGCAGATAATTCGTACAATCATGCTTCCGAATAGAAGCCATCAATTTCAGTATATATATGTTGCATTATCAGATGATTTATCATTATTTGAGCTATCTAGTGTTGCATCTTGCATTTCATTGGTTACTATCAGTTGGGAGTAGACTTAGTACCAAGCGGATGATAGGATGAAGACTTAGCTGTCAGATGAGGTTGAGACCTTTAGTAGTGGTCCCCAAGTCCCAGAATTACGGCGCCACCATAGGTATAAAAGGGGGTCAACCGTTAGATTAGGCTGGTCACCCTTGTCCCTTGTGGACATCAATTTAGTGGATCCATATTAGACTTGTTTGTACCCTTGGCAAGGTATGAACACCCTTCTATCAAGGGTTACAAGTTTGCCTCGCAGTTAGCTCAGCTTGGGGTATGTCGGTTAATAGTAGCTCCCACAGTCAAACTCATATTGCATTGACCATGTACTCAGTATTGCTTTCAGTTTTTTAGTTCAGTATGTCATATACTCATGTTAATTTCTTGGTCATTGCATTTGGCTCATCTTTGAGTTCATGCTCCAGTATGTATTTCCTCGTTCAGTCTTTATGTTGTACAACTTTACATATATCCTGCATGCTCAATACATTCAAAGTACTGGCACATACTTTTATGCTACATCATTGTATGATATAGGTTCAGGCGCTCAGCATTGAGACTGCAGTTAGTATGACTTCCCAGTCCTTACTCACCATCTTCAGTGGTGAGTCTTCATAGTTCGAGGACAATATATATGCTTTTATTTCAGTCTTACATTTCAGTTTTTAGACTTTTAGAGTTAGCTGGGGGCTTGTCTCAGTAACTCACTTAAGTTAGAGGCATTCAGACATAGACTAGATTCAGCTATTGAGTTGTTAGTATTGTTTTTCAGGCATCATTATACTCTTGATATATTTTCTATTCAAACATGTTTTGGGCTCTTTCCCACTGTAAATATTAAATTGTTTTTAGTTTTCCACACAGTGTATGCTTTTATTAGAGATTATCTAGATATGCGAGACCATGGGTTAGCTATGGCTCACTTATGATAGTAAGTATCGTGTTGTATCTAGGGGTAGCCTCGGGGCATAAAAGACTTAATTTACTAGCCCCTACCTCGGTATCACCCTAAAGAGATAAGAGTCCTCCAGATGATTGGTGAATAGGAGATGATCTGCCTGAGAATCTTAGACATAATGAAATTCAAGCGGTGGAGAAAACTGATGCATAGGTGACACAACATCCAGGACCCTCACAAGCATTCAACATGATATTCAATTGCACATAGTAGAGATTGAGCATCAATATAAAAACTACAGTTAGGGATCTCCTACTCTATCTTTCCACTAGCTGATGACACTTCGAGATAGATGGAAAATTATTGATCCATATGGGCTGCTTCAGGTAGCTTAGGACCCATCGATTCCCTATATTTCTGATTTTAATATTGAACCAGCCCATGCTTACATTCCTTCAAAGCCAAAGCTTGTAAGAAAACAGAGTCACAAATATTATAGAAGGCATCATCCTTGTTCTAAGAGCCTATAAGGAGTCCTCACACCCATTACTTTTGTGTTATTTTTATGCATTTGGGACAATGTTATGTTTTAAGTTTGGGGGTGAAGTTGGATGATTTTGGATGACTGTAATCTCTATCCATTTTGGCCTTGTTTGGCATGTTTTGGATGGTTATGTGATATTGCCCTTCTTGGGCCTTCATTTTCCTATACTTATATTGTGCCCTTGCCAGGCTTAATCTTTCCATTGTGTTTTGAATGAGTTTCTTAAATTATTGGGTTAGTCCTACATGACAAGTTATTTTACTACCGTGCTTTCTGAAATGCAATTAATACCTACATCACGCCTAGTTCTCAAATGATTCATGAGCGCATAAGTCAAATTTTTTCCTTGTTAATAGTAGTTAGTTGAATAAACTCTGAGAGTTTTCTTCATACCACAGTTCTTTCCCAAGGATTAAATATTTTCTTTTATTTATTTTTGTGTTGAACCAGGTTGAAATTTCTCTATGATAGATTCAAAGGTGACTTTTTTAAGAAAAAATGTTAAGTTTTAGTGTTTAATTGAGTCAATGTGTTTCTTGTCTCGAAATGGGCCCGCCATAATTTTTTTTCTTGGAAAAGAATTTGCAAATTAAAGAAAAAAGGGGGAAATTATTTTTTCTAAAAGCATTCTCTTGTCATGACTTGCCTCTTGTCATGAATTGCACATTCCATATTTGGCTTGATTGATTCACAAACGAGTGTGTAGAACTTGGAATAGCTTGTCAAAAGTCATTTATCCCAATTGATTTTGAGACTAGTTATGAATTTCTTGTGTTGTAATGTCGTGTGTGGTAAGGTTTACTTCATTCTTGTGCATGCGTGTTGTCTAGAACTTGCCCTGAATGTGATTCAAGGCAAAATCCTAGATGTCGCCTAGCTTGGAAGATGATCTTAGGCCCTTTTTGAATGGCCAATTTACCCAAATGTCCTTCCCTTAACATTGGTCTAACTTAACCCCTTTAAGCTTGTAACTTTTCTTAGGCACCTTTTGTTAGACACCTTAAGCCTTGTTGGATCCTCTATCTTGGCACCCGTCCTCCCTAATGGCTAGAAATTGAAATATAGGCTAAAAGCCTATGTTTGGGGGGGAATGTGAAATGTTGACATAGGCAAAAGCCTAAGTTTGGGGGTGTATGATTGAAATGTGGGGAAAAATAGGAGTTGTGCTTCAATACAAGGTAGCACCCTATGCTTACAATGTGAATTTCTTCGAAATGTTAATGAGACGAATCAATGAAAAAGAAAAGAAAAGATTGGTGCTATAAAATGAGTTTGACAAAGGGGTGTTGAATGAGCAGTTATGGGAAAAACTTGGGCTGTGAGAGGGAGAAATAAGGTACGGTTATTGTCCAAAAATGTGAGTGGTGCATTGAATTTTTATGAATAGAATTAGGAAGGTTTAGTCACTTGAACCAAATGAAATCCTTATCTTAACCCTAGCCTACATTGTTGCCTGCAAGTCTTTAGGGATTCCGAGCTTGGTGACTCTACATTAGTGGAAGATTACATGAAAGTTCAGCTTATAGTTCAATATGGGTGTACTCAAACTTCTTTGAGAGAGTGAGAGTCTTTTGAGTTCTCTTATAATCCCTATATTGATAGTTGCATGATTATGAGTGGGATTCTCTCTTGTAGTGAATGGCATTACATCCTTGAAGTGAATAATGAAGTATTGATTTCAACTGAGAGAAATGAATGAGACAAGTTGTATGGAGAATCTTGAGACAAACCTTGAAGGTTAATGCCAATGAAATGAGAAGCTTGATGATTTTGTTTTGAATGACAAATCCCCTGATTTTGAATGAAAATTAAAGTCTTTTGATAAGAATTTTAAATTATGTACTTGCCTTGAGATTATGGTGATACCAATTGAGATGAGCAACTTTGTTTTGAGTCTTTTATTTATTATTTTCTTGATTCCTAGAGTCGGTATAGTCATTTGTGCAACCCTTATGTCTTGAGAAGTTTGTTTCAATCCTCACCTTGTGAGTCTCTTGCTTGAGGACAAGCAATAGTTCAAGTTTGGGGGTTTGATAAGTTGGTAATCTACCAACTTATTTAGCTTTATTCATGAATTATTTCACTATTTTATTGCAATATAGAAGTACTTATTGCCTTTATTGTCTTATGTTCAGGAACTCTTGGTAAATCGAAGGAAGAAAGGATTTGAATCCAAAGGAGCTAAAAATGGAAGCGAAGTTACGGAGATGATCGGAAGGGAAAAGAATCTATCGTGTTGGGCGAAGTAACATACGAGCTGCAAGAGAGCACCTGCATTTTGCAGGTGCCAACGCATATGAGAACTGAAACAGTGTCTCAACAGTCATACATGGGCGAGCCGCAAGTGGACAAGGGCGATCACCCCTCTATTCGCAAATGAGATCGCAAGTAACTGTACATGCACTGCCTTGATAACTTGGCACCTGTGTGTCGCAAATTTCAAGAGGCGGCCGCAGGTGCCTTCACCCTTTATTTTGCACATGCCTCAAAAGGAAATTTTTTCCAAATGTGTGTGGCATAACTGGGAAGGTTCCAAGGCCCTTTTTGGAGTCTATGCAAAGGGATTTACTGTAGATTTCAGTTCCCAATTAGAATAGAGAGCATAGAGAGTAGAGAATAGAGTACAATTTTCTTCTTCTTCCTTGTAGAGAAAAACACATTGTTAACATTGAGCTTGGAATATGAATTTGGCTATTGAAGAATGAATGGATTTTGGAAAACCCAATTGGTATCTTCTCTTATTCCTTCACTATGAGTAGCTAAACTCAATTCTAGGGGTGTGTATATGATGGGTGTTTGAATTTTTGGGAATGTGTGTTGATTATTTGGGTTTATAATTGATTAATATGTATGGGTATATTGAATTCTTTATGTTTTAACTATAAAATTAGTGGTTTCAAACATTAATTTAGCTTACTAATTGTGTGCTTGCTTGAAGAAGAAGTTCATCAATTAGGTAAGAATTCAATAGTAGGAATTTGAGATTTCTACCATAAATTGATGTAACACCCCAAAAATCTATTCAGCTGTCTAAAGAAGAATCTATGAAAAATCCTAAGTTTCTAGAAATCACGAGTCCAAATCACAGTTCATGATCTGAACCACGAGTCATGGTTCTTAGTCGTGATCCCAGACTTGTAAAATTTAGTCTCTAGTTTGAGACCACGAGTGAGTTCTACGGACCGTCATTCCTTTTACTGAACGTAGAATGCACTCGTGGAATTAAACCTGAGGACTGACTTGGTCCACAGGGACTACGAGTTGTTTCTATGGGTCATTGTTTGATTAACGGACCGTAGAGACAACTCGTGAAAACTGTTTAGAGGCCTGCCTAGTTCACCAGTAACGAAGACTTGATTCCATGGACCATAATCCTTTCTAAGGTCTATCATGTTGATCCATGGAAAATATTTTGCAGCCTGATTGTGTGTCCAGGAACCACAGATGGAAACCACTGGTCGTGGTTTGTTCTACGGATCGTGGAACCCATCCGTGATCCCTGAAAGTCAACTTTTTAAAAGCTTTTCTTAATTAAGTCCCAGGGGAATTTTAGTTATTACCCACCCTTTTAACTCCTAAGTGAGGTCATTTTGACTATTTTTAGCATGATTTCTAAACCTATTAGCCTAAGTCCTTTTTCATTACCTTATTCACGTCCCAAAAAGGAAAAGAACTGTCTCAAGCTCAAGTTCTCAAGCTCTAAGATCAAGCCTCCTATTCTTTTCAATTTCAAGTGGTTTAGCCTCCAACAAGGTATGCCGATATTCAACAATGGATTCCCTTCACCCTTGTGCCCAAAACCCCCAATTCTCAAATTGATTTATGAACTTGTGAAATTAGGGTTCTGATCTAAATTGGAAAAAACATATGAAATCAGTTTCTACGCTTAAATTCATGGTTTATTATTTCTTATTTATGATTTGATTATGATTCCTTTATTGGATTTAAAAGCTCAAGCATTAAAGTTGAGTTCTAGCATGATTCCATTGAATTGCATATTTTCAAGTGAAATTGGACATGATTAGATATCATGAATTTATGAATTTATGAAATTGCATGCCCAATTCTTCAAGTATGAATTTAGAAAGAAAAGTATGATTTGAATTATGGCTATTCTTTACTTTAAGAACTTATGATATGAGAATTGAATGGAAACCGATGTGTCTTCATGCTTTTCAAAGAAGATTTTAGTATTCAATTATACCTTCATGAATTTATGACCTATATGCATATTTTGGGAGTAGTATTTAGCACCAAGCAATGAGGGTTCGATTACCCAAGTCCAAAACTATGTTGCCAGCATAGGTTATAATTTCCCCTATAGGCTTATGCGAGTGGATCCATATCTTGATTATGGTGTCCTGTGTCTTAGCGGGCATTAGGGAAGCTATGCCAACTAGGGTAATATAGTTGGGTATGGTGACTAGTTCCTTGGCACGGTTCGAGTCAGCTTTTCTAACTAGGGTTATATAGTTAGATTCCATGTAGCTCACATGGCCTATTATCGATTATAAGAAACTCCCGTATAAAAGCTTTTGACTTATTTAATCTTATGATATCTACTTTTAGTTTTGACTCTTATTTTGATGATCTACTATTCAATTTATGACATTTGCTTTGAAACTTCATTTATGCATGAACTAAGTTCTTATTCACATTTCAAGCATGTTTTTATTACATTTATGCATCTCTCACATATTCAGTACATCCTATAGTACTAACGCATATTGAGATGCATCCTTTTACGATACAGATTCAGGCCCTTGTCCTCAGACTCATGGCTAGGCTATGCCAGACGTTCAGTTAATTGTTGGTGAGCCCTCATTCATCAAGGACCATACTTCTGTGTTGTTCTTATTTCATTTATGTTGGATTTGGAGTTAGTTGGGGTATTGTCCCATCAACTCATATTTTTTAGACTTAGAGGCTTCAGACATAGCTAGTTGTATTCAGGATTTGCATTCCGTAGATCTTATGTTATATCAGGTTATGGATTCCTATCTTATCTAAGTATGCTTCCATTTTATTTTCTTAAATATATCTATGTATGCTATGACCAAGGGTTAATCTAGGGAATTTGTGTCCCAGATCCCGTGTTACATCTAGGGAGTGGCTTCAGGGCATGAAAAACTTGGTATTTGAGCCTCAGGTTCAAGAGTCCTACGGTGTCTGAAGCCGCATCGAGTAGAATCTCTTTCATGTATGTGAAGCATTCAACACTTATGAGAGGGAAGCTATGAGATGTCTTAGAAAAAAAGTTCACTTCTTTCATGATCAATATCGTGCGATAGAGTTAACTCTGTTACTCTTCTAATCCATTCTTATTACGTTTCAGATTATGCCTCCATGATGTGCTATGCCTCCCCGAGACGCTCGGAATGTTGTCCCTCCAGTTTAGGCCCTCGAGGTCATGAATGTAGAGTTTCAGAATGCAATCCACCTATTGGCTCAGACTATGGCTGCCCAAGCCAATCAGCAGGCTCCTATTCTCGTTCACCCTCACGGTGGAGCGTCATCCTGAGTTTGAGATTTAATCTGTATGAACCCACCAGGGGTTCGAAGGTGGGTGAGGACCCATTTAGTTTTGTGGATGAGGTGAAAAAAATCTTTGGGGTGATGCAGGTTGCCAGAGTTGAAAGTGTCTATCTTGCTTCCTATCAGCTAAAGGATATAGCTCATATCTGGTTCATGCAATGGAAGAAGGCTAGAGATAGGGACGTGGTCCCTATGACATGGGAGAATTTTGAGAGAGCTTTCCTCGATCGGTTCTTTCCATGAGAGTTGAGGCAAGCTAAGGTTGATGAGTTTGTGAACTTGAGATAGGTTTCTATCACTATTCAGGAGTACAGTTTAAAGTTCACTCAGTTGTCTAGGTATGCCCCATATATGGTAGCGGACCCGCATGATCAGATGAGCAACTTTGTCTATGGGGTTTTAGATTTGGTGAAGAAGAAGTGTAGGTCCGCGGTACTGTTGGGTGATATGACTATTTCCAGACTCATAACCCATGTTCACCAAATCGAGAGAGATAGGCTTAGGGAGATGGATAGGGAGAACAATAGGGCTAGATTCGAGGGTTCAGGTTTCAATCATCAGAGGTCCAGAGGCAAACACTGCTCTTAATTTTAGAAGAAGTCATCAGGACATATGCATTCATCTGCTAGTACTCCTACCCAGGCCCCCGGGCCCCGTTATGATCCATATTCTAGAGGTTCAGGCTCTCAGTTTCAGGGGAGTCTTGCCAAGGGGTCTACCTACCCCATTTGTGGCAAGTGTTAGAAGAGTCATACTGGTGAGTGTTTAGCCGGATCAGGCAGTTGTTTTTGTTGTGGTCAGACTGGACATCGTATTAGAGAGTGCCCTTCAGCTAAGAAGGGATAGGGAGGTAGGACTCAATCTGCCCCAGCAGCTTTAGAAGGTCGACCAGCCCAGCAGGGTGCAACTTTTAGTTCTGGTGGCGAGCGCCAGAACTGTCTTTATGCCATTTCCTCCCGTTAGGACTAGGAGAGCTCACCTGATATTGTTACTGGTATGTTGGTAATCTTTTCTATAGATGTGTATTCTTTGTTGGATCCCAGTGCCTCCTTGTCTTTTGTGACCTCGTATGTTGCTTGTAAGTTTGAGATTTATTCTGATCAGCTTCTAGAACCTTTTTGTGTTTCTACTCTTATTGGGGAGTCTGTCCTAGACTAAGAATCTATTGAAACTACCCTATCTTAGTCCTTCATGCTGTCACTTCTGCGGATCTCATAGAGTTTGATATGACCGACTTTGATGTTATACTTGGTATGGATTAGTTGTATGCTTGTTTTGCCTCGGTTGATTGTCGTACCTAACTCATTAGTTTTAGATTTCCAATTGAACCTATCCTAGAATGGAAAGGTAGTCCTCCGTCCTCAAAGAGTCATTTCATATCTTATCTTAAGGCTAAGATGATGATCCCTAAGGGTTATGTGTATCACATTATTTGGCTTATGGACACGGAGTCTGAGACCCCTTCTCTTCAGTCAGTTTCTATTGTGAGTGAGTTTCCTGAGGTGTTTCCAGAGGATTTTCCTAGAGTCCCTTATAAGCGTGAGATCGACTTTGGGATAGACCTTGTTCCAGATACGCATCCTATCACTATTCCTCCCTATAGAATGGCTCCAGTGGAACTTAAAGAATTGAAGGAACAGTTGAAGGATCTTCTTGATAAGGGTTTCATCAAGCCTAGTATATCTTCATGGGGTGCTCCAGTGTTGTTTGTGCGTAAGAACGATGGTTCTCTCTGGATGTGTATTGATTATCAATAATTGAACAAGGTCACAATTAAGAATAAGTATCCCATTCCTGGAATTGATGACTTGTTTGATCAGCTTTAAGGTGCTAACTGTTTCTCTAAGATTGATCTTAGATCTGGGTATCATCAACTTCATGTTAGAGAGTGTGATATTCATGTTAGAGAGTGTGATACTCGGTATGGTCATTATGAATTTATTGTGATGTCTTTTGGTCTAACGAATGATCTTGCAGCTTTTATGGATTTGATGAACCGTGTGTTCAAGCAGTATTTAGATATGTTTGTGATTGTGTTCATTGATGATATCCTTATCTATTCTCAGAGTAAGGAGGAGCATGCGGGGCACTTGAGAGTTGTGTTGCAAACTCTCAAGGATCGCCAGTTGTTTGCTAAGTTTAGCAAGTGTGAGTTTTGGATGTAGTATGTGGATTTTCTGGGTCACATTGTGACTAGAGATGGTATTCGAGTCGATTCTCAAAGGATTGAGGCAGTAAATAACTGGCCTGGACCTACTTCCCCATCGGATATTCGGAGTTTCTTAGGTTTGGCTGGTCATTACAGGAGGTTTGTAGAGGGGTTCTTTGACTCGATTGACTCATAAAAAGGTAAAATTCTAGTGGTCTGATTCGTGTGAGAAGAGTTTTCAGGAGTTGAAGACTAGGTTGACCAGCGCTCCAGTATTGACCCTACCCGAGGGTTCAGATGATTTTGTGGTTTATTGTGATGCTTCCATAATCGGGTTGGGTTGTGTATTGATAAAGCAAGGGAAGGTAATTGCTTATGCTTCTTGACAGCTTAAGACTCATGAGAAGAACTACCCTACTCATGATCTTGAGTTGGCAGCCGTGGTTTTTTCTTTGAAGATTTGGAGACATTACTTGTATGGCGTTCATGTGGATTTTTTCACCGATCACAAGAATCTCCAATATATGTTTACTCAGAAAGAGTTGAATCTTCGTCAACGAAGGTAGCTTGAGCTTCTGAAGGACTATGATATGAGTGTGCTTTACCATCTTTGTAAGGGAAATGTTGTGGCAGATGCACTTAGTAGACTATCCATGGGTAGTATGGCTTTGATTGAGGATGGGAAGAAGGAATTTGTGAGAGATGTCCATCGACTTGCCCGATTGGGAGTGTGGTTTATGGATTCGATTGAGGGTGGTGTTATTGTTCAGAATAGTTCTAAGCGATCCTTGGTAGCTGAAGTGAAGGAAAAGAAAAATAGTGATCTGATTTTACTTCAGCTAAAGGGTGTAGTCCATCAATAAAGGGTTGAGGTTTTCTCCCAAGAGGGAGATGGTGTGCTTTGTTATCACGGTCGATTGTGTGTGCCAGATGTAGATGGGTTGAGATATATCTTGGTGGAACCAGGGTGAATAGAATATCTGGAACTGTGAGCCTAAGTCAGAATCTGCTATATGAAGTCTATTGGTAGAATGGTATGAAGAGGGACATAGCAGGTTTTGTGGCTAAGTGTCCCAATTGTCAGCAAGTGAAGGTAGAGCACTAGCGACCCAGTGGTATGACTCACGATTATTATCTTCCTACTTGGAAGTGGGAGGTGATTAATATGGACTTCATTACAGGTTTGCCTCATACGCGACGGCAACATGATTCTATTTGGGTGATTATCGACATGATAACCAAATCATCCCACTTCTTGGCTCTCAAGACCACAGATTTAGTAGAGGATTAGGCCAGACTCTACATTTGGGAGATAATCAGATTGCATGGTGTTCCATTGTCTATCATCTCAGATAGGGCTAATCAATTTACATCCCAGTTTTGGAGATCGTTTCAGAGAGGTCTTGGTACTCAGGTGAAGCTTAGCACAACTTTTCACCCACAGACAGATGGCCAAGCAGAGCATAACATTCAGAATTTGGAGGATATGGTGAGAACCTATGTGATTGACTTCAAAGGTAGTTGGGATGATCATTTTCTTCATATCGAGTTTGCCTACAACAACACCTTTCATTCTAGCATCCATATGGATCCTTATGAGGCACTCTATGGTCGGAGGTATTGGTCTCCTATTGGTTGGTTTGAGGTTGGTAAGGTAGCCTTGATTGGTCTAGATTCGGTGCATGCGACTATGGAGAAATTTCATATTATTAAGGAGAGGTTGAAGACCACTCAGAGTTGACAGAAATCCTATGCAGATGTGAGAAGAAGGAAATTGGAATTTGAGGTTGATGATTGGTTTTTTTTTAAGGTGTCGCCCATGAAGGGTGTGATGATATTTGGAAAGAAAGGGAAGATTAGTCCCCGTTTTGTAGGTCCTTATCAGATTTTGAGAAGAGTTGGCAAGGTGGCTTATGAGTTGGATTTGCCAACAGCATTAGAAGCGGTTCACCCGTTTTTCCATCTTTCCTTTTTGAAGAAGTGTGTTGGTGATCTGACCTTGATTATTCCTTTGGAGGATGTAGGTGTGAAGGATAGTCTCACCTATGAGGAGATTCCCGTAAAGATTCTTGATCATCAGATTCAAATATTGAGAAACAAAGAAGTTGCCTCGGTGAATGTTCTTTGGAGGAACCAGCAGGTAGAGGGAGCTACTTGGGAAGCAAAAGAGGCCATGAAAGCCAAATATCCCCAGCTCTTTCCTTCCAATTCAGTTTCAGCTTGAGGTAATAGTTTTCTCCTTACTATGCCCCTCTGATTCTACTCCATCAGTTCCCATCATGATCCTAGCGTGCATTTATGTTTTCCGAAGTTAATTCAGTTATGTTTTGAGTTGAGGAGTCACTTTTCATGCTTGTTCATAACTTTTCATGTTTTGATGTTTGGTTGGGCTGTTACTCCTCTAAGTTTTCCTCGCTTAGTCTTCTTTCGAGGATGAATGATCCCAAGGGGAGGATATTGTAACACCCTAGAAATCTATTCAGCTGTCTAAAGAAGAATCTCTCAAAAATCCTAAGTTTCAAGAAATCACGAGTCTAAATCACAGTTCGTGATCTGAACCATGAGTCGTGGTTATGAGTCATGATCCCACACTTGTAGAATTTAGACTCTGGTTTGAGACCAAAAGTGAGTTCAACGTACCTTGATTCCTTCTACAGACCATAGAATGCACTCGTGGAATCAAACTTGAGGACTGTCTTGGTCCATATGGACCACGAGTTGTTTTTACAGGTCATCTTTTGATTCATGGACCGTAGAGATGACCCATGGAAACTGTTCAGAGGCCTGCCTAGTTCACAAACAATGACAACTCGATTCAAGGGACCATAATCCTTTCTACGGTACGTCATGTTGATCTGTGGAAAATCTTCTGCAGCCTGATAGTTTGGCCAGGAACCACGGATGGAAACTACTAGCCGTGGTTTGTTCTACGGATCGTTGAACCCATCCGTGATCCCTAAAAGTCAACTTTTTAACAGCTTTTCTTAATTAAGTCCTTGGGGTATTTTAGTCATTACCCACATTTTTAACTCCTAAGTGAGGTTGTTTTGACCATTTTTAGCATGATTTCTAAACCTATTAGCCTAAGTCCCTTCTCATTACCTCATTCACCTCCCAAAAAGGAAAAGAACTCTCTCAAGCTCAAGGTCTCAAGCTCCAAGATCAAGCCTCTTATTCTTTTAAATTTCAAGTGTGTTAGCCTCCAACAAGGTATGTGGGTATTCAACAATGGGTTTTCTTCACCCTTGTTCCCAAAACCCCCAATTCTCAAATTGATTTATGAACTTGTGAAATTAGGGTTTTGATCTAAATTGGGGAAAACTTATGAAATCAGTTTCTATGCTTAAATTCATGGTTTCTTATTTATGATTTGATTATGATTCCTTCATTTGATGTAAAATCCCAAGCATTCAAGTTGAGTTCTATCATTATTCCATTGAATTGCATGTTTTCAAATTAAATTGGACATGATTAGATATCATGAATTTATGAATTTATGAAATTGCATGCCTAATTCTTCAAGTATGAATTTAGAAAGAAAAGTATTATTTGAATTATGACTATGATTTAGTTTAAGAACTTATGATATGATAATTGCATGGAACCGGATGTGTCCTTATGATTTTCAAAGAAGATTTTGGTATTCGATTATACCTTCATGAATTTATGAGCTATATGTATGTTTTGGGAGTAGTATTTAGCACCGAGTGATGAGGGTTCGATTACCCATGTCCAAAACTCCATTGCCAGAGTAGATTATGATTTTCCCTATAGGCTTATGAGAGTGGATCCACATCTTGATTATGGTGTCTTGTGTCTTAGCGGGCATTAGGGAAGCTTTTCCAACTAGAGTTATATAGTTGGGTATGATGACTCGTTCCTTGGCACGGTTCAAGTCAGCTTTGCTAACTTGGGTTATATAGTTAGATTCCATGTAGCTCACATGGTCTATTTTCGGTTATAAGAAACTCCCGTATGAAAGCTTTTGACTTATTTAAACTTATGATATCTACTTCGAGTTTTGACTCTTATTTCATGATCTACTATTCAATTTATGACATTTGCTTCGAAACTTCATTTATGCATGAATTAAGTTCTTATTCACATTTCAAGCACGTTTTCATTACATTCATGCATCTCTCACATATTCAGTACATCCTACAGTACTGATGCATATTGCGTTGCATCCTTTTACGATGCAGATTCGGGCACTTGTCCTCAGACTCATGGCTAGGCTACGCCAGACGTTCAGTTGATTATTTGTGAGCCCTCATTCTTTGAGGACCAGATATCTGAGTTGTTCTTATTTCTTTTATGTTGGATTCTTGAGTTAGTTGGGGTCTTGTCCTATCAACTCGTATTTTCAGACTTAGAGGCTTCAGACATAGCTAGGTGTATTTCGGATTTTCATTCCCTAGATCTTATGTTATATCAGTTTATGGATTCCTATTTTATCTTAGTATGCTTTCGCTTTATTTTCTTAATTATATCAGAGTATTCTATGACCAAGGTTTAATCTAAGGCAATCGTGTCCCGGATCCCGTGTTACGTCTAGGGGGTGGCCTCGGGGTGTTACAATTGAGGCTATAAATAGCTTGATTTAGGAAATTCCACCTAAGAGTTGGGGCTAGAAATCGCCTAACTCACCTAAGCCTATTGGTTGTTTTAATTGCCTAACTATGGGGTTTGACAGAGACCATAGTGTATATATGCTTGGCAGTTTGAAAGACAACTAAGCATAATTACGACCAAGGCTACCCATACTTTGATTGAGATTTTGCTTGAATAATCAACCCCTATCCCATTTTATGACCCCATCGAAAGCTCACCCCTAGGCTTCCTTTCTTGATATAAACACTCGTGTTTACGTTGTTTTTTGTTACAATTTGAATCTATTTCCCAAACTATTTCTCCTAATTTTTACTTTACGTGTCTGAACGTTGTTCCTACTCTCGTGAATCGATTTAATAATCCTTGGTAAATCTCCATACCAATCTCCGTAGATTTGACCCTGACATCCCATTAGGTTACTTTTGTTTTTGCTTGACGACCGCTACTACCTTCTTTGAGAGAGTGTTTTTGAGCATCATCAGGCACCCTAAAGCTGGTCAAATAAGTCATGAATCCTAGGGATGGGATACTTATTTTTGATTGTAACCTTGTTCAACTAACGATAATCGATGCACATTCTGAGCAAACCGTCTTTCTTACATATGAAGAGGACTGGAGCACCCTATGGAGAGATGTTGGGTCTGATTAAACCTTTATCTAAGAGGTATTTCAACTGATATTTCAATTCCCTAAGCTCAGCTGGAGCCATTCTATAACGAGGAATGGATATGTGCTGTGTATGTGGAAGGAGGTCTATCCCAAAGTCAATATCCCTCTCAGAAAGAACTCTGGGCAGATCCTTAGGAAACACTTCTGGGAACTCATTGACTACAGAAACTGACTGGAGAGATGGGGTCTCAGACTCGGAATCCTTGACCCTAACTATATGGTAGATGCACCCTTTCGAGATCATTTTTCTACCCTTGAGGTAAGATATGAAACGACCTGGATACATAGGGGGACTGCATTTCCATTCTATGACAGGATCAATCGAGAACTCAAACAACTCTAGTTCTGCAGTTGACAGAGGCATAACAATCATGTAACCAATTCATACCAATAATAATATTAAAATCAGTCATATCTAACTCTACTAGATTAGCCGAGGTGACTCTATGAGGGACTGTGAGAGGGTAGTTTCTGTATACTCTCTTGGCTAAGACTGACTCACCAAATGGAGTGGAGAAATAAAAGGGTTCTAGGAGTTGTTCAGGACTGATTCCAAACTTACATGCAACATAAGGGGTTACAAATGATAGTGAACCCAGGGTCTAGCAAAGAATAAATATCAAAAGAGCAAACTTGCAACATACCAGTGAACACGTTTGGTGCTCTGCTAATCCTGATGCGATGACATAACATAGAGGCAGTTTTGGCACTGACCACCGTCAGTACCAGAAGTGGCACCTTGCTAAGATGTACAACCTACTAGAGCTATTTTAGTGGACTGAGTCCTACCACCTCATTGTTCTGCTTGGCAGAGGGTCAATCATTAATTCGGTGACCAATCTGACCGTATCCAAAACACCCTCCTATGCGATAAATACACTCTCCAAGGTGATTCTTATCACACTTGTTGCAAATAGGGTAGGAAGCCCCTTTTACAACACTTCCCTACGAATGAGTGCTTGATGCCCTTCCTATCAGATCATGCCTAGGTATGGGTAGGAGCACTAGCTGATGATGACACTGGTCTTGATGACCTCTTCTGAAACAAATACCGGTTTCCACCTCTTGATCTCTGCTTACTAAACACCAAATCCTCTGTTATGGCCCTCTTATTCTCCCTTGCCCTCTCTTTCAGTTTCTGCTCTTCGATCTGTTGAGAAAAAGTCATAATCCTGGAGATGCATGTATCCCTAATCAACATAGCCATTTTGCACTCTTTCTTTACCAAATCCAAAACACCAGAAACAAACTTTCTCATCTTGGCCCTTGGCTCGGCCACCATCTCTGGAGCATATCTGGAGAAAGAGTGTCATGCCCCGACCAACCCCCTAAACGTAACATGGAACCTGAGACCACAAGTGATCCCAAGTTAAACCTTTTCACTAGGATAAATTAAAACATAACATAGACATTTATAGCTAAATCACGACTGAAGAAATGAGCAACTTAAATCATCATATAGATAACAATCTAAGAATGTCAAATTTGAAACCACAATACCAACTAACTAACTATGTCTAAAAAGACTCTAAATTGATAAGATGAGTTGCTGGGACAAGATCCCCAACTAACTCTAAGTACTGAAGGAAATCATGAAAATAAAGTAAAACTCATAATCACTACTAAAAACAGCTCAAAAAGGGACGGATAGAAAAGCGACGGACAGCGTCGCTAATGAAAAGCGACGGAAAAAGCGACATTGTCCGTCGCTTTTAAATTATTTTTTAATTTATAATTATTTTTTTACATAAGCGACAGACAACGTCTCTATTTTCGTCGCTTTTTTGGCTGATTTTTGCATGAAAAATATTTATAATTAATTTTTAATTTTTAATATAAGCGACGGACATCGTTGCAAATATTAAAAAAAATAAAAAATAATTTTAAAGAAAGCGACGCTGTCCGTCGCTTTCTTTAAAATTAAATTTATATTTAAAAAAAATAAGAAAGCAACAGACAACGTCGCTTTTGTCTGTCGCTTTTTGGTCAAGATGCGATCAACTCATTTAAAAAAGTGATGGACAGAAGCGACGCTGTCCATCGCTTCTTTAATTATACAGACACCCGACGGGGGTCTCTTTCCCTCATTTCTCTCTTTCTCTTTTCTCTCCTCCTCTCCTCTTCTCCTCCTTCCCTCTCCTCTGCCACTGCCCCGCCACTCCCTCCACTGCCGGTTCCTCCACCGCCGCTCCTCCATCACCAGTCCCTCCACCACTTGCTCAACCTCCTTCCTCCAACCTCCTCCAATTTTGAGGTTAGTTGTGTTGTTTATTTGAAGGTTAGGGTTTAATTTGGGTATTTCTTTTTTCAAAATGATAGTGTATTCAAGACTAGGGTATGCTATTATTGTTGAATTCTAGACTAGGGTGTACATGTAGTTGTTGGATTTTGAGAAATTGATAGTGAAAAATTCTATTTTTAGATTATATTTTTAATTTATGAACTTTAATTAGCTTAGGCTTACTATTAGTTTGTGAACCTTAGTTTAGGCTTGCTATTAGTTTGTGAACCTTAGTTTAGGCTTGCTATTAGTTTGTGAACCTTAGTTTAGGCTTGCTAATTAGTTTGTGAACCTTAGTTTAGGCTTGCTATTAGTTTGTGAACCTTAGTTTAAGCTTGCTAATTAGTTTGTGAACCTTAGTTTAGGCTTGCTATTAGTTTGTGAACCTTAGTTTAGGTAATGCTTGCTATTAGCTTGTGAACCTTAATTAGTTTAGGTTCTTTTTTGAACATGAATTATATATGTTCTTGAATTAGGTTGGTTCTTGATTTAGAAATTATGTTCTTGAATTAGATTATTAACTTGAATTTGAGAACTTTGAATTTAAAATAGGTTCTTGATTTAGTTTGAGTTTTGTTTTAGAATCGTGAATTAGTATTTAACTTTAACCTTTTGAATTAGGTAATTGAATCTTAGTTTTTTTTAACTTAAGTTTGTTAGTTTAAATTGTTAGTTTTGAGTTAAGAATTAGTTTTCAACTTTAGGAATGATTTTTTGAACTAGAATTAGGTTGGTTCTTGAATTTGGAATTATGTTCTTGAATAAGATTATTGACTTGAATTTGGGAACTTTGAATTTGAAATAGGTTCTTGAATTAGTTTTGAGTTTTGTTTTAGAATCTTGAATTAATATTTAACTTTAACATTTTAAATTAGGTTCTTAAATCTAATTTTTTTTAAGTTTAAGCTTTTTTAAGTTAAGGTTTTTAGTTTAAATTGTTAGTTTTGAGTTAAGAATTAGTTTTCAACTTTAGGAATGATTTTTTGAACTAGAATTAGGTTGGTTCTTGAATTTAGAATTATGTTCTTGAATAAGATTATTGACTTGAATTTGGGAACTTTGAATTTGAAATAGGTTCTTGAATTAGTTTTGAGTTTTGTTTTAGAATCTTGAATTAGTATTTAACTTTACTTTTGAATTAGGTTCTTGAATCTATGTTTTTTTAAGTTAAGCTTTTTTAATTTAAGTTTGATAGTTTAAATTGTTAGTTTTGGGGTCCAGCTTGCACATATGTCGCAGCAGATCGCATGTCTGACTAGGGCCTTGGCAGAATTCGAGAGAAAATGGACTGAGGCCACTAATGATTTGTCCAAGACCGTCCAGACTCTTCAACAACAAATGTCGTCCTTTGTTGGTCATCGCCGTCGTAGTATAGATCCTACTCCTTCCTCCTCTTCATCAAGTGAGGACGTTACTGAGACTAGTGAAAATGAGGAGGAGTATGTGGATACTACCCCCCATTAGGATTGCCTCATTTTCTTCTATATTTTGACACAATTTGACATTTTTTGACACTTTTTTTTATTGTTATTGAATACTTTATAGGTCCTTTTGGTGGACCTTTTATATGATTAGTAGATTTTTACTTCGTTTTTAGTTGTTGTTGATGTTTTAATTGTTTTATGAATTGTAATTGCTGGTTTGGGCTGTATTGAATAAGTTTTTGAAATGGCAGGTGGTGCATATTGAAAATGCAGATTTTTGCTGCTGGAAAAAATGCAGAAAAGCGACGGACAACGTCTCTTTTGTCCTTTGCTTTTCTAGATTTTTTTTAAAAAATTCCCAGAAAAGCGACAGACAACGTCACTTTTCTGGAAAAAAATTACCAGGAAAAGCGACGTTGTCCGTCGCTTTGTTCTTCAAGTTCAAGAACAAAGCAACGGAGTCCGTCGCTTTGTTCTTCAAGTTCAAGAACAAAGCGACGGAGTCCGTCACTTTTTTGGAAAAATGAAAAAACAAAAATGTCACAGATTTTGCCTTTGCGTCGCTGTCCGTCGCTTCTGGAAAAGCGATAGGCCATTTTCCCACGGGAATGAGGCCGTCGCTTTTCTGTCTGTTTTGGCCAAAAAAGCGACGGTCAGCGTCCCTTTTGGCCGTTTCTTTTTGGATTTTTTTAGTAGTGAACTAAGTGCTCAAATGACGAGGATTCACCATTGCAACTGGAAATTCTGTTGGTATCTAGCAATGAGTCTGGGAATGAGCGTTTGAATCTGCATCATGATAGGATGCAACATAAAGAAGTATGCTATCAGTACTATGGAATGTATAATGTATGTGAGATATACATATGTCATGAAAAGGGTACTTGAAATCATGATTAAAACCAAAATCATGCAATATTAGTAAAAGCCATAATACAATGACTCAAAGGAAGATCATAAGTTGAAATCATATTACATAACTATAAGTCAAAAAGTAATGAGTCTGAACTTGAAAACTAGAGCTCATGTAGCTTATTAAAATTGAAATTATTTTAGTGGGGAGTTTCTCGTAACTGATATATACCATGTGAGCTACATGAATTCCAACTTCTGAACCCTAGTTGGAAGAGCTCTCCAATACCTTGTTGGGGTATCAGGTTTAGAGTAGAACCACTATCATGAGCCTATTGGGTAAAATAAAACCTATGTTGGTGATAACGCTCAAAGCACTCTCCAATGGAGGTGATTGCGATCGTCAGAGCAAAACATATTTATATTCCCAATGGATGTCGGGGTCGTACCCACAGAGAACAATGTAGTCGCGATCGAGCTAATAAAGAATCCAAGAAACTTATTGATGTTTAATTAACGAAAAGGGGAAAAGATATCGAAAAGAGGGGTTTATGAACTAAAACTAAAGACATGGAAAATTAAATAAAAGATAGATTGATCAATGGCTTTCACCTTGCTTTCTTCAAGCAAGGATAACAAGGGAGACTTGGCAATGGGAGTTCAACTCACAAGACTTGCACCTGGTTAACACGTAGGTAGTCTTGGTTGAAGGTATGCCTAACCGTTTTTCGACCAATCGAGCATATATCTCGTGTGGTATCTCGAACCACCACGAGTAATAAACCAACCAAATCAATTTGGGTGAGTTGAGTTATCTCTAACCCCAACTCTTAGATGATAGTTTTCGGCAACCAAACTATCACTAGCCTTGATCTAGATTGGAAAGCCAAATCCCCTCTATTGAATCTTCCCAAATTTAGGGAAATCCTCTCTCAAGCAAAAAAACAAATTAGTATGCTAAGTCAATGTTTGAAACCATTAACTATAAATTCAAGCATGGAGGATTTAATAGACCCAAATAATTAACCAAAAGCAAAATCAATATATAAATTCAATCCCCAAACAAGTATTATCTCTAATATAAAACCCAAATCTCAAGTCAATAATACACCAATAAAATAGTAATTAAGAACAAGAGTTTGAAGAATGGAAACTAAAGATTTTACAATAAAGAACATCCAAATCTTCACTCATATGGTGTTAGTTGATGAACTTGCCCTCCAAGCTTACCAAAAGTTGTGAGAATAGCCAAAGATATGTCCCAAAATGGCTGAGAAGTCTTTTGTATCGATTGGGGTTTCACAAGGGTGAAATATCATTTCTGCCCATTTTCACGTTTAGGCGCAGTGAAGCGCTATCGCGCTAATGCAGCGTAATCGCGCTCAAGGGATTTACACTAGTCAGTGTAGTCATGCTGTCTTGGTGCGATCATGCCCTTGTCTTTGACTGGCATTGACCACGTCTCTCTGCAGCGCTATCGCGCCTCCCCAATGCCATTGCGCACAAGCTTGCCTTCCACCTTCAGCGCCATCGCTGAGTTGCCCAGATTTCTAAAATTTCTCCATCTTGACTCATTTTCATCCTATTACACACCGATCACTTCTAAATCACATACACCTGTATAATAGAAGAAAATCATGTCGAATGAACTATTTTCTCTCAATTAAGATGGCAAAAGTGTAAGCTTAAAGGATAAATAAGTCGGTAAATTACTGACTTATCGAACCCCCAAACTTGAACTATTGCGTATCCTCAAGCAATTAAAAATTCTAACACAAGTGCAATGAAAATCAATATAAGTCAAGGAAAACCTATTTCAAGCACCAAGAATGACTTCGGTTGGTACTAATGATTAGTCAATCACATGAAAACTTAATCTAAGCATTTCCTTATATTCAAAACACGATTCAAGGATGCAATGGAACTATAAGGACAACCAAGTGACAACAACCAATCCTCAAGATGTGACTCAAACCACTAGCTTACCAAACATGCTCTTTTTACTCATTTTTGGAGTTTATCAATGTCACCAATTATCCTAATTCGCACGCCCTCACAAGAATGAAAGTCCCAAAAACACAATATGTACAAAGACAATCACAAGGGACAAATACACAAACACTCACACTCATAAGGAAGTTCAAGTACCAACAAGTATCAACCATAGGCTTGCCCTTATTTTCATTTGCCACTAGCCCCAAAAACAATCGGTCGGAGATTTCAAAGGATTTTTCTAAGCTTCATGTCATTCCCACGAGCCTCTTATCCATTCTCATTGAACGATGGTAGGGGAGCAAATCCAACTAGAAAAACTCACATTGGGCTGAGGGATAATCAAGCTCGAACTGATGACTTCCACCACATCAAGGTGACACTCTACCGCAGAGTTATATCCCTTCCCCGCCCAATCGAGAAATAGAACTGACTAATCTTATGTCAGAGGGTCGAGAAACTCAATGCCACTATAATGTAGGCTCGGGGAAGGGTAGGATATGCATTTTAACTCAAGTGACTACATAATCCTCGAACTCTACACAACTTTTTAAATTCAAAATCGAAGCCATTTTTTTCATTTTCATTCAACACGGGGCACCAATTCACTTTATTTTATTTGAAGCCCCATTTCTTATCATTTTCTTCTCCTTGGAGGATTTTCTTTCTTTCCTTTCAACTTTGATTTTCTTTTCAAACATCTTTCTTCTTTTTGGAAATTATTTTTATGCCACAAACCAAGATAAGCTCAATTAGCACTCCTCTAAGGTACCTTTTATCAACCCCCAAACTTAGGCTTTTATCCTTGATTTCACACTTGTGGAGTTAAAGGGGGGACGGGTTCAAAAGAGGGATTCATTGTCAAAATGGTTCAAGGCTTGTACTGAGGTTACCAAAGAAGAGGTATTAGGCTCAAGAGTGGTGACTAATGATTCAATTTAAGTGCAATGGTGGCTTTTAAGGCTAAGTAGGCTTCAATAATTACAACAAAGGCCTAAGATCATTTCTCCAACCAAGAGTAATCAAGACTAACATAAAAGACTAACCGGACAAGTTCTAGTTAATAAAAGCAAGCACAAGAATTATTCAACTAAACCTCACCACACATGGCATGTGAATCATTCAAGAAGGATCAATTTTTACTTCCTAAACAAGAACAAAAAGGATCCATATTTTCCATTATCACCGCTAATGAGTTAAGAGTCGCAAAAATGTCAAAAGTGTTGTCACAAAGTCACTCTTTGCCATGCATTTTTGACAAATTTTTTGGAGGGGTATGCCTATTTCCATTTGCATGCAAGACTAAGTCCATTAGTACCAAACAAGTCACTATTCAACATTATCTCAAAAAATGATGATTTGCCCTTAAGAATGATGTCACCCAATTTATCATAGGGCCAAATCATCAATTTAAATAGATATGGGCACTCGAAATTCACCAACGTACACACCCCAACACACATGCAATTTCATCTAGCCTAACGGGTATTCAGACTTCCCTGGCTCCACACACCAAATAAAACGACAATTTCCCTTAAGAATGTCGTCACTCGATCTATCATTGGGAACCGTCACTAAAACCAACTATAAACAAAATTAAAGAAGCTAAGAAAAAGGAATAAAGAAGTAATAAAAATGATTGATCCAATAAAATTTCAACAAAAAAACTTGGCGAGGGAACAATATCCCAAACAAGCCGGACAAGGGAATAAAATAAAAATCTAAACAACATAAGCCCGGCAAGGGCACAAAACAAGTATCAAAATCTGACATAAGCATAACCCAAATTCCGCTACCCCCAAGTAAAATCTACTGCAGTGCCCTCAATGCATAAACTAAAATGAAATACGGAGAGAGTAGTGTGAGAGGCTTCCTGATATGTAGCAAGAGAGGGCTCGTTGTAGTACCACCATCACCATGAGTCATGGGGTCGTCATGATCCTCGGTGTCTGAACCCCCACAAAACACTTTATACTTTTCCACATCCTCTTCAATAATTTATCTCGTTCTTTTTTTTTTTCTGATCGTGAAGGCTATCACTCATTGCCTTCATTTTATTCTCTTGCTCCTCAAACTTATTTTCTAACCTTTGCTGACTCTCCTCAATCTTGTTTTGACGGTTAACCACATCATTCAATGTTTCAATCTGGGTCTCAGGTGGTTCCGGAGGAATGCTAGTGGCTAATGCACTAATGGATCCCTGAACTACGGATATCTTAGTGGAGAGGTTATGGAATGGTCTAGGCATGGGTGGAGGCACCTGGTTAGAGGTAGTGGCACAAGGAGAGGGTTGGGTACCCTCTGTGGCTCCTGAAGTCGAACTAGCATCCACCTTCCTCTTCTTGAGCATATTTTCGGGGATTGTCTTTTTCAAAGGATGAATAGGAATCTTCAGATAAATCCAAGCATCTCCCAGAGCATTCAAATCAACTCCCACTGACTGATATAGCTATGTAATCAGGGAAGGAAAGAACAAGCTCTCATTGTTGCCCTTGACACAGTTCTTTATCTCCCAAAGTATCAGTGCCCCTACATTAACCAGAATTTCATCAATCATTGCTGCCACATTCACTGCTCTGTATACAGGAACTTCACTCTCATTCTGAACTAGTTTCACCTGATTGCATATGATGGACAAACAAATCTTAGCCTCCACAGTGAAGTCATGAGAGTAGATCTTTGTTTCAAATATAACCCATTTGGGCTCCAGTCCGGGACAGAACTTTGAAGCAATCCAGGGCCTTCCTATAGCTCTTTTCTCCCCCAAAAGAGTGGTGTCATGATCATCGAGATCATAGTACCTGTTTATCCCATCAGACCCAAATCTGAATGTTCTCCCCTGAACAGTTACCATTGGGTCCTTGAAGTTTATGGCCGATGCATTAGCATAAAATTCTCGAACAACTATTTCATTGGCCCTACATGGTGGAGCTATGAAACAGTTCCATTTTGCTCTATGCAATCAGGCATAAAATTTAGATAAGGCTGCCTCCACCCCTTGCATTGCAATGCCCCTTTCAAGGTCCACTTTTTTGGACAGGTCAACTCTATACCGTTCCTCACAAGCCGCTGGCATGAACTCTGTGCGATCATACTCCTTCTCCATAATTTCATCCACTTGGCTTCCCAAATTCGATGCTCTAGTACTTATTTTTCAATTCAAAGTACCTAGAAAAATCATGTTTAAAGTGCAAATATGGTTCCAACATGTAGCACAATGAAAAACAAGTGTTGTAATAAAGAAAGGTGGGTCGGAAGGTGTTGGAGCAGCTCTGGACAAAGCTACTATTTTTGTGCCAGATTCAGTTGCTCACTGATATCGCGTTACACCAGCGCGATCGCACAAAATCCATATTTTTCTTCAGCGCTATTGCATCGTAATAGCAAGATCACGCAATAGAACAACACGATGGTGCCGAGCAACTAGCAAACATCTTCTTCGACCAAACAACCCTCTATTCAAATTTTTTACACCTAGATCGTGGATTTTATCAATTGTTTAGGGTATTTCTCAACACCAAACACAAACAACACCTTTCTATACTAAATTTCATTAAACCCATCAACAAATTCGAGTTGGGCCTTTCAAGTTCCATAACAATGGAGGAGCCTTGGGTACTCAAGATTTCCCTGAGTTTTTTTATTCAACTCCCATTGTTCAAACCATAGAATCAAACCAAGAAACATGAAATAGAGGAGGGGACAGAGACATACCGTGATAGACAATTTCATAGGAAAAGTAGGAGAGAAGATAGGAATAGCTTGTGCTTTGAAATTCCAACTATATCCAATTACTTTTACTCGTGATTTAGGCTTATGGAATCATATGCAAGTACTGGGGATGAGGGAATTGAGCAATGGAGAATACCTGATGAAATTTTAGGAGATGTAAATAACTGAATAGTTCTCGATATTTTGAATTATTTGGCCAAACTTTCCTTCGGCACGATCGCATTGGAGTAGCGAGATTGCACTGCCTTGACAAATTTTTCTCAGTGCCATGACGCTGCACAATTTTTTGTTCTGGAAGTTTTTAGTAGCTCACTATTTTGGCGTGCGATGGCTGGTGCGACGGGCACACTTCTATGTGTGAAATACACTTACTTCACATGTTCCAGCCAGTTTTTAGCAACTTACTGCTTTGAGGTGCGATGGGCATATTTTGAGGTGCAGAACACACCTATTTTGCACACTTTGACCTTCCTGGTAGCCTCACTATCTTGGGGTGCATTTGCATATGCGATGCGCACACTTAGATGTGCGTTTGCACCCCATTTAGCATGTCATTGTGGCACCCTTTTTGGTCATTGATTGGATTTTTATGAGGCCTCCACTTCTCAACTTTCCCAAATAACTCAAAAAGACTTGAAACTTTATGGACTAGTCAAAAATCTACAACTAAGCTACTCTAATAAAGAAAGAAAAAATTGTAAACCTTTAAAATGTTAAAACGATGGGTTTCCTGCCATCAAGTGCATAATTTAACATCGCGGCACGATGCAAGTTACCTCACCATCTAGATCTCTACTTGGAATATTTGAACCTTCGACCAAAACTTGAATCAAATTTCCGGTGACAATCCCGGGGTGAAGGTTTGAACATGAGAAGGCCATTCTCCTGATTTCACATTTCGCACTTTTTAGCCTTCAAGTAAGGAAGGATTCTTTGCCTTCTTTTCACGATAAACTCAAAACTGGATAAACCTTCATCCAACCTCCTTCCAAGGTCTTCCAAAATCTTGATTACTTTGACTTTTGTCCATTCAATCAAACTTAAGGTATTTTTTTTTAATGACCCTTTGGTGGGTCAGGGGCTGAGCAACACCCCCATACCTTAACATAAATAAAACAAAGAATAAAATACAAAGAGGGGGACATAAAGCTTACCTCCAATCCTATGGTGGTTCATAAGTCGGCTAGCCTACTAAGGACAGCCAACTCATCCCCGATACTAGAAAGGAAACCTAGAAACTATGCACCTACTAGAGGACTCCTCTCAATACAAAGTATCTAGGAAAGCAATAAATAAGGGAGACTCTCCCCTTACAAAGTAAGAAGAAAATCAAAATAAACTAAGACTTTCTTCAAAAAAGCAATAACTAAAAAGAAATAGCCTAGACGAAGAAAATTTAGTAACACCAAAAGAATACAAGTGATCACCTCTACTAATAGTAAATAATAAAGAAGCTCAAGGTGGTTGATTTATCATTTTCATTTTCCTCCTTCTAAAGCTTCGTATTCCGAGCTTGTCAAGTTTGAAGTAGCCCCTTGCTTCCTCCGATAAGTGATCATGAGTGTAGAAATATTGTGGAGTGTCCAACTAATGACTATGTTTCGAAAGCTTATCCACCACATAATTTGCTTCCCTGTAGGTATGATTGCATTGAAGATTCTCAAGCATGTTGGTTAAGTTTAGAAGAGTTGCCAGATACTCTTGGATATTCCATGGAGGTTTACTAGTATGATTCAGCCATTTAGTGAGCAACTCTGAGTCAACCTCAAGGTTTACATTGCTATAACCATGTTTAATGCACCAAGTGAGGCCGTAGATAACCGCTTGGATCTATGCTTGGTTTTTGGTACCAATTCCCAGTGGTGTAGCAAATGCAAAAATAAAATTGCCTTGGTGATCTCTAACTATGCCACCATCTTCAATGCTGCCCGGATTATCAATAGCACTCCCATCTATATTAAGTTTGATCATAGTAGGCGGGGGCTTATTCCAACAGACTCTAACCACCCTAGTATCATGTTTACAGTTTTCCACTAGTAAACCCAAATCTGCCTAGTGAGCAGGCAAATTTAATTTAAGGGAAGGCAACATTGAGTAGGTTGGTGATGTCTTTAATAATGGAGAACTTAACTCTACCCGGATTGGATTGCTTCCCTCCGTACTTACTTGCACATCTATTCTTCCATAGATTCCAACAAATAAAGATTGCAATAGCATGAAGAACAAGCTTGTGAATTTCATTGTTATGTTTGGAGATCCACCACCTCATAAGAAGGTTCCTTAACGGAGTATGAGCAAAATAAATACCCAAAGAATCCGAGAAACCTTTCCAGATATGCCTAGCAAAATGAAAATCTACAAAAATGTGCTCGATAGTGTCGGGACCAGGTCTATAGCAGCATGAGCAATTAGCAGGTTCATATCCAAAAGATGTAATTTTCTCGTTTGTTGGCAGCTTGGCTCTAAGAGCTCTCTACAAGAGAAACGAGACTTTAAATGGAATATGCTTGTGCCAAGTGAGCATATTGGTCATAGTCTTGCTTTTCTTTTGTCTCACTATCTCCCATGCCAAAGAACAAGTAAACAGTCCATTAGCATTAGGTTTCCAAACAGGTTGATCCGGAACCCCTTCCTGTAATTGCAAATGAGTGTTGAGAATCATAGGGATTAATTGAGGAGGCGCAATCTGTCTCACTAGCTCTTCATTCCAGTGGCCATTAATTAAGAGCTCCGAGATCTTGATGTTATTTGGTCTAGAATTGTCTCTTTTGTAGCTAGCAATAGGACCCACTCCCAACCAGTCATCCCACAAGAAGCAACATGAACCAGAGTGAATAATCCACTTGATATGTGCCTCAGTAACTAACCTGTTCTTCGTCATGTGATTCCACACAAGGGATTGTACAGTGTCCCATTTCTTTGCAACTGGATTGGCTCTTTGACAATATTTAGCTTTAAGAAATTGCCCCCAAAGAGTATTTTTGGTTTTGAATGTCCACCACTGCTTTTATTGGAAAGAAAGATAAATATCATGTAATGATCTTACTCCTATACCCCCTTCATCATAAGGAAAGCTCAGAGTTTACCAAGAAGCCCAGTGATACTTTCTTTTCTCTTTATCCCAACCTTAAAAGAAGTCGGCAGTAAGACATTTGATTTGCTTGAGAGTAGTCTTGGTAGGTGATATAGCCGAGAGAATATGAATTGGGATGGATTCAAGCACAATTTTAACAAGAGTAGCTCTTCCTCCAAAGCTAAGCATCTTAGTTTGCCAACCTCTGATTGTAGCCGCCACCTTGGAGACCATATCTGAAAAATATATCACTCTTGGGCGTCCAATGTACAATGGACAACCTAAATAAATGATAGGAATATCTTTCTGAGAGAAGCCAGTGGTGACTTTAATAGTATCAATAATATCTTGCGGAGTATCAGAAGGAATCATGAAATGACTTTTGTCCTGGTTAATAAGCTGGCCGGAGACATTCTCATAAGTAGACAGAACACCCATAATAAGCTTAAGGGAACTTTTCTTAACCGAGGAAAATATAATCACATCATCTGCAAAGCTCAGATGATTAATTTGAGGCCTATTCTTCTCCATACAGAAACCTTGGTACAAGTAGTGGCTGTGGAGGTTGTTAAGCATCTTAGAAAGTGATAACAACCAATCCTCAAGATGTGATTCAAACCACTAGCTTACCAAACATGCTCTTTTGACTCATTTTTGGAGTTTATCAATGTCACCAACTATCCTAATTCGCACGCTCTCACAAGAATGAAAGTCCCAAAAACACAATATGTACAAAGACAATCACAAGGGACAAATACACAAACACTCACACTCACAAGGAAGTTCAAGTACCAACAAGTATCAACCATAGGCTTGCCGTTATTTTCATTTGCCACTAGCCCCAAAAACAATCGGTCGGAGATTTCAAAGGATTTTTCTAAGCTTCACGTCAATCCCACGAGCCTCTTATCCATTATCATTGAACGACGGTGGGGGAGCAAATCCAACTAGAATAACTCACATTAGGATTAGGGATAATCAAGCTCGAACTGATGACTTCCACCGCATCAAGGTGACACTCTACCGCAGAGTTATATCCCTTCCCGGCCCTATCGAGAAATAGAACTGACTAATCTTAAGTCAAAGGGTCGAGAAACTCAATGCCACTATAATATAGGCTCGGGGAAGGGTAGGATATGCATTTACACTCAAGTGACTACATACTCCTCGAACTCTACACAACTTTTTAAATTCAAAATAGAAGCCATTTCTTTCATTTTCATTCAACACGGGGAACCATTTCACTTTATTTTATTTGAAGCCCCATTTCTTATCATTTTCTTCTCCTTGGAGGACTTTCTTTCTTTCCTTTCCACTTTGATTTTCTTTTCAAACATCTTTCTTCTTTTTGGCAATTCTTTCTATGCCACAAACCAAGATAAGCTCAATTAGCACTCCTTTAAGGTACCTTTTATCAACCCCCAAACGTAGGCTTTTATCCTTCATTTCACACATGTGGAGTTCAAGGGGGGACGGGTTTAAAAGAGGGATTCATTGTTAAAATGGTTCAAGGCTTGTACTGAGGTTACCAAAGAAGAGGTATTAGGCTCAAGAGTGGTGACTAATGATTCAATTTAAGTGCAATGGTGGCTTTTAAGGCTAAGTAGGCTTCAATAATTACAACAAAGGCCTAAGATCATATCTCCAACCAAGAGTAATCAAGACTAACATAAAAGACTAACCGGATAAGTTCTAGTTAACAAAAGCAAGCACAAGAATTATTCAACTAAACCTCACTAGACATGGCATGCGAATCATTAAAGAAGGATCGATTTTTACTTCCTAAAAAAAACAAAAAGGATCCATATTTTCCATTATCACCGCTAATGAGTTAAGAGTCACAAAAATGTCAAAAGAGTTGTCACAAAGTCACTCTTTTCCATGCATTTTTGACAAATTTTTTGGAGGGGTATGCCCATTTCCATTTGCATGCAAGACTAAGTCCATTAGTACCAAACAAGTCATGATTCAACATTATCTCAAAAAATGATGATTTTCCCTTAAGAATGACATCACCCAATATATCATAGGGCCAAATGATCAATCTAAATCAATATGGGCACTCAGAATTCACCAACGTACACACCTCAACACATAGGCAATTTTATCTAGCCTAACGAGTACTCAGACTTCCCCTGGCTCCACACACCAAACAAAGCGACAATTTCCCTTAAGAATGTCGACACTCGATCTATCATTGGGAACCGTCACTTAAACCAACTACAATAGAAATTAAAGAATCTAGGAAAAGAATAAAGAAGTAAAAAAAATGACTAATCCGACAACATTTCAACAAACAAATCGAGCGAGGGCACAACATTCAAAACAAAATGAAACAAGCCTGGCGAGGGAACAATATCCAAAACAAGCCCGACAAGTATCAAAATCCAACAGTAAGCATAACCCAAATGCCGCCACCCCTAACAAAAATCTACTGTAGTTCCCTCAGTGCATAAATACAAAATAAAATATGGAGAAAGTTGTGTGAGGGGCTCCCTGAGATGTAGCTAGAGAGGGCTCGCTGGAGCGCCACCATCGCTGCGAGTCATGGAGTCATCATGATCCTCGGTGTCTGAACCCTCACAAGATCTCTGTAACTCTTCCACATCCTCTTAAGCAACTTGTCTCTTTCTTTGTCCTTCTTTTATCATCAAGGCTATCTCTCATTGCTTTCATTTTCTTCTCTTGCTCCTCAAACCTCTTTTCCAACTTCTGCTGACTCTCCTCAATCTTCTTCTGCCGGTTAACTACATCATTCAATGTTTCAATCTGGGTCTTAGGTGGTCCCAAAGGAATGCTAGTGGCCAATGCACTAATGGATGCCTAAACTCCGGATATCTGAGTGGAAAGGTGCTGGAATGGTCTAGGCATGGGTAGAGGTACGTGTGAGGAAGTAGTGGCACAAGGGGCTGATTAGCTAACTCCTGTAGCTCCCAACGTCAAATTAGCATCCACTTTCCTCTTCTTAACCATAGATCCCGAACCTGCCTTTTTCAATGGATAAATGGGAACCTTCGGGTCAAGCCAAATATCTTCCGGATCATTCAAATCAACTCCCATAGCTTGAAATAGCTCAGTAATAAAAAGGGGAAGAACAAGCTCTCATTGTTACCTCTGCCGCAATTCTTAATCTCCCATATGATTAGTGGCCCTATATTAACTAGGATTTTATCAATCATTGCCGCCACATTCACAGTTCTGTACACAGGAACTTCACTCTCATTCTGAACCAATTGTACCATGCTGCATATGATGGACAACCACATCCTTAGCTCGGCAGTGAAGTCATGACAGTAAATCTTAGTATCCAGCATAGACCATGCAGGCTCCACTCCAGGACATACCTTCGAAGCAATACAGGGCCTACCTATTTATCTCTTCCCCCCCTAGAAGTGTAGTGTTATGATCCTCGAGCCCATAGTACCTGTTGATCTCCTCAGCTTCAAATATGAATGTTCTCCCTTGGACAGTTACCACCGGATCCTTGAAGTATATGGCTTATGCATTAGCATAAAATTCCTGCACAACTATTTCATTGGCCCTACATGGTGGACCTATGAAATAGTTCCATTTTGCTCTATGCAATCGGCCAAAGAATTAGGGTAAGGCCGCCTCCACCCTTTGCATTGCAATCCCCCTTTAAGGGACCACTTTCTTGGACAAGTTAGAATTATATCATTCCTCACAAGCTGCTGACATGAACTTTGTGCGATCATACTCCTCCTCCATAATTTCATCAACTTGGCTTCCCGAATTTGATGCACTAGTACTCATTTTTCAATCCAAAGTACCTATAAAATCATTTGCAAGGTGAGAATGTGGGCACAACATTTATATACAATGAAAAACAAGTGTTTTAAGCAAGAATAGTGGGTTAGAAAGCAATGCAGTAGCTCTGGACAGAGCTACTATTTTTGTGCCAACTGCAGTTGCTCAGTGCCTTCAGTGCTCCACATACGCGATCACGTTAAATCCATTTTTTTCTTGAGCTCTATCGCATCAAAGTAGCGCTATCACGCCATTAACTCAACCTTCAGGCAGTGCGAGTGTGCTAGATCAGTGCGATTGAGCTGAGCAACTGGACAATCATCTTCTTCGACCAAAGAACCTCTATTAGGAAATTTTCACAACCAGATCATGGATTTAATCTATTTAGGAGGGCATTTTTCAACACCAGGCACAACAAAAACACAATTTCTTGCTCAATTTCATAGAATCCATCAACAAACACAATTTTTGGGCCTTAAAAAAGTTTCATAACAATGGAGGAGCTTTTGGGTACTCAAGACTTCCTCGAATTTTTGCTCAACTCTACTTGTTTAACCAGTAAAATTAGATCAAGAAACATTAAATAGAGGAAGGGATAGACACATACCTTGTTAGACAATTTTGGTGATCAAAAGAGGAGAGAAGAGAGGAAACAACTTGTGCTCGTAGTTCCAACTAAACCCAGTTACTTGTGCTCGTGATTTATGCATATAGCATCTCGAGAAAGTACTAGGGAAGAGAGAATTTGAATAATAGATAATACCTGATGAACTTTTAGAAGATGTGGAGAACTAAAAAGCTTCGTTCTTTTAATTCACTGCCCAGATACTTGCTTAAGTGCGATCGCAGTAGAGGAGCACGATTGCGCTGCTCTATGAAATTTTTCTCGGTGTCGTCGGCGTTGACTAAGCGCGATCATGCTGTGCAATTTTCTTGAAAGTTTTTAGCGGTTCACTGGTTCAACGTGCGATAGTTGGTGCGATGGGTACACTTCCAGGTGCGAAATGCACCCACTTCGCATGTTCTAGCCAATTTTTAGCAGTTTACTGTCTTGGGGTGCTATTGCATGTGCAAAAGGCATATATCGAAGTGCAAAATGCACCTATTTCACACACTTTGACCTTTTTGGCAGCCTCACTATCTTGGGGTGTGTTTACATGTGCGATGCATACACTTAGATGTGCATTTGCACCCCATTTAGCATGTCATTTTGACACCCTTTTTGGTTCTTGATTGGATGTTTATGAGGTTTCCACTTTTCAACCTGCCCAAACAACTCAAAAAGACTTGAAACTTTATAGATTAGTCAAAAATCCACAACTTTGCTACTCTAATAAAGAAAGAAAAAATTGTAAACCTTCAAAATTTTGGAACGACGGGTTGCCTCTCATCAAGCGCACAATTTAACGTTGCGGCGCGATGCAAGATACCTTACCATTTAGATCTCCACTTGGAAGATTTAAACCTTCGACCCAAACTTTAATCGAACTTTCGGTGACACTCCCGGGGTAAAGGTTTGAGCATGAGAAGGCCATTCTCCTGATTTTGCATTTCACACTTTTTAGCCTTCAAGTGAGGAAGGACGCTTTGTCTTCTTTCCACGACAAACTCAAAACCGGATAAACCTTCATCCATCATCCTTCCAATGTCTTCCAAAAGCTTGATTACTTTGACTTTTGTCCATTCAATCAAACTTAAGGTCGAAAAATAGTTGGAGGGGCTTTGGGCGTCTCCACCTTCAAGCTTGCCTCATTCACAACATCCTCACTTTGAGATGTCATGACATCACGACCCACCTATGGGGTAGTTGGTTGCAACACCACCTTTAATTCATCATCCTCCCTTGTGTTTCCCTTTTCCTTATCCCTTGCGTCCACAAAGCCTTGCATTATGGATTGCACACCCTCCTCTTGGGTTTCTTGCGAGGCCAAGAGGGTTTGGAGCTTGTACATATGCCTTATCCGCTTTCTAAGTCATGGTTCCTATTAAGGTCACAAGAACTACTAGCAACATTATTAGCACAAGAGGGGGGAGGGGGACGATCATCATTGGGGTATTCGCTCCAATGTCTATCATGACCACCACACAAATAGCAATTGTGCCCATCATAGGAGCGAGAAGGAGAATATCTTCCTCTCTTAGGGCCAATTCTACACCTTCGTCTAAGGTGGGGTACTCCACAATAAACACAATAATCGGGGATATAAACTGGGATGCAACTATCAACATTTCTAGTATTCAAATATACCATGATGCCATCACCAAAATAAAACTAAAAAAAAGAAAAACAACTATTCACAAAATTGAACTAGAGTAAGTGAACTCAAATTCTAAACTAACTCAATACGCCAAATTGTTCCCCGACAACGGTGCTATTTTTGATAACGCTCAAAAGCACTCTCTAATGGAGGTGATTGCGATCATCAGAGCAAAACACATTTATATTCCCAACGGATGTCGGTGTCATACCCACAGAGAACAATGTAGTTGTGATCGAACTAATAGAGAATCCAAGCAACTTATTGAAGTTCAATTAACAAAGAGGGGAAAAGATATATAAAAAGGGGGATTTACAAACTACAACTAAAGATAAAAGAAAATCAAATAAAATATAGATTGATCAATGACTTTCCTTGCTTTGAACAAGCAAGGACTACAAGGGAGAATATGGGATGGGAATTCGTTTCACAAGATTTACACCCAATTTAACACTTAGGTAGTCTTGGTTAGAAGGATGCCTGACCGTATTTTGACTAACCAAGCATATATCTCGCGTGTTATCTCGAACCACCACGAGTGAGCAATAAACCAACCAAATTAACTTGGGTAAATAGGGCTATCTCTGGCCCCAATTCTTAGATGGGAGTTTCCGGCAACTAAACTATCTCTAGCTTTGATCTAGAGTGAAATCCCAAATCCCCACTATTAAACCTTCTTGAATTTAGGGAAATCCTCTCTGAAGCAAAAACCCAAATTAGTAAGCTAAGTCAATGTTTGCAACCATTAACTATGAATTCAAGCGTGGAGGATTTAATAGACCCAAATGATAAATCAAGAGAAAGCACAAGATTTAGAATTAAAAACCCAAAATAAGTATTATCTCTAATATAAAACCCAAATCTCAATTCAATAATTACACCAATAAAATAGCAATTAAGAACAAGAGTTGAAGAATGGAAACTAAAGATTTTACAATAAAGAGCATCCAAATCTTCACTCCTATGGTATTGGTTGATGAACTTGCTCTCCAAGCTTGCCAAACATTGTGAGAACAGCCAAAGATAGATCCCAAAATGTCCGAGGAGTCTTTTGTATCAATTGGGGTTTCCACAAGGGTGAAATGCCATTTCTGCCCATTTTCACGTTCAGGTACAATGAAGCGCCATCGCGCTAATGCAGCACTATCGCACTCAAGGGACTCACACTGGTAAATTCCATCGCGCTGCCTTGGAGTGATCGCGCCCTTGTCTTTGACTTCACCATCCCAGCGCCATCGCGCACAAGCCTTTCATGCGCCTTCAGCGCCATTGGCGCCCTTTCAGCGCGATTGCGCTGAGTTGCCCAGAATTCCAGAATTTTCTCCATCTTGACTTGTTTTCATCCAATTCTGCACCGATCACTAATAAATCACATACACCTGTATAATAGAAGCAAATCATGTCAAATGCACTATTTTCTCTGAAATTGGATGGCAAAAGTGTAATCTTAAAGGCTAAATAAGTTGGTAAATTATTGACTTATCAAACCCCCAAAATTGAACTATTGCTTGTACTCAAGCAACTAAAAACTCTAGCATGAGAGGCACACAACACGAGTGCAATGACATTCAATATAAGTCTAGGAAAATCCATTTCAAGCACCAAGCATGACTTCGGTTGGTACTAATGATTAGTCAATCACATGATAACTTACCCTAAACATGCCCCTCCATTCAAAATACAATTCAAGTATGCAATAGAACTATGAGAACAACCAAGTGACAACAACCAATCCTCAAGATGTGACTCTAACCACTAGCTTACCAAAGTGCCCTTTTGACTCATTTTTGGAGTTTATCAATGTCATCAACCATCCTAGTTCGCATGCCCTCACAATAACGAAGGTTCCAAAAACATATTATATACAAAGACAATCACAAGGGAAAAATACAAACACTCACACTCATAAGGAAGCTCAAGTGCTAACAAGTATCAACCATAGGCTTGCCCTTATTTTCATTTGCCACTAGCTCAAGAACAATCAGTAGGAGATCTCAAAGGGTTTTTCTAAGCTTGTAATAGAGGCTCGGGGACGGGTAGGATTTACATTTGGATTCAAGTGACTAAATCCTCGTCGAACTCTACACAACTTTTTCAATTGAAACCAAGGCCATTTGTTTCATTTTCATTCAACACGCGACACCCTTTCACTTCTTTTTATTTGAAGCCCCAATTCTTATCAGTTTCTTCACCTTGGAGGATTTTGTTTCTTTCCTTTCCTCTTTGCTTTTCATTTTGCTTTCTTTCTTACTTCTTTTTGGCAATTCTTATTAAGCAACAAACCATGATTTACTCATTTAGTACTCCTCCAAGGTACCTTTACCAACCCCCAAACTTAGGTTTTTGCCTCGATTTCACACATGTGGAGTTCAAGGAGGGACGGTTTCAAGAGAGGAATTCATTGTCAAAATGGTTCAAGGCTTGTAACGAGGTTGCCAGAGAAAAGGTATTAGACTCAAGAGGGGTGACTAATGATTCAATTTAAGTGCAATGGTGGCTTTTAAGGCTAAGTAGGCTTCAATAATTACAAAGAAGGCCTAAGATCATTTCTCCAACCAACAATAATCAAGACTAGCATTAAAGACTAACCAGGCAAGTTCTAGTTAACACAAGAAAGCATGAGAATTATTCAATTAAACCTCACCACACATGGCATGCGAATCATTCAAGAAGGATCGATTTTAACTTCCTAAACAAGAGCAAAAAGGAGCCATATATTCCATTATTACCGCTAATGAGTTAAGAGTCAAAAAACATCAAAAGAGTTGTCAAAAAGTCTCTCTTTGCCATGCATTTTCAACAAAATTTTTTGGAGGATTATGCCCATTTCCATTTGCATGCAAGAATAACTCCATTAGTACCAAACAATTCATGATTCAAAATTATCTCAAAAGATGATGATTTTCCCTTAAGAATGACGTCACCCAATCTATCATAGGGCCAAATCATCAATCTAAATTGATATGGGCACTCAGAATTCACCAACGTACACACCTCAACACACAGGCAATTTCATCTAGCCTAACGGGTACTAAGACTTCCCCTGGCTTCACACACCAAACAAAGCGACAGTTTCCTTTAAAAATGTTGTCACTCGATCTATCATTGGGAACCGTCACTTAAACTAACTACAACAGAAATTAAAGAAACTACAAAAAAAAAATTCACAAAAGCGACTAATCCAACAACATTTCAACAAACAAACCCGGGAAGGGCACAATATCCAAAATAGAATGAAATAAGCCTGGCGAGGTCACAATATCCAAAACAAGCCTGACAAGGGCACAAAACAAGTATCAAAATCCAATAGTAAGCATAACCTAAATGCCACCACCTCCAACTAAAATATACTACAGTGCCCTCAGTGCATAAATCCAAAATAAAATACAGAGAAAGTAGTGTGAGGAGCTCCCTGAGATGTAGATAGCAAGGGCTCGCTGGAGCGCCACCATCACCGTGAGTCATGGAGTCATAATGATCCTTGGTGTCTAAACCCCCACAAAAGCTCTTTATACTCTTCCACATCCTTTCAGCAACTTTTCTCTTTCTTTGTCCCTTTTGTTTATTATCAAGGCTACCACTCATTGCTTTCATATTCTTCTCTTGCTCCTCAAACCTCTTTTACAACTTCTGGTGACTCTCCTCAATCTTCTTCTGTCGGTTAACCACACCATTCAATGTTTCAATCTGGGTCTCAGGTGGTCCAAAGGAATGTTAGTGGCCAATGAACTAATGGATTCCTGAACTCTGGATATCTGAGTGGAAAGGTGCTGGAATGGTCTAGGCATGGGTGAAGGTGCCTGGGAGGACGTAGTGGCACAAGGGGATGATTGGCTAACTCCTATAGCTCCCGACGTCAAACTAGAATCCACTTTCCTCTTCTTAACCACAGATCAATGGATAAATGGGAACCTTCGGGTCAAGCCAAACATATTCCGATCATTCAAATCAATTCCCGCAGCCTAACATAGCTCAATAATCAAAAAGGGGAAGAACAAGCTCTCATTATTACCTCTGACACAATTCTTAATCTCCTATAGGATCAGTGGCCCTACATTAATCGGGATTTCATCAATCATTTCCGCGACATTCACAGCTCTGTACACAGGAACTTCAATTGGGGTTTCCACAAGGGTGAAATATCATTTCTTCCCATTTTCATATTCAGGTACAGTGAAGCGCCATCACACTAATGCAGCAGTATCGCGCTCAAGGGACACAGTGGTAAATGCCATCGCATTGTCTTGGTGCGATCGCGCCCTTGTCTTTGACTGGCATTGACCATTTCATTCTGTAGTGTTATCGCACTATCCCAGCGCCATTTCACATAAGCCTGTCATCTGCCTTCAACGCCATTGGCGCCCTTTCAGTGCGATTGCGTTGAGTTTCCTAGAATTCCAGAATTTTCTCCATCTTGACTTATTTTCATCCGATTCCACACCGATCACTTATAAATCACATACACCTGTATAATTGAAGCAAATCATGTCAAATGCACTATTTTCTCTCAAATTAGATGGCAATAGTGTAAGCTTAAAGGCTAAATAAGTTGATAAATTACTGACTTATCAACCTCCATGGAACCTGCCATTCTGGACCAAGAGCTACAGGCCGAGAGTGACCGAAGGAGGGGTGTGCATTGGATTTTAGGTACTTGGGGGAATCCCTTCCATGGATCCTGCCTCTGTTGGGACTTTTAGGTACCTAAGGGGGTAACATACGACACTACTATCAATTGCTTTTAGCATATCATATCATATCATGCATATTATGTTCGGATCCACCTTTGTTTAATGTTTGCTTAGTGTACGCTCTGGTAGTATAGGATGCTAGAGGATTTGTTTTCACTTGTATATGTTCCTCGGGTGTATGGACGCCCGTGGAACTATAGGTAGACTTTTATTTAATATTATTCTATCGCGATATTAGTCCTGATTATGGTGTTACTAGCATGAATTGGTTTTAAATCATGTTTGCAAGCATTTTATCATTATGTTCCTTTCCTACTTCCCTTTTTACTTGAGGTTACCTGTATACCGCCTTCTCCTTTAACTCTTTATATATAATGTTATTGCATGGACCCCAAGTGCGTTCTTTCTTCCACCTGTGTCTGTGATATATCTTCTAGTAGTTAGCCATGTATGTTATTTTTTTGCCTGTATCCTTATGTGCTAGCTTTCGTGTATTTTGTTGTTATTTTCTATGATCGCTTGTTTCTCTTCTGCTACATTATTGCTTTTATATCTTATATGTACCTAGTCGGCCTATGATACCTACTGGGTACTCGTTGCTTAGCAACTGGTGCTCATACTACACTTCTGCATCTTCTAGTGTAGATCCTAGTGTGGGCCATCGCCGTTAGCTTGTGGAGACTCATGCGAGGAGGTTTTGGACCGTCCCAGACAGAGGGTGAGCTCTTGGCAACATGAGTTTAGCTTTTAGTCCATATTTTGTATCATTTACGCTCTTACAATTTGGAGTCATATGTATATATTATTGTGGATCTCTTATACTCTTTTGATGTAGTTTCGGCTCTATACTATGATACCATGTTTTGGGGTTTGTTTTAGCTTCCGTATATGCTATATATATTCTTGTTGTTCACTTTCTTTACTTATCGCCCTTTCTTCTGCCTTTTATTATTGTTCTTCTGCTTACTTGCTATATATTATCCCATTACTAACCGTTATGAGCTACGGGGATTGGTTCGCCTACTAGAGGGTTGTAGGTGCCATCATGACTGAGAAATTGGATCGTGACAGCCATTAGGAGGATGGACAGCTACTAGAGTGTGAATATTAAGAAAAAGTAGCAGATGTATAATGAGGGTAGCTCTTCCTCCGAAGGAGAGAAATTTAGGTGCCAGCCCTTTATCCTGTTGGTGATCTTTCACACCATATCAGTGAAGATTTCCAATAGTTTTCTTCTAGTGTATATAAGAAAACCAAGGTATTTGATGGGAAGATGTTCATATCTAATGTGAAGAATTTTCCCAACTCTCTTAATGGAAATAAGGAGGATGTTAGGAGCCATAGTAAAAGAGCATTTATTCTTATTGATCATTTGCCTAGAGATCCTCTCATAGGTGGCAAGAGTCTTGAGAATGAGTTGGAGAGAAGCCTTATTTCCACTGGAAAAAATTACTGTATCATCTGCAAAATAAAGATGGTTAACTTGAGGTCCAAGAGGTTGCATGGAAAAACTAGTGAACAAAGGATTATCATAAAGGGCATTTAGCATTATAGAGAGCAATTCAGCAGAGAGTACAGAAAGGCTAGGAGAGAGGGGTTCTCCCTGCTTAAGACCTCTTCCAGAATTGAAGAATCCTTGCCTACTCCCATTAACCAGAATAGAATACCAATTATTGGAGATGTACCAGTAGATAAGGTCAATCCAAGTCTTAGAGAAGCCAAATTTTCTCAAGATAAAGCATAAAAAAGACCACGACACTCTATCATAGGCTTTAGACATGTCAAGTTTAATAACAACATTCCCCCCATAGTTATACTTACTAATATCATTGGTGATCTCTTGGGCTAGCAGGATGTTTTCAGTAATGGCTCTACCCTTAACAAAGTCACTCTGATTCGGGCTAATGTTATTACGGAGAATTTTAGAAAGTCTAGAGTTAATAAGTTTAGCAATGATTTTACAAGAAGTATTACACAGACTAATAGGTCTAATCTCAAAGAAGTCTTAGGGAGAGTTAAATTTGGGAAGAATAACTATACAAGTATGAGAAAAGAATTTAGTAAGGGTAGCACCTTGAAAGAAAGATATAATGGCTGCATGAATATCCTGAGCAATAATGTGCCATGCTGATTGGTAAAATTTTCCACTCAATCCATCAGGACCTGGAGCACTGTCACTATCAATGGAAAACACAATGTACTTGATCTCTTGGAGAGTAGAAAGACTAGTAAGACTGATGTTATCTTCATTGGTGATCACCATGTCTATCAGCTTTGAACAGATTGGAGAAGAACTTGATGGCAACTTCAATAACTTGAGGAGTTCCTTCTACACAATTGCCTTCTTGATCCTTTATTTTATTGATGGTGAGCCTCTTTATTTTGTCCTTGATGACAGTATGGAAGAAGGCCGTATTAGAATCTCCATCTTCAATCCATTTTATCCTAGCATTTTGGCTGAGGACTTTTTCCTGAATCTTCAAGAATCTGTTGAACTCAGCTTTAGCCTTGGAGAGTTCCATCCTGTTTTCATGGGTGTTGTTGTTGATATAGTTCTCCTCAAGATTCCTGATGATGATCTCTAATCTTTTGGGTTGTTCATAAAAATCTCCATAAGCATTCCTTGACCAAGCACTTAAAGCTTTGATAGTACACTTAAGATTTTGGTACAAAATTTGTAACGGATTTCCTTCTTGGTTTTGGGACCAGGCCTGTTGTACTATAGCTTGGTAATACTCATGTTCAATCCAAATGTTGAGGAACCTAAAATATTTAACAAAGTTAGTATTTTCTGGAAGACATTTAATAAAAAAAGAGAAGTATGATCGGAATAAGTCCTAGATAGGTGAGTCGCAGTAGTTCCATTGAACTTATCAAACCAGTGATTATTGTAGGTAAATCTATCAAGTATCTTCCATATGGTATTAGGAGGATCTCTGTTGTCACTCAATGTGAATTTAGGGCTAAGGTAGCCTCCATCCTATAGGCCGCAGTCTTCCAAGCAAGAACTGAAGTCCAGACTTTCTTCTACTTTATAAGGAAGACCCCCTATTTTATCCTCAGGGGAGATGATGACATTAAAGTCACCCACAACCGCCCAAGGGCCAGATATTCTACTGGAAACATCCTTCAATTCCTCCCACAGAGGTATCTTAAAGTCTAAATAAGTGGGTAAATTACTGACTTATCAGCTGGCAAAACAATTTTGGACTCGAGTTTTCTAGAACCCTCATCGGCTCGATTATAAATACTACTCCCAAAACATATCATTGAGCTCATACATCTAATGAAAACATAATTCTTAAAAGTATAGCATGACACTAGTTCAAAACATATTTTTGCTAAATTTCATAACTTGAGAAACTAGGCATCCTGTTTTCATAAACACTTAGGAGTTGTTATCTGAACATGCCCATTCTTGCTTAAAACATATAACAAATTATGCTAGGTTTATTCTCAAATCATGGGGTTAATAGATACTCATGAAATCTCATGCAAAATCATGTAAATAGGATTAGAAATCATATAACAATGTAAGGAAAATGAATTTACAGAAACTTTCATAATTGAGTAGGAACCTAACTTTACAAATTAATGAAAATCAAAGTAAAACTCGAGGTTTTGGGCATAAGGGTGAAAGGAAACCCTTATTGAATACCCATATACTTGAACTTCAAGCTTTCTTAACTATAACTTGAAGGTAGAGAATTAGAGAAGAAGTCCTAGGTCTTGAAGCTTAAGAGAAGAATCCTTTTCTTTCTTTCTGAGTTTTAATCGTGAGAATGAGGGAGAATTTGACTAATCTAGAACAAATCCCCCTCCCTTTAGCTTAAATCGACTTAGTATAGGATTCAAAAGAGTGGAAAAAAGATCAGAATACCCCTAACTTAAAAAGCTATAAAAAAATTCCATCAGAAAGCGATCTCACAACTTGTGGGACCCACTATGGCTAGTGGTGTGGGCCATTGAGATGGGGATGGCTTCGCTGGTTCTCTGGACCATTACCACAGTTTAGGCTAATGGCTCATGGTAGCTCCCATGGATTGTGGCTTTGGCTGTTGGACTGGTGGAGAATAGGCGGTTCTCTGGACCATTCACATGGCTGACCCCATGGCTCGTGGGCTCTCTCACGGCTCGTGGTTCAGCTCATTAGAGATGGGAAGATAGGTTCAACTCCCATGGCTGGTCTGACAGCCTGTGCATCCCCTCATGACTCATGGGTCTACCTGTGGGGCTTGAAACCTGCAAAAATCTAGTCTGAATGCTAGTCTAAAAATTAGTTCAAATTATTAGGTAATACACTAGGAAATTGACACTACAATCCAAGAGTGAGTACTACTTCTCAGGCTGCCATGGATCCTCCTTGAGTCATTGTCCTTATTTTGAAGAACAACGACCATGACTTGGCCTTGAGCCTGCCTCACTACACTGGGTGGTGTCTTGAGTGGCCTGAATTACTAGGCTCACTCCCGCAAGATGAGTCACTGATGGTGCTTGAGGTCCCCTCAAGTGTGAAAATATAAGAGTAATATTTGAGAAGTCGAATGGACCTCCCCTTAGAAAATAATTTGCAAAAAGAAAGGTAAAGTTAATCAAAGGGGTGAGTAAAATATGGAAAAGCTGAAAAGAGAACTCAAAGATAACTGAACATACCAAGGGAGATGGACAGATTGTGAAAGAAAGGAGAAAGGGAAACCCAAGTTCTAGCCCTACCTAATGACAATACTCTAGAGAACCATTTTCTAAAAGGACCAATGAGGGTAGAGAGGATGTTCGTCGATGGATTCCACTGATAAGCTGCAAGGCAAAAATGAGTAAGGAATCTGATAAGTTTGTAATCTACCAATTTATTGAGCCTTTATTCATGAATTATTGCCATATTTTGATGAGAATTAGAGGTACTTATTGTCTTTAATGATTAAAATACAGGCACTCTTGCTCAAAAGTAGAAAATAAAGGAATTAAACCCAAAGAACTCAAAAGGAGTTGAAGTATGAAGGTGTAACACCCCAGAATTCGATTCAGCTTTTATACTTAGAAACTTGCAGAAATTTCGAACTTCCAGGGATCACACGTCAAGTCCACAAGCCGTGAATGGTTCCATAAGTCATGGAAATGACTCATGATTCATGTCCTGTAGAGCACCCTCAGGTCTGAGAACCATGAGTTAGTTTCACGGTTTGTGGAAGTTTCCACAGGTCGTGGAACCAACCCGTGGAAATCAAACAGAGGGTGGTCAATTACCCCAAAACCATGAATTGGTTCCACGACTTGTAGAAGTTTCTATGGGTCGTCTTGTTAGTCCGTGAAAAGTTATCCACAGCCTAAAATTTTGGCTTAGGAACCACGACTCGTATCCATGAGACGTGGTTACTTCTATGGTCCGTAGAAAAGACCCATGGAACCTGAAGCCGAGTTTTAAAATAGCTTTTTCTTAATTTCATCGTAGGGGTATTTTTATAACTACCCACCCTTTTAACTCCTAAATGAGGTTGTTTTGGCCACTTTTAGTAGGGTTTATACCCCATTTAGCCTTAGACTCTAATTATCCTTCATTCCTCTACCAAATTGGTAAAAGAACTCCTTCAAGATCAAAGTTCAAGCCTCCTTTTCTTTTTAATTTCAATTGGGTTAGCTTCAATAGAGGAATGTGGGTATTCAACAATGGATTCCTTGCACCCTTATGCCCAAAACCCTAAATTCCTATTTTGATTTCAGGAACTTTCAAATTGGGGTTCTTGCCCAAATTCTTATAGGCTTTGCTATAAATTGTCTTCTCATGATTTTACTAAGAAATTACTATTAAATTGCATGATTTTGTATGGGTTCTTATATGTGAACTCATATTTCATGAATTCAAGGCCAATTATAACAAATTCTACATGCATGAATTGATTCAACTAAATTGGGGTATTTGATAACATGATTTCATGAATTTCAAGTAAGTGCATGTCTAGTTCCTATGTTTTATGAAAGTATATGTTATTATGAAATTGAACTAGGGCCATGCAAGTGTCCAAGTTATGAATTACTATGCAAGACAAGACACCCGATATGCTATCAATGCTCATTTTCTAAACTAAGGTTCATGAGTAGCATGAAAATCCCGGTTATGAACATGTTTATGAACAAGCTTTGACATCTAGATATTTCACATGTATGTGAGCTTTATATTAGGTTTTAGGAGTAGTATTTAGCACCGAGTTGGACCGGGTGAGAGTACCCTTAGTCCCACAAATATGAGCCACCATATGTGCCCTCTGTGGCTTAGGACAGGATCCTGATATGACATGGTTCTAACCTTGGACAGTTAGGACAACCTTTTTCAGTGTGGGTTCATGACACTAGACTCCATTTAGCTCATCATTGTTTATATCGGTTAAGAGAAACTCCCACATGATTATTTTCAAGCTATGAAATTATATGATACTCTACTTTGAATCTTGACTTATTTCATGTTTCATGTATTATATCTTGATATTTACCCATGTTATCTCTTATTATGAACAAGTTCCTTTTTAGTATGTTTTAAGTATGTTTTTATCATGATCATGTATATTTCACATACTCAGTGCATCCTATAGTACTGATACATATTTTATGATATATCCTCTTGATGATGCAGACTCAGGTTCCCTCCCTCAAACAAATGGCTATAGACCACAAGCCTTTCCAGTCAGTTATTGGTGAGTCCTCATTGTTTGAGGAATAGTTATGATCCTAGTTATGTTATGACTTTTTACTTTTGTACTTCGAGTTAGCTAGGGTCTTATCCTAGCAACTCCTTATGTCATGTGTAGAGGCTTTTCAGACATAGATAACATTTGAGTCTCTCTTTCATATTGTGTTTTATTATGACTTTACCATTTATGGATTGGATTTGTCTAACTCCTATTTATGCTTCTGCTATGTTTTCTTATGAATGACTGAGTATGCTATGACCAAGGTTTATCTTGGGACATTTGTGGTCCTAGGTCCCGTGTTACGTCTAGGGGGTAGCCTCGAGGCATGACAAACTTGATATCAGAGCCTCAGGTTCAAGAGTCCTAGGATATCTGAAAATCACATAAATTAGAGCCTATTTCATGTGTGAAGCGCGCCACACTTATGGGAGGGAATCTATAAGATGACTTAGAAAAACTTCACTTCTTTCATGATCATATAATGTGGTAAGTTTAACTCTAATATCCCTCTAATCCTTTCTTTGTATGTTTCATATTATGCCTCGATGTGCTATGCCTCACTGAGCCGCTCAAAATGTTGCTCCTCCTGTTTCAGCCCCCGAGGTCACGAATGAGGAGTTCATGAATGCCATCCGCATGCTAGCCCAGACAATGGCCGCTCAGGCCAACTAGCCAGCTCATATCCCCATCCACTCTCAAGTTGGGGTAGCGGCTTGAGTTTGTGATTTTATTCGTATGAAGCCACCTGAGTTCTAGGGTTTTAAAGTGAGTGAGGACCCACTAAATTTTATAGATGAAGTGAAGAAAATCTTTGATGTGATGCAAATGGCTGGTGTTGATAGTGTTAAGTTAGCATCCTATCAACTCAATGATGTAGCTCATATCTTATTCATGTAATGGAAAGAAGATAGGGCTAGACACGTGGTCCCTATGAATTAGGAGTGCTTTGAGAGAGTTTTCCTTGACCGGTTCTTCCCGAGGGAGTTAAGGCAAGCAAAGGCCAAGGAATTTATGAACTTGACACAGGGATCGATGATAATCTAGGAGTATAGTTTGAGGTTCACTCAGTTGTATAGGTATACTCTATCCATGGTAGCGGACCCGCAGGATCAGATGAATAAATACATCTATGGAGTATCAGATTTAGTGAAGAAAGAGTGTAGGTCCACTATGCTGTGGAGTGATATGAACATTTTTCAACTCATGACTCATGCTCATCAGATCGAGGGAGACAAGTTATAGGATCTGGCAAGGGAGAATAAGAGGGTTAGATCCAAGGGTTCAGGTTTTGGCCATCATAAGTCTGGAGGCAGCCATCGCTCTTTGTTTCAGAAGAAATCATCAGGGCCCATTCATTCTTCATCTAGTGCTCTTACCCAAGCCTGATCACGATCAGACTAGTAGAGGATCTAGTTCCTATTTGCAGTCTCAGGGGAGTGTTGCAAAGGGATCTTCCCACCCTATTTGCAGCAAGTGTGGGAAGAATCACCCAGAAGAGTGTCGATATGGAACAGGTGTATGCTTTGGTTGTGGATAGGCTGGACACATGATTAGGGATTTCCCTTCAGCTAAGAAGGGACAGGGAGGTAGTAGGAATCAGTCTGCCCTAGCAGCCCCAGGAGGCCAACCAGCCTAGTAGGGCACTGCTTCTAGTTCTGGTGGTCAGCGCTAGAACTTCCTTTATGATATGACTACTCATCAGGACTAGGAAAGTTCACGAAATATTTTTACTGGTATGTTGAAAGTCTTCTTTCTCGATGTGTATGCATTATTAGATCCGAGTGCCTCCTTATATTTTATGACCTCTTATGTTACTTATACGTTTGATATTAGTCTGGATCAGCTTTTCGAACCCTTTTGTGTTTCTACTCCCATTGATGAGTCAGACCAAGCCAAAAGAATCTACCGAAATTACCCTATCTCAGTCCTTCATAGAATCACTTCAACAGATCTAGTAAAGTTGGAGATGACTAATTTTGATGTTATTCTTAGTATGGATTGGTAGTATGCTTGCTATGCTTCGGTTGATTGTCGTACTCGAGTCATCAGTTTCAAGTTTCCAAATAAACCTTTCTTAAAGTGGCAAGGTAGTCCTCCATCCTCGAAAGGTCGGTTCATATCTTATCTTAAGGATAGGAAGATGATTTCTAAGGGTTATGTTTATCATATAGTTTGGGTTATGGACACGGAGTCCAAAACCCTATCCCCTCAGTCTGTTCTTATTGTGAATGAGTTCTCAAAAGTGTTTCCCGAAGATTTTCCTAGAGTCCCTCCCGAGTGGGAGATCAACTTTGGGATAGATATTCTTACCGATACAAATCCTATCTTTATTCCTCCCTATTGAATGGCTCTTGTGGAACTTAAGGAATTGAAGGATCAGTTGAAAGACCTCCTTGATAAGGGTTTCATTTGACCCAGCATCTCTCTATGGGGTTCTCCGATCTTGTTCATGTGAAATAAATATGGTTCTCTCAGAATGTGTATCGACTACCATCAGTTGAACAAGGTCAGCATTAAGAATAAGTATCCCATTCCTATGATTGATGATTTGTTCGATCAACTTTAGGGTGCTAGTTTCTTCTCCAAGATTGACTTTAGATCTGGGTATCATCAACTTCATGTTAGAGAGTGTGATATTCAAAAGATAGACTTTAGAACTTGGTATGGTCATTATGAGTTTGTGGTTATGTCTTTTTGTCTAACAATGCTCCTGTAGCCTTTATGGATTTGATGAACCATGTGTTCAAGCAGTATTTGGATATGTTTATGATTGTTTTCATTGATGATATTCTTATCTATTCTCGGAGTGAGGAGGAGCATGCATATTATTTAAGAGTTGTGTTGCAAACTCTCAAGGATCGACAAGTATTTGCTAAGCTTAACAAATGTGAGTTTTGGATGTAGTCTGTTGCTTTTCTGGGTCATTTTGTGACTAGAGAAGGTAGTCAAGTTGATTCCCAAAAGATTTAGGCCGTAAAGAACTGGTCTAGACCCACTTCCCCATATGATATTAGGAGCTTTTTGGGTTTGGCTAGTTACTACAGAATATTTGTGGAAGGATTTTCTTCCATTGCTTCCCCTTTGAATCGATTGACTCAGAAAAAGGTTAAATTTTAGTGGTCTGATTTATGTGAGAAGAACTTTTAGGATATTAATCTTCCTACTTTGAAGTGGGAAGTTATCAATATGGACTTCATTACTAGTTCACCTCGTACTCGAAGGCAACATGATTCTATTTGGGTGATTGTCGACAGGATGACTAAGTCATCCCACTATTTAGAGGTTAAGACTACGGATTCAACGGATGATTATGCTAGACTCTACAGTTAGGAGATAGTCATATTGCATGGTGTCCCATTGTCTTTTATTTCTGGTAGGGGTACTCAGTTTACATCCCAGTTTTTGGAAGTCTTTTCAGAAAGGCCTTGGTACTCATATTATGCTTAGCAAAAATTTTCACCCTCAGATGGATGGCCAAGCAGAGTGTACTATTCAGACTTTGGAGGATATGTTGAGAGCTTGTGTGATTGATTTCAAAGGTAAGTGGGATGATCACTTACCTCTTATCGAGTTTTCCTATAACAATAGCTTTCATTCTAGCATCCAGATGGCTCTTTATGAGGCACTTTATGGGCGGAGGTGTAGGTCTCCTATTGGTTCATTCAAGAAAGGTGAGGCGGCTCTAATTGGTCAAGATTCGGTCCATGAGACTATGGAGAAGGTTCAGATCATTAAGGAGAGGCTGAAGACTGCTCAGAGTTGTCAGAAATCATATGCGGATGTGAGAAGGAGAGAGTTGGAGTTTGAGGTTAATGATTGGGTGTTTCTAAAAGTGTCACCCATGAAGGGTGTGATGAGATTTGGAAAGAAAAGGAAGATTAGTCCCTGCTATGTAGGTCCTTATCAGATTCTGAGAGAGTTGGTAGTGGTTCTTATGAGTTGGATTTGCCATCGCATTTAGAAGCAATTCATCCAGTTTTCCATGTTTCTATGTTGAAAAAGTGTGTTGGTAATCCGACCTTGATTGTTCCTTTTGATGATGTGAGTGTGAAGGATAACCTTACTTATGACAAAATTCCCGTGGAGATTCTTGATCATTAGATTTCGAGGTTGAGAAACAAAGAAGTCCTTCGGTGAAAGTCCTTTGGAGAAATCAGCTAGTTGAGGGAGCTACTTGGGAAGCAAAAGCGACCATGAAAGCCAAGTACCCTCATCTTTTTTCTTCCGACCCAGTTTCATCTAGATGTATTAGTTTTCTCCTTAGTATGTTCCTCCTACTCTAATCCATCCGTTTTTGTCATGATCCTAGCATGCAATCATGTTTTCCGAAGTTAGTTTAATTATGTTTTAAACTGAAAAGCTTGGTTTTCATGTTTATCCTTGAGATTTATGTTTTGTTGCTTGGTTGGGATGTTTTCTCTCCATTTTTCCTGGTTTAACCTTCATTTAAGGATGAATGATCCCAAGGGGGAGATATTGTAACACCCTGGAATTTGATTCAGCTTTTAAACTTAGAAACCTGCAGAAATTTTGAACTTCCAGGGATCACGGGTCAAGTCCACGAGCCGTGGATGGTTCCACGAGTCATGGAAAGGACTCGTGATTCTAGTCCTGCAGACCACCCTCATGTCTGATAACCACAAGTCAGTTTCATAGTTCGTGGAAGTTTCCACGGGTTGTGGAACCAACCCGTGGAAATCAGACAGAGAGTGGTCAATTTCCCAAAAACCATGAATTGGTTCCACGACTCATAGAAGTTTCTACGAGTCAGCGTGTTAGTCCATGGAAAGTTATCCGCAACCTAAAATTTTGGTTTAGGAACCACGACTCCTATCCATGAGCTGTGGTTACTTCTACGGTCTGTGGAAAGGACCCGTGGAACCTGAAGCCGAGTTTTAAAACAACTTTTTCTTAATTTAATCCTAGGGGTATTTTTATAATTACCCACCCTTTTAACTCCTAAGTGAGGTTATTTTGGCCACTTTTAGTAGGGTTTCTACCCTATTTAGCCTAAGACTCTCATTATCCTTCATTCCTCTACCAAATTGGGAAAAGAACTCCTTTAAGCTCCAAGTTCAAGCCTCCTTTTCTTTTCAATATCAATTGGGTTAGCTTAAATCAAGGTATGTGAGTATTCAACAATGGGTTCCTTGCACCCTTGTGTCCAAAACCCTAAATTTCTATTTTGATTTCATGAACTTTCAAATTAGGGTTCCTACCCAAATTCTTATGGGCTTTGTTATAAATTGTCTTCTCATGATTTTACTAAGAAATTACTATTAAATTGCATAATTTAGTATGGGTGTTTATATGTGAACTCCTATTTCATAAATCAAGGCCAATTATAACAAATTCTACATGCATGAATTGATTCAAATAAATTAGGGTATTTGATAACATGATTTCATGAATTTTAAGCAAGTGCATGCCTAGTTCCTATATTTTATGAAAGTATACATTATTATGAAATTGAACTAGGGCCATGCAAGTTTTCAAGTTATCAATTATTATGCAAGACAAGACACCCGATGTTCCATCAATGCCAATGAATCATTTTCTAAACTAAGGTTCATAAGTAGCATGAAGATCCGGATTATGAACATGTTTATGAAAAAGCTTTGACATCTAGATATGTCACATGTATGTGAGCTTCATGTTATATTTTGGGAGTAGTATTTAGCACTAAGTTGGACCAAATGAGAGTACCCTTAGTCCCAGAACTACGTGCCACTGTAGGTGCGCTCTGTGGCTTATGACATGATCCTGATATGACATAGTTCTAACCTTCGCTGGTTAGGACAACCTTTTTCAGTGTGGGTGCATACGACTGGACTCTATGTAGATCATCATGGTTTGTGTCGGTTAAGATAAACTCCCACACGATTATTTTCAAGCTATGAAATTATATGATACTCTACTTTGAATCTTGACTTTATTTCATGTCTCATGTCTTATATCTTGATATTTACCCATGTTATCTCTTATTACAAACAAGTTCCTTTTTAGCATATTTTAAGTATGTTTTTATCATGATCATGAATATCTCACATACTAGGTACATCCTAAAGTACTGATGCATATTTTTGCGCTGCATCCTTTTGATGATGCAGACTCAGGTTCCCTCCCTCAGGCATGTGGCTAGAGACCGCAGGCCTTTCCAGTCATTTGTTGGTGCGTCCTCATTGTTCAAGGACTAGTTATGATCCTAGTTATGTTATGACTGTTTACTTTCATACTTTGAGTTAGGTAGGGTCTTGTCCTAGCAACTCCTTATGTCATGTGTAGAGGCTTTTCAGACATAGACAGTATTCGAGTCTCTCTTTCAGATTGTGTTTTATTATGACTTTACCATTTATGGGTTGGATTTGTCTAATTCCTATTTATGCTTCTGCTATGTTTTCTTATGAATGACTGAGTATGCTATGACCAAGGGTTAACTTAGGACACTTGTGGTCCTGGGTCCCGTGTTACTGATGAACGCTTAAATTGTGCTCTCAAATTAAGGAGGTCACGATGATCATGTAGTCAAAACAAAATTTATAATTCCCAACAGGTGTTGGGGTCAAACCCAAGGGAACAATATAGTCGCGATCGAGATAGGAAAGAATAAAAGCAACTTATTGAAGATCAATAAACAAAAAGGGAAAAGAGATATCTAAAAAGTGGGGATTTATGAACTAAAACTAAAAGATAAAGAAAATAAATAAAAGATAAACTGATCAATGACTTTCACCTTGCTTTCACCAAGAAAGGATGACAAGGTATATATGGGCTTGGGAATTCAAATTCACAAGACTTTCACCCAATTGACACCTAGGTAGTCTTGGTCATAAGTGTGGAGTGCTATCTCCCAATCAAATCCACATTTCCGACTGATTTCGGTTAGAACATCATTTGGTGAAATAAACAAGGAACAAATTAACTTGGGGATGTCCTCCTATTCCTAGCTCGGACCCTTAAATGGGAGATTCTGCGATAAGAGCTATTCCTAGCCTCCAATCTAGATGGATTCCCAAGTACCCACTATTGAATCTTCCCTAATTTAGGGAAATTCTCTCCCGAGCAATAACCCAAATCAGACAGCTAAGTCAATGTTTGCAACTATTGACTATAAATTCAAGCAATGGAATATTCAAGAGACCCAAATAATCAAACAAGAACAAAATCTAGATTTAGAATCAAATACCCAAACAAGTATTATCTCTAATACAAACCCAAAATCTCAAGTCAACAAAACACCAATAAAATAGCAATTAAGAACAAGAGTTGAAGAATGGAACTAAAGATTTTACAATGAAGAGCATCCAAATCTTCACTCCTATGGTGTTGGTTAATGAACCTTGCTCCCAAGCTCTCAAAATAGCCAAAGATATATTTCAAGACGGCTTGATAGTGTTTTATGTTAATTGGGGTTTCTCCAGATGTGAAATTCCAAAACTGCCCAGCTGCAGTGCTTTCTCTCTTCGCGTATGTGGAAGGTCGGCCACGTACGCGAAGTGTATTTGTCTTGTTAACCTTCGTGTACGCGGTTAAGGTGTCGCATTTGCAGAGGATTGCCTTAGTAAGCGTTCGCATTCATGGCTTGGACCCCGCATTCGCGAAGGCAAATACTCTTGGAAGCTACTTGCTTCTCCGAATAGCTTCCTTTTGACTTGTTTTCATCCAAATTCTTCCAGAACACTTCTAAAACACAAAAGCCTGCAAAATAGAAGTAATTTGTGTCAATTGCACTATTTTTCCATTTATTCTTGGCAAAGGCATAAGCTTAAAGGCTAAATAAGAAGGTAGAATACCGACTTATCAAACCCCCAAACTTGAACTATTTCTTGTCCTCAAGCAACTTAAAAAATTCCAACTCAAGAGGCATACAATACAAGTGCAATTGATAATACTACAAGCCAAGGAAAACCCACTTCAAGCACCAAACATGACTTCGGTTTTTACTAATGATTAGTCAATCACACGATAACTTACTCTAAGCATTTCCTTCGATTCAAAACACAAACTCATGATGCAAAGGAACAAATAGAACAAGCAAGTGAGAACAACTAATCCGCAAGATGTGACTCAAACAACTAGCTTACCAAAACATGCTCATTTGACTCATTTTCAGAGTTTATCAATATCACCAACTATCCTAATTCACATACCCTCACAAGAATGAAAGTCCCAAAAACACATTATGTACAAAGACAATTACAAGGGACAAATACAAACACTCACACTCACAAGGAATTTCAAATGCACACGCATCGAACCATAGGCTTGCCTTTCATGTAAAGTGCCACTAATGTAGGGTAGCCAAGCTCGAAATCACCAAGGACTTGCGGGTTATGATGTTTGCTAGGGTTAGGTGAGGATCTCATTTGGTTCAAGTGACTACACCTCCCTAATGCTCCTTGCTCTCATTTCGAACACCGCTCACATTTTCAATTTCATCTTCACCGTATTTCTCCCTAACACAACCCAAGATTCTCCCTTTTAACTCATGGTCACAAATTCAACTCCTTATATCACCTTCACTTGGTAGCACCTATTTTTTTTTAATTTGCTCATTGGATTGATCTTTTTAGAGCAATTTTCAATCTTCGAATCAAGGTGCTACCTTGCACTTAAAGTGCATTTCTTTTCTTCTCCTCATTTGATCACATGCACCCCTAAACTTAGGCATTTTCCTATGTTATATTTTGTTTTCCCCCACCCCAAACTTAGGCTCTTAGCCTATATTTCATTTTCAAGCAATTAGAGAGGATAGGTGCCAAAATAGAGGTTCCAAAAAGGTCAAGATGTTGACAAGGTGTCAAAGAATGGTCACAAGCTCAAAGGGGTTCACTAAGATTTGATGTCATTTGGGTGAAGTGGTTATAAAAAAGGGCCTATGGTCATCTCCCAAGCTCGATTACACCTAGAATTTTGCCTTGAATCACATTCAGGGCGATTCAGGGCAAGTTCTAGACGACACACATGCACAAGAATTATTCAACTAAACCTCACCACTTATGGCATGCGAATCATTCAAGAGGGATCAATTTTTAACTTCCTAAACTAGAACAAAGATGAGATATTCTACATTATCACCACTATTGAGTCAAGAGTCACAAAAAGATCAAAAGAGTTGTCACAAAATCACTCTTCGCCATGCATTTTTCACAATAAAATTTGGAAGGGTATGCCTATTTCACTTAGCATGCAAGACTACTTCATTGGTACCAAACAAGTCAATTTGCATTCAAGACCTCAAAAGATGACGATTTTCCCTTAAGAATGACATCACTCAGTGTATCATTGGGCCAATTCATCTATCTAAATTGGCATGACTACATAAGGTGGATCAAAACAATTATCACACTTTCTGGGAACATGCGATTCGCACATGACAAAGTAGGTATTGCACGTGCAATGCACAGGCCAAACAGTGGGCTTGTGCAAAGACTGTGCAGTTCACACCCCATCATTTGCGGAACAAATATCCCCCAGCAAATTCCATCTAGCCTAATGAGTACTCAGACTTCCCCTATCCCACAACAACCACAACGCAACTAACAAATAACAAAAGAAGCCACAGAGTATAGAAAACTGAAAATAACTAAACCATCAACTTCTTCCACAACAGGGGTATAAAACCAAACAAAACAAGCTTGACAAAGGCACCATAATGAGAAGGGTTGGTGTTTATACCTGATGAGTTGAAATTAGCAACGTAATAGAAGAACCTAATGGAACTTATTGTGTGCCAAAAGGAGAGGGAGAACCTTTGTTTTGAGAAGAAAAGTTTGGAGCCTTTTGAATTTTGAACGTTTTAAACTTTACCTGGACTTCCTGGAAGCTTCGCATTCGTGGTGGCCCATCGCATTTGCAAAGGCCTGAAGTTTAACTAGCCTTCACAATTGTAGCTGGTCCACTCATTCGCAAAGGCCCATCGTGACTTGATCTTCGCGTTCGCGGCCAGTCCTCCGTGTTTGCGAAGAAGGCTGGTTGGACCAGATTTTCACTTTTTTCTTTAGCCTACTGCCCGCGATGTGTGATGCGATGTTCGATGGGCACTCTGTGAGGTGCAAAATGCACCATGTTCACACATGCCAGTGTTTTTGATCAGTTCACTAGTTGCTTGTGCGATGGCATGTGCAACGAGCACTTTTCCAAGTTCAAAAAGCATGTTTTTAGAGGTTTTTTTGGTGCTTCTCAACACTTAGTTCCTCTCCTCATTCCCTTGGGCACCTAAAAACACATCAAAAAGAAACAAAAAGTAAATTAAAGTATAAAAACGATGGGTTGCCTCCCATCAAGCGCATAATTTAACATCGCAGCGCGACGCAAGATACCTCACCCTTTGGATCTCCACTTGGAGGATTTAAACCTTCGACCCAAATATGAATCGAATCTCCAGTGGCACTCCTGGGTGAAGGTTTTAGCATGACAAGGCCATTCTCTTGATTCCATATGTCACACCTTTTGGCCTTCAAGTGAGGAAGGGCACTTTAACTTCGCTTCATGACAAACTCAGAGCTGGATAGACCTTCATCCACCCTCCTTCCAAGGTCTTCCAAAATCTTGATTACTTTGACTTTCGTCCATTAAATCAAACTTAAGGTTGAACAAAGGTTGAAGTGGGATTCGGTTGTCTCCACCTTCAAGATTGCCTCATTCATAACATAGTCACCTAGAGATTTTATGACAACATGGCCCACACTTGGTGTAGTTGGTTGCAACACCACCTTCAATTCATGATCATCCCTTGTGTTTTCCTCTTCTTTTGCCCTTGCGTCCACAAAGCATTGTTTTATGGATTGCACACCCTCTTTGGATTTCTAACGATGCTAAAAGGGTTGGGAGCTTACCGTATATGCCTTTTTTGCATGTGAATTCATGGTCCCTGTCAAGGTCACAAGAACCACTAGCAGCATTGTTAGCATAAGAAGGGGGAGGGGGACGATCATCATTGAAGCAATCATTCTAATGTCCGTCATGACCACCACACAAATAGCAATTGTGCCCATTATAGGAACAAGAAGGAGAATACCTTCCTCTCCTACGGCCGATTCTACACCTTTGTCCAAGGTGGGGTCCTCCACAATAAACACAATAGTCGGGAATATATATTGGAATGCAACCGTCACCATTTCTAATATTCAAATATGCCATGATGCAATCAACAAACTAAAACTAAACAAAATAAAAAACAAATATTCACAAAATTGAACAAGAGTAAGTAAACTCAAATTCTAAACTAACTCAATAAGCCAAATTGTTCCTTGGCAATGGTGCCATTTTTTATGAACGCTCAAATCGTTCTCTCCAATTAAGGAGGTCACGGCAATCGCGTAGTCAAAACAAAATTTATAATTTCCAATGGGTGTTGGGGTCAAACCCAAGGGAACAATGTAGTCGCGATCGAGCTAGTAAGAATAAAAGCAACTTATTGAAGTTCAATAAACAAAAAGGTAAAAGAGATATCTAAAAATGGTGGATTTACGAACTACAACTAAAAGATAAAGAAAACAAATAAAAAATAAATTAATCAATGGCTTTCACCTTGCTTTCACCAAGCAAGGATGACAAGGGAGATATGGGCTTGGGAATTCAAATTCACAAGATTTGCACCCAATTGACACTTAGGTAGTCTTGGTCATAAGTGTGGAGTGCTATCTCCCGATCAACATCCACATTTCCGACTGATTTTGGTTAGAACATCATTCGATGCAAAAACAAGCAACCAATTAACTTGGGGAGGTCATCCTATTCCTAGCTCGGACCCTTAAATGGGAGATTCCCCAATAGGAGCTACTCCTAGCCTACAAGCTAGATGATTCCCAAGTAAACACTATTGAATCTTCCCGAATTTAGGGAAATTCTCTCCCAAGCAATAACCCAAATCAGAAAGCTAAGTCAATGTTTGCAACCATTGACTATAAATTCAATCAATAGAAGATTCAAGAAACCCAAATAATCAAACAAGAAAAAAATCTAGATTTAGAATCAAATACCCAAACAAGTATTATCTCTAACACAAACCCAAAATCTCAAGTCAACAAAGCACCAATAAAATAGAAATTAAGAACAATAGTTGAAGAATTGAACTAAAGATTTTACAATGAAAAGCATCCAAATCTTCACTCCTATGGTGTTGGTTGATGAACCTTGCTCCAAAGATCTCAAAATATCCAAAGATCCAGCCAAAGATATGTTTCAAGACGGCTTGAAAGTGCTTTATGTGAATTGGGGTTTCTCCGAATGTGAAATTCCAAAACTGCTCAGTTGCTCCGCTTTCCTTCTTCGCCTACGCAGAAGGTCGGCCGCGTACGCGAAGTTTCTTTGTCTGGTTGACCTTCATGTACGCGGTTAGGGTGTCACATTCATGGAGCATTGCCTCAGTAAGCATTCGTGTTTGCGTCTTAGACCCTGCATTCACGAAGGAAAGTAGTAATGGCAGCTACTTGCTTCCCTGAATAGCTTCTTTTTGACTTATTTTCATCCAAATTATTCCCGAACACTTCTAAAACACAAAATCCTGCAAAATAGAAGTAATATGTGTCAATTGCACTATTTTTCCATTTATTCTTAGCAAAAGCATAAGCTTAAAGGATAAATAAGTAGGTAGAATACCGACTTATCAGTTACGTCTAGGGGGTAGCCTCGGAGCGTGAAAGAAGTTGATAGAAAATGAGAAAGAATTTGACTGGAGGTGCAACCAACATGTGAGCCACCTGATATTGCATACAGTTCGCACCTCCCTTTGCACCTCACCACCGCAACAACAAGCATCACTAGTTGAGGCAAAGGGCAACATGCGATGCACAGAACCTAAGGTGCGACCGCACATCGCGTTGCATATCGCATCACACCACTCTTGAAGGGTATTTTTGTACAAATCCAAGTGACATATTAGGAAGCTTCTAAAACCCATTTGGAGTGTGTACCTAATATAAAATTTTGAGTTTTGAGTTTTTCTAAGGAGATATTAAGAGTGTAATCTTCTCTCTTAATCTTTTCTCCACTTAGAATTCACCATTTTTGTAAGAATTGTTTGGATTTAGATTTTGGCTTGAGTATGAATGGAATTATGAGTTACCCAATTGGTATATCTTCTTATTTCCTTAATATGAGCAACTAATTTCCTTGTCTAGGGGTGTGTGCATGATGGGTATTTGACTTTTGGTATGAGTCTTGCTTAATTGTGTTTATAATTGATAAATTGATATGGGTCAATTGAATTCTTCAAGGTTTAATCATAAAATTGATGGTTGCAAACATTAATTGAGTTTTCTTAAATGTGTTCTTGCTTGAAAGAGGGATTCATAATTCGAATAGAAATTCAATAGTGGGAATTTGAGGTTTTTACCTTAGATTGAGGCTAGAAATAACTTAATCGATGGAAATTCTCATCTAAGAATATAAGCTAGAAATAGTGTGATTCCCCCAAGTAATTGAATTTGTTGGTTTATGGTATAATTATGGTGCTTGAGAAAAGGCCATAGGATATATATTTAGAGGATCGAGAGATTACCAAATTTAACTAAAACTAATGTTACCCGTATCATTAATAGAAAATTTGCATAATTAATCAAGTACCCTAAACCATTGTAGAATTTCATTGGAAGCATACCCCTAATCTCCTTCTTATTGATTACAAATCTTGTATTTACATTACTCTCTTGTGTTGAAATCAAAATTGATACGTAAAATTTACCTTTCCAATTCCCCCAATATTTACTTTTAAATTGTTTGAGCATTTACTCTTGTAGTGGTTATTTCTCAACAATCTCTTAGAGAATCATCACTCCACTCTTTGTGGATTCAACCCTGACCATTCATTGGATTACTTTTGTTTTGCTTGACGATCTCTACCACCTCCTTCGGGAGAGTGCTATTGAGCATCATAAAAAAATGGCACCATTTTCGGGGAGTGGTTTTTGAGTCATTAATTGATTGTCATTTAAGTTCACTTTGTTAAATGTTTGTTCATTTTAACCTTTTTTTTGTTTGTGATTGTCTAGACAGAGTGACCATGAGTGAAGTGGGTGACTAAGAAAGCGTAGACAGATATAGGAATGTAGACAATGAATCCGTAGTCCATGGTGGTGTAAGTGCAATCTGCCTACCCCCTATTATTGGAAATGTCGTATTTCATGTAACAAGCACTATGCTCCACTTGATCTAGATGAAGGGACTTTTTGAAGGGATGGCTTATAGGACACCAACCAACATATTTGGAACTTTGTTGAAATATGTCAACTCTTCAACATCAATAATATTTCTCAAGAATCCATTCGGCCCTGCTTGTTTCCATTCTCCCTTATGGGGGAAGCAATGACTTGGCTTGAAGAGCTCCCTGAGGGCTCTATTACTTCATGGAATGGATTGGTTGAGGCATTTTTAGTGCAATTCTTCCCTCTCTCTTAGATGATACAATTTTTGGATGATATAACCAACTTCCACAAACTCCCGAATGAGCCATTGCATGAAGCATGGCTAAAGATCAAAACGAACGTCTTATTGTGTTCGAATCATGGTTTTCCTGATAATGTCCTACTTCAAAGCATCTATCGAGCCTTGAACTCGATGAAAAAATCTGTGGCAAACAACCTCGTAGGTGGAACATTTATAGACTAACAATATAGTCTTACCTCAACTCTCTTATAGTGGATGACAAAGACAAATTATGGATGACATACTAGAGAGGCTGATATTTCCTCGGGGGTGACCTCATCCATTATGATGATTAAAATGAGGCAAAAAGAAGAGGAGAGAGAAGAAAAAATGGCCAAGATGTTAATGCAAATCGATTTATTGGCCAAAGATATGATGGGGGCTTGTAATAAAGGTGTGAATGTTGTGGGAACTTATGCTTCTAGAGCTCATGATGAAGATGTGTACTCCCTTATGAATGAGGAGTTATGTTATCTTGCGGTGGGTTTTCAACTCGGATACCAAGGTACCAACCAAGGTTCTTGGCATCCGAGAGACAAGAACCAAGGTTGGAACAGGGAAAAAGGAAATCAATAGAGAGATAGAGAGCCATGTAGAGGCTGTGACGGCCCATGGCATGATTGTAAAAGAGACGGTGATCGCTATAATCATCGTATTACCAAAACTTATGTGCCTCCACCAAAGGCCGATGTGTCTCCCTTCCAACCAACATTGAGTTACCCTGGACATTCTAAGATTGATGACATGTTATCTCAAGTGTTAAAAAAAGTTGAATCGATTAATAGTAGGGTGAAGGAATTAAAAAGTGAGGTGTCCACTCTTCACCAAATGGTGAGCTCCCATTCAACATCTATCAATCACCTAGAGACCCAAATAAACCACCTCTCTTCAAAAATGAATCCACGTATGAAAGGTACCCTTCCAAGTGACACAATTGCAAACCCAAAGAATGATAGCCATGTGATGGCAATAGTCACTCGGAGTGAAAGGATGCTTAGTGGGACAAGAAATCCAAATATTTAGGTTGTTGTGGAGCATGAGGATGAGATACAAGAGGATTTCATGGTTGATAACAAATTTGAGAGAATCCAAATATTAGGGTGAAGCCTAGTACACCCAATGTGATTGAAAATGATAAAGATCCACATAAAGAGAAGGACGAGACCGAGTTTCCTTCTAAAATTGCTATTGATATTGAGGAGGATGATCCATGTGTGCCACAACCATTGCCAAATGTCCCCCTCTATATCCTCAGAGATTGACCAAGAAAAAGGAAAATGCTCAATTCAAAAAGTTTGCCGACATGCTCAGAAAGCTAGCCATTAATATTCCTTTGGTTGATGCTCTTAAGCAAATGCAGGGGTATGCAAAGTTTATGAAGGAGCTTTTGAAAAAGAAGTGAGTGGTTGAAGTGGGGATGGTGGAAGTGTCCCACAGTTGTAGCGCGTTTATGACAAGTAACACTGCCCCCAAAAGGGATGATCCGGGAGCATTCACCTTCCCATGTACTATTGGAGTATTTTTGTTTCGAAAGGCCTTATGTGATTTTAGGGAAAGTATAAACTTGATACCCCTTGTGATTTTCAACAAGTTAGCCTTAGGTACCCCTAAGCCTACACCAATGAGATTGCTAATGGTTGGTAGTTATAGTAAGCTCCCGGTGGGGATATTATTTGATGTATTGGTCAAGGTGGAAAAGTTCATCCTACCAGCCGACTTTGTGGTTTTGGATTGTGATGTACATCTTAAGGTACCCATCATTTTAGGATGACCACTGTTGGAAACTGGGAGAGCTTTGGTTGATATGGAGCTCGAAGAGCTCAAGTTCGGTGTTGGGAGCGAGGAAGTTACATTTAATGTATGCCAGGCCACCAAACCACCAGACGCATTTAGAGTTGTTTCTGTGATCAATACCCAGGGAAAGTTGGTTGAAGCCCATAGTAAGTTTGAGAGGAAGGAAGTACCTAATCTATTGTGTTTCCAACTTGGCAATAAGATAATGCAATGAATATATTGAAGGAGCACTTCCATTGCTTGGGATGGGTTCAAGCCAATCGGATTGGCATGCTCCAAGATAATGATTGAGGTTGAGGTACTATCTTTGAGCCACGACGTAAAATCAAGTGTTTCTTGGGAGGCCACCCAAGTATTTTTACATAATTTCTTTTACCCTTTTTGTTATTTTTGGCGTGTTTTAGGAATACACAAAGATGGAAAAATAATTAAGTGGAAAAAAAAGCCCGAAGAGTATGCGCGATCGGCCATTTGGTTTGCACATTATATTGTGCAGCCGAATGTGACACCGCACACACCAAACCAATAAACTAGATGAAAAAGAAAAATTTAGAGGCGACATGTGATAGGAGGTGCGATCGCATCTACCATTTTGCATATCGCACCTCCGTCGTATCCTGAACAAGAAAGCTGGGCAAGTTTAAGAGCAAATATCATTGCGTGCGAAGCGATGTGTGACCTGCACATTGGCAGGTGCAAATCATACATCGCTGCCCACTCAGGTAAGTTTTAAAATTTTTGTTGACCGAACTGACCCGTAGACCAACCCATGACCTTTCTTCTTCTTTTTTCCATTATAAACCATCACCCTCCACTTTTTTCTCCATTATTCTCACACAAAACCTCCATAAATATCTCTCAAAATCCACCAAATCTCCTAACTTTTCCCAAAACTTTCTCCCCTCTCACCCAAACTCCATCACTACTGCAACACCGCCGGTCGCTGCCGCATTATTTTTTGGGCAAGAGTTGGATCTCCATTGTTGGCACTTAAAAGCTTCAACTTTTGCTTTTTCCTCCCTCTTCTCTACTTGTGGTAAGTTTTCCAATGTTAAATCCATGTTTTAAGTAGATTGGGAACACTTATTGTGAAGCATGCTAGTTTAATATTCCATGTTTATTGTGGGTAAGATCCAAAAAAATTTGGACCCCAATTTCGGGGTATATTGTTAATTTTGCTTGTGATGAACTTGGTAGATCTTGATTTTATGATAATGCATGTGCTTTGCGTTAATTTTAAGCCCTAAAATTTGTGTTTTGCGTGAAGTCTGAGCAACCCACTTGAGTTGATTCATGGTTTGGTCCTATGATAGATTGGGTGATGTCATTCATATGGGAAAATCATCATCTTCACAAGGTTTTTATTGAATCATGTTGTTTGGGCTGAAATTATTGTTACCACTGCACCCGTGTGTGTTTCAATTAAATATGATTATTCGGTGAGCATTTTGGTTAATGGGAGTCAATTATTGTGCGATTCAATGTGCCTATGTGCTTCTCATGAAGGCTTGATGTTCCCGATGATAGATGGGGTAACTTCCTTCTTAAGGTAAATTATTAAGCTAATCATTAGTTTTGAATATGTTTGGATGTTTTTTGGGGAAGTCAGAATACCTAGACAACTTGGGTTTTGGTCTATACATGATTAGGCCCTGTTAGAGTTGGTGTTGTTGCCTTGGTGCCAATGCATTCCACAGATATTGCTCTGTGAGTCACATACGTAACACACAAAGAAACAAGGAATTGCAAAATTTCAACTTTTTGCTTGTGCATTTTTCCTGCGAAATGCAGATATCTACCAGGCAAAATGCACAAGGCTTTGCACATTGCTCAAAATCCTGCCAGTGCACTATTTGGAAGGGCGAAGGGCTGTGTGATGCATACAATGACTAGTGTGGTCCACATATCCCTCTGCACCTTGAGGCCCATTCTTGTTAGGTTTATAGTAGCATGTGCGACGCCACATACGATACGCACAATCCCATATGCAGTCCACATGTGACATAGCAAATACCTGATATGTTTTCTTCTCTGTTGCATTCCATTCCTTTTTAGTTTCATAAATTCTTGTAGCTTTTTCTTCTTTTCAATATTTCAAAAACACAAAAAGATTTTGCTTTTACTTTGATTACTCACAATCTCATTGTGCAGACTATGTCTTCTGGCAGGAGAAACTCATAGCGCAGCTCAAGGAGGCCACCAGCTCCTCCACACCTCCACTTCCAAATCCAAGGCAAAAATGAAAGCCCCCATCTGTGGCAACCAATCTCGTAGGTGGAACATTTATAGACCAACAATATAGTCTTGCCTCGACTCTCTTATAGTGGATGACAAAGACAAATTGTTCATGACATACTAGAGAGGCTGATATTTCCTCGGGGGTGACCTCATCCATTATGATGAGTAAAATAAGGCGACAAAAAGAGGAGAGAGATGAAAAAATGGCCAAGATGTTAACGCAAATTGAATTATTGGCCAAAGATATGATGGGGGCTTGTAATAAAAGTGCTAATGTTGTCAGAACTTATGCTTCTAGAGCTCATGATAAAGATGTGTACTCCCCTATGAATGGGGAGTTATGTTATCTTGCGGTGGGTTCTCAACTCGGATACCAAGGTACCAACCAAGGATCTTGGCATCCGAGAGACGAGAACCAAGGTTGGAAAAGGAACAAAGGTAATCAATAGAGAGATAGGGAGCCATGTAGAGGCTATGAAGGCCCATGGCATGATTGTAAAAGAGACAGTGATCGCTATAATCATCGTAGTCCCAAAACTTATATGCTTCCACCAAAGGCCAATGTGTCTCCCTTCCAACCAACATTGAGTTACCCTGGACATTCTAAGATTGAGGACATGTTATCTCAAGTCTTGAAAAACGTTTAATAGATTAATAGTAGGGTAAAGGAATTAAAAAGTGAGGTGTCCACTCTTCACCAAATGGTGAGATCCCATTCAACATTTATCAATCACCTAGAGTCCCAAATGAACCACCTCTCTTCAAAAATGAATCCACGTATGAAAGGTACCCTTCCAAGTGACACACTTGCAAACCCAAAGAATGATATCCATGTGATGGCAATAGTCACTCGGAGTGAAAGGATGCTTAGTGGGACAAGAAAGCCATATATTGAGGTTGTTGTGGAGCATGAGGATGAGATACAAGAGGATTTCATGGTTGAGAACAAAGTTGAGAGAGTCCAAATATTAGGGTGAAGCCTAGTGCACCCAATGTGATTGAAAATGATAAAGATCCACATGAAGAGAAGGACGAGACCGAGTTTCCTTCTCAAATTACTATTGATATTGAGGAGGATGATCCAAGTGTACCACAACCATTGCCAAATATACCCCTCCATATCCTTAGAGATTGACCAAGAAAAAGGAAAATGCTCAATTCAAAAAGTTTGTCGACATGCTCAGCAAGCTAGCCATTAATATTTATTTTGTTGATGCTCTTATACAAATGCAGGGGTATGCAAAGTTTATGAATGAGGTTATGAAAAAGAAGTGTGTGGTTGAAGTGGAGATGGTGGAAGTGTCCCACAATTGTAGTGCGGTGATGACAAGTAACACTGCCCCCTAAAGAGAAGATCTGGGAGCATTCACATTCCCATGTACTATTGGAGTATTTTTGTTTTGAAAGGCCTTATGTGATCTTGGGGAAATTATAAACTTGATTCCCCTTGTTATTTTCAACAAGTTAGCCTTAGGTACCCCTAAGCATACACCAATGAGATTGCTAATGGCTGATCGTTAAATTAAGCGCCCGATGGGGATATTATTTGATGTATTGTTCAAGGTGAAAAGTTCATCCTACCGTTCAACTTTGTGGTTTTGGATTGTGATGTAGATCTTAAGGTACCCATCATTTTGGGATGACCATTGTTGGCAACTGGGAGAGCTTTGGTTTATATGGAGCTCGAAGAGCTCAAGTTCGGTGTTGGGAGCGAGGAAGTTACATTTAATGTATGCCAAACCACCAAACCACCGGACGCATTTGGAGTTGTTTCTATGATCAATACTGAGGGAAAGTTGGTTGAAGCCTATAGTAAGTTAGAGAGGAAGGAAGTACCTGAATCTATTGTGTTTCCAACTTGGCAATAAGAGAATACAATGAAGATATTAAAGGAGCACTTCCATTGCATGGGATGGGGTCAAGCCAATCGAATGGCATGCTCCTAGATAATGATTGAAGGTTGAGGTACTATCGTTGAGCCACGACATAAATCAAGTGCTTCTTGGGAGGCTAACCAAGTATTTTTACTTAATTTCTTTTACCCTTTTTGTTGTTTTTGGTGTGTTTTAGGAATACACAGAGATAAAAAAATAATTAAGTGAAAGAAAAACACTGAAGAGCATGCACGATGGGCCATGCGGTTTGCACATTCTACTGTGCAGCCGAATATGACATCGCACACACCAAACCAATAAACTAGATGAAAAAGAAAAATTTGGAGGCGACATGTGATAGGAGGTGCGATCGCATCTACCATTTTGCATATCGCACCTCCGTCGTATCCTGAACAAGAAATCAGGGAAAGTTTAAGAGGAAAAATCATCACGTGCGAAGCGATGTGCGACCCACAAATTGGCAGGTGCAAATCACACATCGCGGCCCACTCAGGTAAGTTTTAAAATTTTTGTTGACCGTCCTGACCCGTAGACTAACCCGTGACCTTTCTTCTTCTTTTTTCCATTATAAACCATCACCCTCCAATTTTTTCTCCATTATTGTCACACAAAACCTCCATAAATCTCTCTCAAAATCGACCAAATCTCCTAACTTTTCCCAAAACCTTCTCCCCCCTCACCCAAACTCCATTACCACTGCTACACCGCCGGTCGCTACCGCATCACTTTTTGGGCAAGAGTTGGATCTCTATTGTTGGCACTTAAAAGCTTCAATTTTTCCTTTTTCCTCTCTCTTCTCTACTTGTGGTAAGTTTTCCAATGTTAAATCCATGTTTTAAGTATATTGGGAACACTTATTATGAAGCATACTAGTTTAATATTCCATGTTTATTGTGGGTAAGATCCAAAAAATTTGGGACCCCAAATTTGGGGTATATTGTTAATTTTTCTTATGATGAACTTGGTAGATCTTACTTTTATCATAATACATGTGTTTTGCATTAATTTTTAGCCCTAAAATTTGTGTTTTGGGTGAATTCTGAGTAACCACTTGAGTTGATGCATGGTTTGGTCCTACGATAGATTGGGTGATGTCATTATTAAGGGAAAATCATCATCTTCACAAGGTTTTTATTGAATTATGTTGTTTGCGCTAAAATTGTTGTTACCACTACGCCCATGTGTATTTCAATTGAATATGATTGTTCAGTGAGCATTTTGGTTAATGGGAGTCAATTATTGTGCGATTTAATGTACCTATATGCTTCTCATGAAGGACTGATGTTCCCGATGATAGATGGGGTAACGTCCCTCTTAAGGGAAATTATTAAGCTAATCATTAGTTTTGAATATGTTTGGATGTTTTCTGGGGAAGTCTGAGTACCCAGACAACTTGGGTTTTTGTCTATACATGCTTAGGCCCTATTAGAGTTGGTGTTGTTGCCTTGGTGCCAGTGCATTCCACAAATATTGCTCTGTGAGTCACATACGTAACACAAAGAAACAAGGAATTGCAAAATTTCAACTTTTTGCTTGTGCATTTTGCCTGCGGAATCCACATCTCTAGCTGCAAAACGCACAAGGCTTTGCACATTGCTCAAAAGCCTGTCAGTCCACTATTTGGAAGGGCGAAGGGTTGTGCGACGCAGCTCAATGAGGCCACCAGCTCCTCCACACCTCCACTTCCAAGTCCAAGGGAAAAATGAAGGCCCACATATGTGGCAAACAACCTCCTAGGTGGAACATTTATAGACCAACAATATAGTCTTGCCTCGACTCTCTTACAGTGGATGACAAGGGCAAATTGTGCATGACAAACTAGAGAGGCTGATATTTCCTCAGGGGTGACCTCATCCATTATGATGAGTAAAATAAGGTGAAAAGAAGAGGAGACAGATAAAAAAATGGCCAAGATGTAACGCAAATCGATTTATTGGCCAAAGATATGATGGGGGCTTGTAATAAAAGTGCTAATGTTGTGGGAACTTATGCTTCTAGAGCTCATGATGAAGATGTGTACTCCTCTATGAATAAGGAGTTATGTTATCTTGCGTTGGGTTCTCAACTCGGATACCAAAGCATCCGAGAGACGAGAACCAAGGTTGGAATAGGGACAAAGGAAATCAATAGAGAGATAGGGATCCATGTAGAGGCTGTGAAGCACCATGGCATGATAGTAAAAGAGACGGTGATCGCTATAATCATCATAGTACCAAAACTTATATGCCTCCACCAAAGGCCGATGTGTCTCCCTTCCAACCAACATTGAGTTACCCTGGACATTCTAAGATTGAGGACATGTTATCTCAAGTCTTGAAAAAAGTTGAATCAATTAATAGTAGGGTGAAGGAATTAAAAAGTGAGGTGTCCACTCTTCCCCAAATGGTGAGCTCCCATTCAACATCTATCAATCACCTAGAGTCCCAAATGAACCACCTCTCTTCAAAAATGAATCCACGTATGAAAGGTACCCTTCCAAGTGACACACTTGCAAACCTAAAGAATAATAGCCATGTGATGGAAATAGTCACTCGGAGTGAAAGGATGCTTAGTGGGACAAGAAATCCAAATATGGAGGTTGTTGTGGAGCATGAGGATGAGATACAAGAGGATTTCAGGGTTGAGAACAAAGTTGAGAGAGTCCAAATATTAGGGTGAAGCCTAGTGCACCCAATGTGATTGAAAATAATAAAGATCCACATGAAGAGAAGGACGAGACCGAGTTTCCTTCTCAAAATGCTATTGATATTGAGGAGGATGATCCAAGTGTTCCACAAACATTGCCAAATTTCCCACTCCATATCCTCAGAGATTGACCAAGAAAAAGGAAAATGCTCAATTCAAAAAGTTTGTCGACATGCTCAGCAAGCTAGCCATTAATATTCCTTTGGTTGATGCTCTTAAGCAAATGCAGGGGTATGCAAAGTTTATGAAGGAGCTTTTGAAAAAGAAGTGAGTGGTTGAAGTGGGTATGGTGGAAGTTTCCCTCAGTTGTAGCGCAGTTATGACAAGTAACACTGCCCCCAAAAGGGAAGATCCGGGAGCATTGACCTTCCCATGTACTATTGTAGTATTTTTGTTTCGAAAGGCCTTATGTGATCTTGGGGCAAGTATAAACTTGATTCCCCTTGTGATTTTCAACAATTTAGCCTTAGGTACCCCTAATCCTACACCAATGAGATTGCTAATGGCTGATCGTTAAATTAAGCGCCCGATAGGGATATTATTTGATGTATTGGTCAAGGTGGAAAAGTTCATCCTACCGTACGACTTTGTGGTTTTGGATTGTGATGTAGATATTAAGGTACCCATCATTTTGGGATGACCACTATTGGCAACTGGGAGAGCTTTGGTTTATATGGAGCTCGAATAGCTCAAGTTCGGTGTTGGGAGCGAGGAAGTTACATTTAATGTATGCCAAACCACCAAACCAACGGACGCATTTAGAGTTGTTTTTGTGATCAATACCGAGGGAAAGTTGGTTGAAGCCCATAGTAAGTTAGAGAGGAAGGAAGTACCTGAATCTATTGTGTTGCTAACTTGGCAATAATAGAATGCAATGAAGATATTGAAGGAGCACTTCCATTGCTTGGGATGGGGTCAAGCCAATCGGATTGGCATGCTCCTAGATAATGATTGAAGGTTGAGGTACTATCGTTGAGCCACGACGTAAAATCAAGTGCTTCTTGGGAGGCTACCCATGTATTTTTACTTAATTTCTTTTACCCTTTTTGTTGTTTTTGGTGTGTTTTAGGAATACACAAAGATGGAAAAATAATTACGTGGAAAAAAAGCCTGAAGAGCATGCGTGATGGGCCATGCGGTTCGCACATTCTATTGTGCAGCCGAATGTGACACCGCACATACCAAACCAATAAACTAGATGTAAAAGAAAATTTGGAGGCAACATGTGATAGGAGGTGCGATCGCGTCTACCATTTTGCATATCGCACCTCCGTCGTATCCTGAACAAGAAAGCTGGGCAAGTTTAAGAGGAATAATCATCGCGTGCAAATCGAAGTGCGACCCACACATTGGCAGGTGAAAATCACACATCACGGCCAACTCAGGTAAGCTTTAAATTTTTTGTTGATCGACCTTACCCGTAAACCAACTCGTGACCTTTCTTCTTCTTTTTTCCATTATAAGCCATCACCCTCCACTTTTTTCTCCATTATTCTCACACAAAACCTCCAGAAATCTCTCTCAAAATCCACCAAATCTCCTAAATTTTCCCAAAACCTTCTCTCCTCTCACCCAAACTCCATCACCACTACTACACCGCATGTCGCTGCCACATCATTTTTTGGGCAAGAGTTGGATCTCTATTGTTGGCACTTAAAAGCTTCAATTTTTGCTTTTTCCTCCCTCTTCTCTACTTGTGGTAAGTTTTCCAATTTTAAATCCATGTTTTAAGAAAATTGGGAACACTTATTGTGAAGCATGCTTGTTTAATATTCCATATTTATTGTGGGTAAGATCCAAAAATTTTGGGACCCCAGTTTTTGGGTATATTGTTAATTTTTCTTGTGATGAACTTGGTAGATCTTGCTTTTATGATAATGCATGTGCTTTGCGTTAATTTTTAGCCTTAAAATTTGTGTTTAGGTTGAAGTCTGAGTGACCCACTTGAGTTGATGCATGGTTTGGTCCTATGATAGATTGGGTGATGTCATTTCTTAAGGGAAAATCATCATATTCACAAGGTTTTTATTGAATCATGTTGTTTGGGCTGAAATTGTTGTTACCACTGTGCCCGTGTGTGTTTCAATTGAACATGATTATTCGGTGAGGGTTTTGGTTAATGGGAGTCAATTATTGTGCGATTCAATGTGCCTATGTTCTTCTCATGAAGGCTTGATTGTCCCAATGATAGATGGGGTAACTTCCCTCTTAAGGGAAATTGTTAAGCTAATCATTAGTTTTGAATATGTTTGGATATTTTCTGGGGAAGTCTAAGTACCCAGACAACTTGGGTTTTGGTCTATACATGCTTAGGCCCTGTTAGAGTTGGTGTTTTTGCCTTGGTGCCAGTGCATTCCACAGATATTGCTCTGTGAGATACATACGTAACACACAAAGAAACAAGTAATTGCAAAATTTCAACTTTTTGCTTGTGCGTTTCGCCTGCGAAATGCAGAACTCTACATGCAAAATGCATAAGGCTTTGCACATTGCTTAAAAGCCTGCCAGTGCACTATTTGGAAGGGCGAAGGGTTGTGAGACGCACACAATGACTGGTGCGGTCCACATATCCCTCTGCACCTTCAGGCCCATTCTTCTCAGGTTTATAGTAGCATGTGCGATGCCACATATGATAAGCACAATCTTATATGTAGTCCACATGTGACTTAGCAAATACCTGATATGTTTTCTTCTCTGTTGCATTCCATTCCTTTTTAGTTTCACAAATTCTTGTAGCTTTTTCTTCTTTTCAATATTTCAAAAACACAAAAAGATTTTGCTTTTACTTTGAGTACTCATAATCTCCTTGTGAAGACTATGTCTTCTGGCAGGAGAAACTCATGGCGCATCTCAAGGAGGCCACCAACTCTTCCACACCTCCACTTCCAAATCGAAGGGAAAAATTAAGGCCCCCATAACTGTACCAGTACCTTCTCTGGTGCCAGTTTTAGAAGAGGACATAATTTACTTCGGGGTAGAAGGCATGAAAGCCATCTACGACAAAGACAATAAGAGAACCTTCAACCCAGAGTGCAATTTAAACTTGGCAGTGATTGGGGATTATCTGCCTAATATCCACCACTAGTTCAACACTTGCCAATGGTTCCCATTCTTAGAGGTGCCCGGAGGATATCATGCCGAAGTGGTCCATGAATTATTCGCCGCCTATCAGGTCAAGCAGAACTTTATGGGGTACACGGTCAATGTGGAGGACTTCCCTTGTTTGAATTCAGTCACAGTATGGGGTAAGAAAATCTGCATCACACCCGCTGTTATTAATGTTTTATAATGGGGTAACCTAATTTAGCCTACTCTGGCACTTTGGGCTAAGTTTCTCCCTGAGAAGAAGCCACTTGACTGGGCTGCCACTATCATTGCTCCTGGGACTCCTCTATGGGTCACTATAGGGGGCACTATTCCATGCAAGACTCTGTACTTTGAGGCACGCCTCTGGTATGACTTTGTTCGCTCCAGATTCCAGCTTTTTTAGAATAATCAGAAGGTTACCCAAAAAGGTGCCATTCTTGTAGCTGCCATCATGTTAGGGGAGCATGTTAACTTTGGGGAGATCACAACACTGGTGATCAAGAGAAAAGCACATCGGGGTGGTGATTTATTCCCTTTCCTTTGAAAATTAGCAAGCTTTGCTAAGGATGGAATCACACACTTTCCCTTTGATGCCTCTACTCCTGCCATTGTTGTGCTTGACCTGGGGAAGAAGACAAATATGGATGACCCTAGGATTAAGAGGTGCAGAATGCAGCCTTTTGCTGATAAATAGATTTGGGATGCCACTATTGAACCAACTGTTTTTTTTCCATTCGGATCAGACTCTGTTGCACCTACTCTCGCAGAGTCAGGAAGTCCTCTAATTGTATCTCCTCCTGGATCCTTACCCTCAGCATCCACCTCAACCTCAGTTGGCTTTCAAAAGCTGGTTGGCATGACCTTCTCGCATGATAGGTAGTTTAATGACCTAGCTAAAAAATTGCCCAGACTGATTCAGAAGGCAATGTAGAAGGATATGAATTGGGTCGTGAGCAATATGACCAATATATGCAAGACGGTGGATGTTATTGAGGGTGCTGTAGCAGAGATTCAAAAGGATTAGGACAAGGCCAAAGGTAAGGCACCCATGGGTGATACTGATATGAGTTCTTTCGAGACCACCTAGGTTGCACCTCGACACACTCTCGGTCCTATGGATTAGTTGTTTGCTATATATGCTGGCAATGATGAGGAGTTAGATGATGCTCAGGATCCAGAGTTTTAGCAGGTACTCTTTAAGTCACAGCATACCGCCCGTTCTTGTAAAGCTGGAGCAGGCACCAGTAGAGAATCAGTGGAGCAGGCGGATGATGGGGAGGAGTAACCCATTCAGGGAGTTGTTTCACCCTTTGTTTACTTGTTTGAGCTTAAGAATTGAGGGAAATGCTTAATTTTTGTGGGGGAGGTGGTGCATATTTGATTGTTGTTGTTGGTTGCCCATGTTTGGCTTTTAGATATTGTTTTTATTGCCCTTGTCGGGCCTTGATATTTTTTCTTTCCTGTTAGATAATTTATTTGGCCCTTGTCGGGCATTATTTGGATGATAATGATATTGCCCTTGCCGGGCCTTTTTTTTCATAGTGTTTAAATTGTGCCCTCGCAAGGCTTATTTTATGCGTGTTGAGTTGTGAATGTCGGACTGGTCCTACATGATCTATTGTTTCACTACTCGTACCTTGCAAATGTGCTTAGTGCCTACGCTGAGGCTTATATTTAAATGATTCATGAGTTCTTTAATTTTAGTCCCCTTGTTAATAGTAGATTATTGAATAAACTCCAAGGATTTTCTTTATACCATGGTTCTTTCCCAATGAGCAAATTATTTCTTTTATTTTTGTTTATTTTTTGTGTCAAACTGGGTTGGTATTTCCCTATGATAGATTGAGAAGTGACTTTCTTAAGGGAAAATTCTAAGTTTTAGTTTAAAATTGAGTCTGTGTTTTTCTTGTCTCAAAATGGTCCCATCGAAAAATATTTCTTGGCAAGAAGTTTTTGGCAAATTGAAGGAACGAGAAAATAATTTTGAGTAAAGCATTCTCTTGTCATAACTTGCACACTCTCCATTTGGCTTGATCGATTCACAAACGAGTGTGTAAAAGAACTTGAAATAGCTTGTCAAAAGTCATTTATCCCAATTGATTGCGAGACTAATTGTAAAATTCTTATGTTGTTATGCCTTGTGTGGTTAGGTTGTATTTCATTCTTGTGTTTATGTGTTGTCTAGAACTTTCTCCGAATTTGATTCAAGGTGAAATCCTATATTTAACCGAGCCTGGAAGATGGCCTTAGGGAACTTTTTGAATAAGTCACTTCACCCAAATTGACTTCCCTTTACATTGACCCTAGTAAGCCCCTTTGAGCTTGTGACCTTTCTTTGGCACCTTGTTTGAAACCTTGACCCTTTTTAGAACCTCGATATTTGCACCTATCCACCCTAATGGCTTGAAAGTGAAATGTAGGCTAAAAGCCTAATTTTGGGGGGGAGGGGGAATTGAAATGATAACATAGGCAAAAGCCTATATTTAGGGGTGCATGCACTAATGTGGAGAAGGAAGAGATGTATTTCAACACAAGGTAGCACTATAGGCCTAAATCAAAAATTGCTTCAAATTTTCCAATGAAATAAACAAAATGAAAAGAAAAGAAGGAATTGGTGCTACCAAGTGAAGGTCATAAAAGGAAGTTGAATGATCAAGTTGAAGGGAAACTTCGGTTTGTTGTAACGACCGGGTCCGTCATTACGGGTAGACCAATCGTGCCAAGTGTTAGATTTAGAAAACTCCTTGTTTGGGAGTTTGAAATTCTGGGCTAGGCTAGCCTCGGCCGGTTTTGGAGCGAGGTAGAGTCTAGGGAAATCTGGGTAAAAATAGATTTAGGGGTCTTGGATTAAGCTAGTTTTCTGCGTAACCAAGACATAAAGGAGTCCGGGGGACTTTTCAGAATCTCTTTTGGGTTAGTAGAACTCCTGGAATCGCGTTTGACGTGAAGGGGTTATTTCAGGCGTCGGGAAAACCAAGTGTGTTGTGAAATGGCCAAAACTAGCAAATTTTTGGACATTCTATCCGTGACGAGCGCTATCAGGTGCGATAGCGGCCACCACTATAGCGGTAGAAATTATCGCTATAGCGGCGGTCAAAGGGTGGTCAACTCACTTAAGATCGCTATAGCGGCAGATGACCGCTATAGCGGGACTGCTATAGCGGAGCGGGGACTGCTATAGCAGGCCGGCGGGTTTTTAATGCAGAAACAGCTCTCAAAACATCAGAATTTCACAAGTTTGTTTTGGGAGAAGGGCTTGGCGAATTCAGGCGATTTTCTTCATTCCTCCACCAAAAATTGTTCCTAAGGTAAGATTTTTGTTCCCCACACTTTGTAATACTTTTCCTATGCGGTAGAATTGATAGAATGGAAATTGGGGAAGGTTAGAATGACCTAGAGATGATGGAATTCGGGGAAAAAGGGGGTTCCAAACATGTATGTTCTTGGGTGTTGATTTAAGTACGTTAAATTGATCATAGGTTATTTAATTTCCTATTTTTTTCATAAAAAAATGATAAGACTAGGAGAATTAATGGTGGAAAAGCGTGGGAAAAAGGTGGAATGACCATGGGTGGTCTGGGGTTTGGGGATTTGGTATAATACTGGTAATGTACAGGCCTGTATGTTAATTGTATGTATTATGTGTTAATGTTTGGACCAAGAACGTGAGAGAAATCCAAAACACGGGAAAGCTCGTGTTGAATAAAGCTTGGAACATTTCGAGGTAGGTGATGGCTTTCATATTTCTACGAATGTGTATATTCATTGTACTTGTTGTCTAAGTAATTGTGTGCACTACATTGCTTAGGGGAATTGTGTGGAATGTCTAAGTTCGGTTTACAGACTAAGTTTGAATGGTGTTTACTTGTTGACTTTACAAGTTGTGTGTGTTCACATATTGACTGTGGTTGTTGACATTCGGTTGGCTCAGGTACCACGCCTGGTATGTGTATCACACATGGTTGGCACGGGTACCATGCCTGGTACGGGTATAACATTCAGTTGGCATGGGTACCACGCCTGGTACGGGTATACTTTATTGCATCTTGCACTGTTTCATTGACTTTTGTATTGTATTGGTTCATATTGATTCTGTGAGAGGACCGGGTTGTTTTAATGAACGTGATACATGATAATGGTTCCGTGAGTGGACCGGGTTGTTATTGAAATGTGCTATTGATTGGTGGTCCTTGAGTGGTCGGGAACTATTGTATGACTGTTGAGTTGGTCTTGGTTTAGGTCGGGTAAATCACCACTTGTGGTATTATCTAGAGGGGATTCCAGGGTGGGTCCGGGCTAGACGGTAAGGTGTGGTTATGGTTTTTGTTGTTGGTGGAATAGAATTGTAAGAGATGGATTCATGCGGTAACAAGTTAGGTAGAGACCTGTAGTCTAGAGATGCCTGTGATATTTGTTGCATGTTTTCCATACTTGTTAGTGGATTTTGCGTACTATTTATATACTATTTTCTTGAATACTGGCTAATGATCCTACCAGTACACATTGGTGGTGTACTGATACTACACTTATCTTTCTTTTGGTGAGTACAACAAATCTTCTAGCGACTGATATGAGACCTCAGATTTAGTACCGATGTTTTCGATCTTCAAGGGTGAGCTGTCGATTCGAGCTACCTTGGGATTATCAATAGAGTTTTAGTCCATTTGTTCGGACTTAAAAACTATTTCTCATTTTGTTTGGGGTTGCATCCCCGTACTCTAGATTTGGTATTGATTTTTGGTACGATGACTTTCAGTTCCTAGTTGGGATTTTCCGCAGATTATTAATTATGAAAAGTTTTGAGTAGTTGGGAATATTCATTGCTAGTTTACATTTATGCGTCCTGGTTTTAGGTTGTTAGTCTAGGCAAAGAGTGGGACTCTATTGGTTCATTCATCCGGGGGTTGGGTCGGTACCACTCACAATGGGTTGGGTCGTGACAAAGATGGTATCAGAGCCTAGGTTCGTTGATCTCATTATACCAGACAAGTCTACTAGAGACTTGCGGAACGGTAAGGAGACGTCCATACTTTTCTTTGAGAGGCTATGGGGCTTTAGGAAAAACTATCTCTTCCTTCTTTCCTTCATGCTCTAACTCGATTCCAATTGGTATCTGGTGATACGAATTGGTATCTAACTTCATTCACTCTTTTGTCTGTAGATGGTTACTACAAGGAATAATAGAGCAAGGCCAGCGGCAGCGAGCCCAGCAATTCACGGCAAAGGTAGGGGAAGTGGCAGGGGACGAGCTGGAGCCGCACCCGCAGGTGTGGAGATTGAGCTGCTTCTGTTGCACGTGAGGTAACACCTCCCCCACCTCAGGATCTTATGGCTGAGGATGTAGAAGAAGTAATGGTAGAGGATGGAGGAGCACAGGAGGAGGCGGCACCGGTTGGGGGTGCATGCCTTCCTAATATGACACCAGAAACTTTCTGGCAGGCGTGGGATATTCTGAGTGGGTTGGTTGGTGCTGGATCCATACCTGCAGCTTATGCGAATCAGGCCTTGGATACTCAGCCAGCAGTTACTACTACACCATGGATGGATGTAGCTTCGGGCACAAATGATCTTCTCAGGCCAATGTTAGGCCCAGTGATGACAGGTAATGAGCATGAGATGTTGACTAAGTTCCTTAAGCTGAAACCTCCGATGTTTAAGGGTACAGACAAGGAGGATGCCTATGAGTTCATCCTGGATTGCCATGAGAGGTTGCACAAGTTGGGTATTGTACGTCAGCATGGGCTGGAGTTTGTCACTTTTCAGCTGCAGGGTGATGCCAAGCAGTGGTGGAGGTCTCATTTTGAGTGTCAGTCATCTATCTTATCTCCACTGACTTAGGAGAAGTTCCATGCATTGTTTCTAGAGAAGTATGTTCCCCATACTTTGAGGTACCGGAAGAAGGATGAGTTTTTGAACTTGGAGCAGGGTGGCATGTTGGTCTCAGCTTATGAGGCTAAGTTTCATGTGTTGTCTCGTTTTGCTACACAAATATTGGTTTCCGAGGAGGAACGGGTCTGGTTGTTTGTCAAGGGTTTGAATAGTGATCTGCAGGTACTGTTAGTGCATATGACTTCTTCAGGGAAGGGTTTTAATGATGTGGTGGACTATGTGAACAAGTTTGAGGGAGTTAGGAAAGCGGGGCAGGATAAGGCTTTAGACAAAAGACCCCTAGATGAGGGAAATTTTGGTGGTTCATACTCCAGGGGCCAGTATCAGCAGGCTTACTCAGCCCGTCCTATTCAATTAGCTCTGCCAGCTTCTACAGGCGGTCGTCAGGGTGCTCAGTCTTCATCTCCTAGAGGCCAGGGGGCATCTTATACATCATCTAGCAGGCCTAGTTTTGACCGTGGTTGCTTCTATTATGGTGAGTTGGGCCACTTTAAGAAAGAGTGTCCACATAGAGAGGCAGGTAATCAGGGTTAGCAGCAGACTAGAGCAGTGGTTCTGACAGGCAGAGGTGGTAATGCTAGGGGTCATCCACAGGGTGGGCGAGGTAATATCCAGGGAGGCTAGGGAGACCGAAGGAATGGCGACGCAGGCATGGGTGCGGCGCAGCCGGCCTGGGAAGTTGCCCGAATTGATGATCGGGCACATTGCTATGCTTTTCCAGGAAGGACTGGGGTGGAAGCCTCAGATGCGGTGATCACATGTACTATTCTTGTATGTGATAAAATGGTCTCAGTATTATTTGACCCAGGATCTTCATATTCTTATGTGTCTGTTAGTTTTGCATTGGGTCTGTAATTGAATTGCGTATCCTTGATTCTCCTATCCATGTATCTACTCCAGTTGGAGAGTCGGTGATTGTGACTCATGTGTATCGTGACTGTTCTGTGGTATTTGTGGGGCTACGTACTTGGTTAGATTTAGTAATTCTGGATAAGGCTAATTTTGATATTATCTTGGGTATGACCTGACTATCTCTTATCATGCTGTGTTGAACTGTAACACCAAGACTATGACTCTAAAAATTCCAGGTAAGGATAGACTAGAGTGGGAAGGTGTATACAGGCCTAAGCCAGTTAAGATAATATCGTTTGTTCAGGCTAGGAAGCTAGTGGGAAGGGGTGTCTAGCCTTCTTGGCTCATCTCCGGGATAATAGTGTGGAGTCCCCTTATATTGAGTCAATTCCAGTGGTGTTCAAATTTGTAAAGGTGTTTCCAGCGGATTTGCCAGGTATGCCTCCGGACAGGGATATAGATTTTTGTATCGAATTGGAGCCAGACACTCATCCCATCTCTATTCCTCCGTATAGAATGGCTCCGGCAGAGTTAAGGGAACTTAAGACTCAACTGCAGGTACTCCTAGATAAGGGATTTATAGGTCCCAGTGCTTCACCTTGGGGGGCTCCAATTTTGTTTGTGAAAAAGAAGGATGGTAGTATGCGGATGTGCATAGACTACAGACAGTTGAACAAGGTGACCATCCAAAATAAGTATCCTTTATCCTGGATAGATGATTTGTTTGACCAGCTTCAGGGTTCATCGGTGTTTTTGAAAATTGACTTGAGGTTGCGGTACCATCAATTGAAAATTAGTCCTGAGGATATTCCGAAAACTGCTTTTCGAACTCGGTATGGACATTACGAGTTTCTAGTAATGTCATTTGGTTTGACCAATGCGCCGACAACATTCATGAGTTTGATGAATGGGGTGTTTAAGTCCTACCTGGATTCTTTTGTTTTCGTGTTCATTGACGATATTTTGATCTACTCTAAGAGTAGGGAGGAGCATGCCAATCATCTTCGCATTGTGTTGGACATCTTGAGGCACCAAAATCTTTATGCAAAATTCACTAAGTGTGAGTTTTATTTGACTTCTGTGGCATTTTTGGGGCACGTGGTGTCAGAAAAGGGGGTGATGGTGGATCCGCGAAAAATTGAGGCAGTTAAGTGTTGGGTCCGGCCAAGCTCTGTGACAGAGGTGAGAAGTTTTGTTGGGCTCACGGGGTACTACCGGAGGTTTGTGAAGAACTTTGCTTCTATTGCTACTCACCTGACCAGATTGACATAGAATGAGGTACCATTTGTGTGTTCCGACAAGTGCGAGGAGAGCTTCCAAAAGCTCAAGACACTTTTGACCACGGCTCCTATATTGTCCTTGCCGGTTGAAGGTAAAGACTTTATTGTTTACTGTGATGCTTCACATTCTGGTTTGGGTGTTGTGTTGATGCAGTATAGGAATATGATAGCCTACGCATCCAGGCAGTTGAAGGTGCATGAGAGGAATTATCTGACTCACGATTTAGAGTTGGCAGCGGTGGTTTTTGCCTTGAAAATCTGGAGACACTACCTTTATGGTGTCAAGTGCGAAGTATTCACAGATAATCGCAGTCTGCAGCATATTTTCACTCAGAAAGATTTGAATCTGAGGCAGAGAAGGTGGATGGAGTTATTGAAGTATTATGATGTGACAATTCAGTACCATTTGTGTAAGGCTAATGTGGTGGCAGACGCATTGAGCCAGAAATATGTTAGCATGGGTAGCTTGGCTTGTTTGGGGTATCCAAACGACCATTGGCTAAGGAGATTCAAGCTTTGGAGGCCAAGTTCATGCACTTGGGTGTCTAAGACCAAGGCGGGTTGTTGGCCAGCATTGAGGTCAAGGCCACCTTCATAGAGGAAATAAAGGCAAAACAGTTTCAGGATCCGAAGCTGGGAAAGTTGTGAAGTAAAGTGATATCCGGGGAGTCCAGAGATGTCATGTTAGACTCTGGTGGTGTATTACATTTCATGGAGAGGATTTGTGTTCCTCGGGTTGATGATCTGATTCCAAAAATTCTGACAGAAGCTCATGGTTTGCTGTACTCGATCTATCCGAGTATAACCAAAATGTACAGGAACTTGAGGCAGCGTTACTGGTGGCCCTGGATGAAGAAGGACATAGTTGCTTTTGTGTCCAAGTGTCAGAATTGCCAGCAAGTAAAATATGTACATCAGAGACCTGCAGGACTACTTTAGAGGATTCCAATTCTAGAGTGGAAGTGGGAGAGGATAGCCATGGATTTCATGGTGGGTCTTCCCAAGACATTGGGAAAGTATGAATCAATTTGGGTCATTGTTGACAGGCTGACCAAGTCCACCTATTTCATACTGATCAGGGTAGATTACAGTTCGCAGCAGTTGGCCAAGGTCTACGTGAAGGAGATTGTAAGACTGCATGGGGTACCATTGTCCATCATTTTAGATAGGGGTACGCAGTTTACTTCTAAGTTCTTGGGTGAGTTACACGAAGAGTTGGGTACACAACTCACCTTTAGCACAGTCTTCCACCCTCAGACTCATGGTCAGTCGTAGAGGATGATCAGTTATTGGAGGACATGTTGAGAGCATGTGTAATGGACTTCAGTGGTCATTGGGACCAGTTTCTACCGTTGTGCAAATTCTCATACAACAACAGCTACCACTCAAGTATCGATATGGCACCGTTCGAAGCCCTGTATGGGAGAAACTGCAGATCACCAGTTGGGTGGTTTGAGAAAGGTGATGTGAAGCCTCTGGGCATAGACTTAGTAAAGGAAGCGCAGGAGAAAGTAAGGGGCATACAGACCAAGTTGCTGGCTGCTCAAAGAAGGCAGAAGGAGTATGCAGATCATAAGGTCCGGGACATGGACTTTCAGGTTGGTGAACAAGTATTGCTAAAAGTGTCACCAATGAAAGGGGTTATGCGGTTTGGTAAGAAGGGCAAGCTTAGCCCTCAGTTCATCGGTCTGTTTGAGGTCCTTAAGATTGTTAGGCCAGTGGCTTACAAGTTAGCACTGCCACCTAGTTTGTCGGGCGTCCATCCGGTATTCCATGTATCTATGCTCAAGAGATACCATGTGGATGGGGACTACATAATCAAGTGGAATAAAGTACTTTTTTGATAAAGATCTTAGTTATGAGGAGGAACTGGTTGTGATTCTTGCTCGGGATGTCCGGAGGTTGAGGACAAAGGTGATTGACATGGTGAAGGTTCAGTGGAAACATCATCCGGTTGAGAAAGACACTTGGGAAACTAAGAAGGACATGCGGGACAAGTACCCTCAACTGTTTGAGGATTCAGGTACTACACTTCCTTCCTTTTATTTCCATAATTTTGGGTTTGATCGTTCAGGGATGAACGATGGGTAAATTTGTATCTTTTGTAATGACCGGGTCCATCATTACGGGTAAACCAATTGTGCGAAGTGTTAGAGTTAGAAAACTCCGAGTTTGGGAGTTTGAAATTCTAGGCTAGATTAGCCTCGGCCAGTTTTGGAGCGAGGTAGAGTCGAGGGAAATCCGGGTAAAAATAGATTTAGGTGTCTTGGATTAATCTAGTTTTTTGCGTAGCTAAGATATAAAGGAGTTCGGGGGACTTTTTGGAATCGCTTTTGGGTTAGTAGAACTCCTGGAATCGCGTTTGACGTGAATGGGTTATTTCAGACATTGGGAAAACCATGTGTGTTGTAAAATGGCCAAAACTAGCAAATTTCAGGACATTCTGTCTGTGACGAGCATTGTCAGGCGCGATAGCGGCCACTGCTATAGTGGTAGAAATTACCGCTATAGCGGCGATCAAGGGCGGTCAACTCACTTAAGACTGCTATAGCGGCAGATGACCGCTTTAGCGGGCCGAAGGGTTTTTAATGCAGAAACAGCTCTCAAAACATCAGAATTTCACAAGTTTGTTTTGGAAGAAGGGCTGGGCGAATTCAGGCAATTTTCTTCATTCCTCCGCCAAAAATTGTTCCTAAGGTAAGGTTTTCGTTCCCCACACTTTATAATACATTTCCTATGCGGTAGAATTGCTAGGAGGGAAATTGGGGAAGGATGGAATGACCTAAGGATGATGGAATTTGGGGAAGAAGGGGGTTCCAAACATGTATGTTCTTGGGTGTTGATTTAAGTACGTTAAAATGATCATAGGTTGTTTAGTTTCTTATTTTGTCCATAAAAAAATGATAAGACTAGGAGAATTAACGGTGGAAAAGCCTGGGAAAAGGGTGGAATGATCATGGGTGGCCTGGGGTTTGGGAATTTGGTATAATCCTAGTAATGTACAAGCATGTATGTTTATTGTATGTATTATGTGTTATTTTTAGATGAAGAACGTGAGAGGAATCTGGAACACGGGAAAGCTCGGGTTGAATAGAGCTTGGAATATTTTGAGGTAGGTGATGGCTTTCGTATTTCTGCGAATGTGTATATTCATTGTACTCATTTTCTAAGAAATTGTGTGCATTACATTGCTTAGGGGAATTGTGTGAAATGTCTAAGTTCGGTTTACAGTCTAAGTTTGAATGGTGTTTACTTGTTGGCTTTACAAGTTGTGTGTGTTCACATATTGATTGTGGTTGTTGACATTCAGTTGGCTCAGGTACCATGCCTGGTACGAGTATAACATATGGTTGGCACGGGTACCACGCCTGGTACGGGTATAACATTTGGTTGTCATGGGTACAACGCCTGGTATGGGTTTACTTTATTGCATCTTGCACTGCTTCATTGACTATTGTATTGCAGTGGTTGATATTGGTTCTGTGAGAGGACCGGGTTATTTTACTGAATATGATATGTGATATTGGTTCCGTGAGTGGACCGGGTTGTTATTGAAAAGTGCTATTGATTGGTGGTCCTTGAGTGGCCGGGAACTATTGTATGACTATTGAGTTGGTCTTGTTTTAGGGCGGGTAAATCACCACTTGTGGTATTGTCTAGAGGGGATTCCAGGCCGGGTAAATCACCACTTGTGGTAAGGTGTGGTTATGGTTTTTCTTGTTGGTGGAATAGAACTGTAAGAGATGGATCCATGCGGTAACCAGTTAGGTAGAGACATGTAGTCTAGAGATGTCTGTGATATTTGTTGCATGTTTGCCATACTTGTTACTGGATTTTGCGTACTATTTATATAATGTTTTCTTGAATACTGGTTTATGATCCTACCAGTACACAATGGTGGTGTACTGATACTACACTTGTCTTTCTTTTGGTGAGTACAGTAAATCTCCCAGCGGCTGAGACGAGATCTCAGATTTAGCACCGACGTTTCCGATCTTCAAGGGTGAGCTGTCAATTCGAGCTACCTTGGGATTATCATTAGAGTTTTAGTCCATTTGTTTGGACTTAAAAACTATTTCTCATTTTGTTTGGGGTTGCATCCCTGTACTTTATATTTGGTATTGATGTTTGGTATGATGACTTTCAGTTCCTAGGTGGGATTTTCCGCCGATTATTAATTATGATAAGTTTTGAGTAGTTGATCTTATTTTAATTGCTAGTTTACATTTATGCTTGCTGGTTTTAGGCTGAGAGTGGGACTCTATTGGTTCGCTCATCCGGGGGTTGGGTAGGTGCCACTTACGACGGGTTGGGTCGTGACAGTTGTGAGAGGGAGAAATAAGGTGAAGTCATTGTTCAAAAATGTGAGTGGTATTTGAATAATCACAAAGAGTGTTAGGTAGGATTAGTCACTTGAGACAAATGCAATCCTCACCTTAACCCTAGCCAACATCGTGACTCGTAAGTCCTTAGTGGTTCTGAGCTTAGTAAGTCTACATTAGTGACGAATTACATAAAAGACAAGCTTATGGTTCAATGCGTGTGCACTCGAACTTCCTTGTGAGATAGAGAGTCTCTTTGGTTCTCTTATAATCCCTTTTTATTGTGAATTACATGATTGTGAGTGGGATTTCCTCTTGTGGTGAGTGGCATAGCACACTTGAATTGAATGATGAAGTCTATTTCAATTTAGAGGAATGAATAAAACAAGTTGTGTGGCGAATATCGAGGCAAATCTTCAGGGTCCATGCCAATGACTTGAGAAGCTTGAATATCTTGTTTTGAATGACAAATTCCCTTTCTTTTGAATGAGAAATGAGGTCCTTTTACAAACGTTTTGCAATGAGCACTTGCCTTAAGAATACGGTAGTACAAATGGAGATGAGCATTATAGTTGAGCCTTTTTGTTTGTTATATTCTTAATTTTTAGAGTTTAGAGTAATCTTATGTGCACCCTTTGTGTTTTAAAACCTAATTCATTCCTTACTTCGTGAGTATCTTGCTTGAGGACAAATAATAGTTCAAGTTTGGGGGTTCGATAAGTTGGTAGTCTACCAACTTATTGAGCCTTTATTCATGAATTATTTCCATGTTTTATAAGAATTAGAGATACTTATTGCCTTTATTGATGAAAATGTAGGTACTCTTGATCAAAAGTAGAAAACAAAGAATTGAACCCAAAGAGCTCAAAAAGAGTTAAAATGTGAAGGTGATCAAAAACGAGAAAGAATCTGACTGGAGGTGCGGCCAACATACGAGCCGCACAATGTGGCATGCGGTCTGCACCTCCCTTTTGCACCTCACCACTGTAGAAACAAGCATCACTGGTTGAGGCCAAGGGCAACATGCGATGTACCTAACCTAACGTGCAACCGCAGGAAAAGGGCAACATGCGATGTACCTAACCTAAGGTGCAACCGCACACCGCATCGCATATCGCATCGCACCACTCCCGAGGGGTATTTTTATCCAAAGTCAAGTGACATACTGGGAAGCTTCTAAAATTCATTTTGAGGTGTGTACCTGATATAGAATTTTGAATTTTGAGTTTTTCTAAGGAGATATTGAGAGTGTACTCTTCTCTCTTCATCTTCTCCACTTAGAATTCATCATTTTTGTAAGAATTAAGCTTGGATTTGGATTTTGGCTTGAGTATGAATGGAACAATGAGTTACCCAATTGGTATATCTTCTTATTTCCTTAATATGAGCATCTAAGTTCGTTGTCTAGGGGTATGTGCATGATGGGTATTTGAATTTTGGTATGGGTCTTGCTTAACTGTGCTTATAATTGATGAATTGATATGGGTCTATTGAATTCTTCAAGGTTTAATCATAAAATTGATGGTATTAATTGAGTTTTCTTAATTTTGTTCTTGCTAGAAAGAGAGGTTTATTATTCCGATAGGAATTCAATAGTGGAAATTTGAGATTTTCACCTTAGATTAAAGCTAAAATGGCTTAATCGACAGAAATTCTCATCTAAGAATCTAAGCTATAAATAGTGTGATTCCCTCAAGCAATTGAAATCGTTGGTTTATTGTATGACTATGGTGCTTGAGCAAAGACCATAGGATATATATTAGGAGGATTGAGAGATTACCAAATATAACTAAAACCAATGCTACCCGTATCACTAATCAAGAATTTGCATAATTAATCAAGTACCCTAACCCATTGTAGAATTCCATCGGAAGCATACCCCTAGTCTCCTTCTCATTGATTACAAATCTTGTGTTTACATTACTCTTTTGTGTTGAAATCGAAATTGATAAGTAAATTTTACCTTTCCAATTCCCCCAATCTTTACTTTTAAATTGTTTGAGCATTTACTCTCATAGTGATTATTTCTCGACGATCTCTTAGTGAATCATCACTCCACTCTTAGTGGATTCAACCCTTACCATTCGTTGGGTTACTTTTGTTCTGCTTGACGATTTTGTTTGTTATTTTCTTAATTTTTAGAGTTTAGAGTAATCTTATGTGCACCCTTTGTGTTTTAAAACCTAATTCATTCCTTATTTCGTGAGTATCTTGCTTGAGGACAAATAATAGTTCAAGTTTGGGGGTTCGATAAGTTGGTAGTCTACCAACTTATTGAGCCTTTATTCATTAATTATTTCCATGTTTTATGAGAATTAGAGATACTTATTGCCTTTATTGATGAAAATGTAGGTACTCTTGATCAAAAGTAGAAAACAAAGAATTGAACCCAAAGAGCTCAAAAAGAGTTAAAATGTGAAGGTGATCAAAAACGAGAAAGAATCTGACTGGAGGTGCGACCAACATACGAGCCGCACAATGTGGCATGCGGTCTGCACCTCACCACTGTAGCAACAAGCATCACTGGTTGAGGCCAAGGGCAACATGCGATGTACCTAACCTAAGGGGCAACCGCAGGCAAAGGGCAACATGCGATATACCTAACCTAAGGTGCAACCGCACACCGCATCGTATATCGCATCGCACCACTCCCGAGGGGTATTTTTATCCAAAGTCAAGTGACATATTGGGAAGCTTCTAAAATTCATTTTGAGGTGTGTACCTGATATAGAATTTTGAGTTTTGAGTTTTTCTAAGGAGATATTGAGCGTGTACTCTTCTCTCTTCATCTTCTCCACTTAGAATTCATCATTTTTGTAAGAATTCAGCTTGGATTTGGATTTTGGATTGAGTATGAATGGAATAATGAGTTACCCAATTGGTATATCTTCTTATTTCCTTAATATGAGCATCTAAGTTCGTTGTCTAGGGGTATGTGCTTGATGGGTATTTGAATTTTGGTATGGGTCTTGCTTAACTGTGCTTTTAATTGATGAATTGATATGGGTCTATTGAATTCTTCAAGGTTTAATCATAAAATTGATGGTATTAATTGAGTTTTCTTAATTTTGTTCTTGCTAGAAAGAGGGGTTTATTATTCCGATAGGAATTCAATAGTGGAAATTTGAGATTTTCACCTTAGATTAAAGCTAAAATGGCTTAATCGACAGAAATTCTCATCTAAGAATCTAAGCTATAAATAGTGTGATTCCCCAAGCAATTGAAATTGTTGATTTATTGTATGACTATGGTGCTTGAGCAAAGACCATAGGATATATATTAGGAGGATTGAGAGATTACCAAATATAACTAAAACCAATGCTACCCGTATCACTAATCAAGAATTTGCATAATTAATCAAGTACCCTAACCCATTGTAGAATTCCATCGGAAGCATACCCCTAGTCTCCTTCTCATTGATTACAAATCTTGTGTTTACATTACTCTTTTGTGTTGAAATCGAAATTGATAAGTAAATTTTACCTTTCCAATTCCCCCAATCTTTACTTTTAAATTGTTTGAGCATTTACTCTCATAGTGATTATTTCTCGACGATCTCTTAGTGAATCATCACTCCACTCTTAGTGGATTCAACCCTTACCATTCGTTGGGTTACTTTTGTTCTGCTTGACGATTTTGTTTGTTATTTTCTTAATTTTTAGAGTTTAGAGTAATCTTATGTGCACCCTTTGTGTTTTAAAACCTAATTCATTCCTTACTTCGTGAGTATCTTGCTTGAGGACAAATAATAGTTCAAGTTTGGGGGTTCGATAAGTTGGTAGTCTACCAACTTATTGAGCCTTTATTCATGAATTATTTCCATGTTTTATGAGAATTAGAGATACTTATTGCCTTTATTGATGAAAATGTAGGTACTCTTGATCAAAAGTAGAAAACAAAGAATTGAACCCAAAGAGCTCAAAAAGAGTTAAAATGTGAAGGTGATCAAAAATGAGAAAGAATCTGACTGGAGGTGCGACCAACATACGAGCCGCACAATGTGGCATGCGGTCTGCACCTCCCTTTTGCACCTCACCACTGTAGCAACAAGCATCACTGGTTGAGGCCAAGGGCAACATGTGATGTACCTAACCTAAGGTGCAACCGCAGGCAAAGGGCAACATGCGATGTACCTAACCTAAGGTGCAACCGCACACCGCATCGCATATCGCATCGCACCACTCCCGAGGGGTATTTTTATCCAAAGTCAAGTGACATATTGGGAAGCTTCTAAAATTCATTTTGAGGTGTGTACCTGATATAGAATTTTGAGTTTTGAGTTTTTCTAAGGAGATATTGAGAGTGTACTCTTCTCTCTTCATCTTCTCCACTTAGAATTCATCATTTTTGTAAGAATTAAGCTTGGATTTGGATTTTGGATTGAGTATGAATGGAATAATGAGTTACCCAATTGGTATATCTTCTTATTTCCTTAATATGAGCATCTAAGTTCATTGTCTAGGGGTATGTGCTTGATGGGTATTTGAATTTTGGTATGGGTCTTGCTTAACTGTGCTTTTAATTGATGAATTGATATGGGTCTATTGAATTCTTCAAGGTTTAATCATAAAATTGATGGTATTAATTGAGTTTTCTTAATTTTGTTCTTGCTAGAAAGAGGGGTTTATTATTCCGATAGGAATTCAATAGTGGAAATTTGAGATTTTCACCTTAGATTAAAGCTAAAATGGCTTAATCGACAGAAATTCTCATCTAAGAATCTAAGCTATAAATAGTGTGATTCCCTCAAGCAATTGAAATTGTTGGTTTATTGTATGACTATGGTGCTTGAGCAAAGACCATAGGATATATATTAGGAGGATTGAGAGATTACCAAATATAACTAAAACCAATGCTACCCGTATCACTAATCAAGAATTTGCATAATTAATCAAGTACCCTAACCCATTGTAGAATTCCATCGGAAGCATACCCCTAGTCTCCTTCTCATTGATTACAAATCTTGTGTTTACATTACTCTTTTGTGTTGAAATCGAAATTGATAAGTAAATTTTACCTTTCCAATTCCCCCAATCTTTACTTTTAAATTGTTTGAGCATTTACTCTCATAGTGATTATTTCTCGACGATCTCTTAGTGAATCATCACTCCACTCTTAGTGGATTCAACCCTTACCATTCGTTGGGTTACTTTTGTTCTGCTTGACGATCGCTACCACCTCTTTTGGGATAGTGCTTTTGAGCGTCATTATCAACCGCTCATAGAATGACAGGAGGATGAGAGGTGATGAACTTGCGGAAAGCATTCCAAGGAAAAAAATGTGTCACTCTGGCTAAATCCTCGGTGGCAACAATCACAAAACGCGAAGACCAGTCAAGATCAAGGAAATCATTCAAGTCACCCAAAACAAAGTGAGGCCCTCGAGGCTCCAGTTTGACTATGCCCCCTCAGGCTAACCTGAGAGAGAAGATAAGAAGAAGATAAGTGACTGGGGAACTCCACGCCAGCTAAATTTTTTAAAATTTTGAGACAGGCCACGACTTTCTCTAGGTCGAGACCAAGCTGCCCCAGGCCTAGCTGTAAAGTGTGGTAAAATGAAACAATGATGTCATCGATTAGGTCACCAGAGTCCAAGACAAACAACAAGGTATACAGGAAAATAAGACAGGCCTATGAGTAGTAATCCTATCAGTAGGATGAGGAACTTTCGCGCGGAAGTCAGGGGACCGTCGACAAGTGAAGCGAGTGGATATGTGACAAAGAGACATCGAAAAGTGTCTCCCTCATAGGTCAGGCATATTTTCCCCTTCTTGAAGGGACCCTAATATTGTCAATGGTATTAAACACCATTGACACTATGTGTTCCATGGATGATCCAGAAGTGAAACTACCCCTTTCTTGGCTACTGGATGAATAGCCCATACTCATTGAAAGAAGATGGGAATATGAAGAATGAGACATGATTGCAGTCTGGAAGAGAGTATGTTGCAATTAGGGGAATTCTTTGGATGTTATTTTTTTGAAAAAATCAAGATTGTTGAAGAAGAAAGCAAAAGTAAGGGAAATGTTTTTGATGGAGACGTTTAATGTATAGGCTCGGTAGAGGAAAACAAATCATCACGAGGATATGAAACAATAGTACAACTCCCAAGGAGAAGGGACTCCTTCACTCCAAAGAACACATGTCAAAGAGGGGGCAGGATTTGATGTGCGACAGTGTTATAGGTTCAAATGATGTGACGCTTCAGGAAAAGCAGAAAGAAATGGGAGATAAGTGTGAGAGATGTTTCAAAAATTGATTCCATCTTTCGCTTGGATCAGGTATGTGTGATCGAAAGATGGAGAGACTATTTGTATAGGGTAAAACAACTCTGGTAAGAATGGACCGAATTGAGTCAGAGTAGCAAAGGTTGGCTTAGGAAAAAGTGGGGTATTCTAAGAGGATCAACGATGGCAACTTCAAGTGAAGGACAGACGAAAAGATGGTATGTCAGATTATTCCAGTGCGTGGGTGACTCTCGACAGAGCCGCGTCAGACATGGTGTACTGGACTGGCATCCTCCAATGGATCAAGGAAAAGTGGTTGTTGACCATTGGTCATGGTACTATAGGTTTAACATAATGGCACTATCTCCATTGGCCAGAGAAAACCCTTTGTACCCTATAAATAGGCACTCCCTCCTCCATTGTAGAGGATCAATTTTTTTGTTGGTCTTATCCTAAAAGCAATAAAATATCTTTAGCTTGGTCCTTAAGCTTTCTCTGTTTTCTTTTTCTTTAGTGTTTTTACTGTTCTTTAGAGATTATGCTTTTTCACGCTAGGTTCACGGTTATAACTTTCCTATAGCTGGAAGGACCAAGCACTCTGCTATCACTACAGATTTGTTCTTAATCATTATTTTTCTAATTTAATCTGTATTTTTTTTATACCCTTAAAATTTTAAGTTAAATCGGGATAAAATTTATCCTTACTATATTAATTTTTTAATTAACTTATTTTAGGATTTTGATTCCAATTTTAAATTAATCATTTCTATTCGAATTCTACTTCAACAAATTCCAGAACAAGGTGTTCTCACTCCCAGGCCCTTATTTCTCAACACACATTATTTTATAGACACCACAAATTATTCCCAATGTGTCATATATCATATTTGAAGTTCTATGACTCCGATCCTCATCCCAAAACTTACTACAAAACCCTATGACAATTGACTACCCAAAAATAGACACCATGATACTACACGACATCACACAAAGCATGAATAACCTCTAAGGCATAGAACACTATATTTTCGTCTAAGCTTACCCTAGCTAGAGATTTTCAATTCTCACCCTAGGGACTTTTCTAGCTGCGTACTTATGCCTTATTTAAGTATAACAATGGAACATGTCATTATTTTAAATGACCATATTCAACCTGGGAAGCTGCCAAAAAACTATGGCACTGCCCCAGGTGCCATAGTAGGTGAGGCCATAGGCAAAATCTAGCCTATTTCGGCCAGGTTTGGTCTAAACGGCCCTAGTCTTACCCGAAACCCCCCTAAATCCTATAAATACTAATTTTCTTCATATTTTTAGTACCCATACATATCTAGACATATCCTCAACATATTAAATTGAGAGAAGAGCGGAGAAGAAGACAGATGAGCAATTTTGGAGGAGAAACAAGTTGGAACAGAGATCCAAGGGTTTCTACCTTGGTTTTTCTTTTCATTTTACCTTGTATGATTGAATCTATGATTATTCGTGACTTATTGATATTGTAATCAGTTAATGAGTAGCTAAACGCATAGTATCTAGGATTGTGGACGAATATGAATGTTGTTGTTTGAATGTTAAAGATAGTTTGATTGGATTTTCACTATTTGAGTTGCTTATCTTTTCTTGATCTTAATTAATTAATTCTCTGGCCAATTATTGAGTACAATCTATGGTTTGTAAGTTGAACTAGAAATAGAGATCACGCAACTAGTAACTCAGAAAATCAGTCAAACTAGTTAACATTGTTTTAAAAGGCGATCACGGGGTGAGCCCCGGGGTGAGCCTTGAGGCTAGGCATAACCAAAATGTACCGAGGCATTGTGGGGAGACGAAAGTATCGAAAGGCATATGCCCCACAATTTGGGGCATTCACCTAAGCGTGAGGTGAATACTGAGGCGAACACCCTTAGTTGTAAGCTCCAAAAATTACTACCAATTAAAATAATTTTTTCCTATTAAGTCTCTAATTTAAGTCTAATTACTAAAATATTTAATTTTTAAACTTAAAATAATACTCAAAAGTAAAGGAAAAGTAGAAAACTTAAAACTCAAATTTTCAGAAACATATTTAAAATTTATTTATAATGTACCTTTTTTTTGACAAACTTTTATTTTTGAGGACATATAATGGGTTATTATCTAAAAAGTTGACTTTATATATTGGACGTATTGTGTTGCTTTGACTAGTTTTTTAGCTGAAGAACTTTTAGATGCATTTTCCATATTTTCCATAGTTCTACCCTTTTTTGATTATTTATCTATTTTAAAAATATTTATTTTAATTATATAAAAATTTATAAAATATTAAAAATTAAAGGATTCATGGGGCTTACGCTCCATCGACTCGAGGCTTATGCCTCGCCCCATAATAGCTAAAATGCCTCATCTTATGCCTCCGCCTTTTAAAACACTGCTAGTTAACCGATTACTCAACTGGATTATTCTAAGTCTGCAACCCTGGAACACTAATCTTCTCTGAAATCACAAAATAACCTAAATTCATTAAAGATACGAGTTCATCAATTCCTTATGGAATCGATCATCTAGACTTAAAAGTCATATATTACTTGTCAGACCACGTACACTTGCGTGCGTGTAAACCTAATCTAGAGGTCCAACACACCCCCAATCCTCTGATGAGGCTGGGCCTTTGCATGCCACTACCATGTTAGATCGCGCTGAGGCTCACCGGCTCAAGGAGAAAATCCCATCACTTAAAGCAGCCTGCTTGAGCAATGGGGTTCAAAGCTCCATCAGGACATCAATCAAGACACAACTCACCCGAATCAAAATCCTTGAGGAAGTAAAATCCAGGCGACTGGACTTAGAGGCCAAGATAACCAAAGCCTAGCACTTACTTATCCGCTTGGGGTAAAACATTCCCATGAAGATAATGAATTTGAATCCCTAGGGAGAAGTCTTAACTCGGGATCTAGTGATGGTCCTTCTGCTGGTGTCCCAAGGCTAGCAAATTGAGCTTTCTCGCCCTCTCTTTTACTTTTTCCAATGTACTTATGTATTTAAGATTTGTAATGGATATGGCACTTGTGCGTTCTGTTATTTTGTAAAGCAAGCTCCATTTTTGCCAGCTTTTTATTAAATGCTAGCTGCCATATGGCGCCACCCTATTCCTCAGTCAAATGGTTCTCTGCTTTATGAGTTAGGAGAGACAGAAAGCGAGCTTCTCCTTATCCTTTCTCATTTATGTAAGAAGCGGGCCTCTCAATGTATAATTCTCCTATACCTAAGCAACTTAGCTTATCTTTCGGATGGCAATTGAAGCATCTCATGCTTCCATCCTTTTCTCTACCCAGGCTCTTATTGTTTTACGACTCCTGCTTTCTCCCTAGTTCCTACTCTGCCTTTGTCTTTGACCCCGATGGTATTTTATACTACCGTAGTTGCTGGACAAGGACTGAGTAGGAACTAGAGAAAAGGCTAGAAGGGAGCCGTGACTCAACATTCATATGAGGGAGGCATTCACTTCCTTGTTTTTGCGGGACTTAAGGTTGCCAGATCCTCTCCCCCAAAATATACACAAAGATAGGGAATGTCATGACCCAACTGGGCCATAAGTGGCACCCACATTACCCTCCTGTGGGAGAACCAATTAACCCGAACCCAAATATTGAACTTGACCAATTTTAGAAGAAAAAGAAGCATTAAATCATAATAAGTCAACTCTAATATAAATGATTATTAAAAATGTGGAAGCAGTTTAACATCCCCCAAGGAACTGAAAGTCATTGTACAAGAACTCTAACCAAAACATCGTCTAAGATATCCAAAAGGTACTAAAAGCAGAAAATAATAAAAGTCACATTGTCTGAAAAATGGACAACAACTCGTAGAAGATCTATAGTAGCCTGAGAAGTAGTGTTCACCTTTGGATTTAAAGTCAACTCCTCTACTATAGCCGAGGTCGCGTCTCAGCCTTTGAAACACGGTCTGCACTTAACAAAAGAAGAGCACAAGGTAGTATCAATACAAAACACTATGTACTGGTAGGTATCATAGGCCGACTCAAACTAACACATGAATATGGCAAAACCATACAACAAGTAAAAAGCATTTTAACACTTAGCACTTAAGTCAGTCAATATATAATCATCTCACATTCAGTTCAACAACAACAATATCAAGCTTATAGAATTCACTGAGTACCATCACGAAATATAGGAAACTCTCAAGTCATATCACATGGACTACTACCCATCCATCTCTCATCAATAAGTTTAGTCTCTTTTAGTCTCATTCCGCTCATCACATCAACTTATTATGAACAAACATACAACTATGCAATACTAAAGAAAGAGTGTACACATATGCTAAAGGGACTTATTTATTCCCAACAAGCCATAATTTGTAGGGGACCGTAAGTGTCTAAGTACCATACTGGTGTGCTATCCGGTCCATAACAATTGTATCAACATCATATATAACTAGGCCCTCAAAACTATTCCTCAGGAATATACACGATGCCCAAGGAACGATTACACTTAGCCATTTTAGCTCACTTATTACTTTTTGTTCATCTGGCCTATCCATTCAAGCATAATAGGAAAAACACATACAATTCAACCATGTATGAAGACCAATAACAAGTTACACAGTTATACCACATAGTATATAATAATATGAGTCTCAACTCTAATTAAATCATAACCTACCTCGAGCAAAGAATACCACCCGCAAGCTAACTCACAATAGTCGTACCTTTCCTTAACTCTTCAGAATGCTCAAGATCTATAAACAATAATTATATAAGAGTAATTATCCATTTACTTTCATTTCAGGTCTTGGGAATTTAACCCATCAATTCTACACAAACAAGGTTTTTAGCAATCCTCAAGAGTTATTTAATCAATAATCAGTCTCGTAGCATTCATAAAATCAATATGCAAAGGGTGTTCTAACCAAGGTTATCCCTTTTAGCCATTTTTATGCCTAAAGGTTACATCTTTATGAAACCCGAGGTTCCCCACTAGCCTTAATCATGCTAAAAATAATTAATTTCATGCTAGGAGTCAAAATATACATCCTAGGATCAATTCTAGGTGAAATTACACCTACTCATTGGGTTCTTTCTCAAGTTCATGCTTCTAGGGCTCAAATACAAAAATTTCATAATTAATCCCCACCTTAAACATCTCACAAAGATTAATAATTAATAAACAAAGAGGTTCACGGATTACTTACCTCAAATGATGAAGAATGCCATAGTATTCTTGGGAGAACCACTTCTTAGAGCTTTAGAACAAAGTTGGAGTTGTGAGGAAGTAACTTAGAAAAAATTGTCTAAGTGCAGGTATTCTGTCCATTTCCTCATTGCGATGGACGGTTCTCGCTGCGATGACTCATAGCAATGAGGATTGACTTATCATGATGCATCATCTCTTTATTATGATGAACATCAAATTCTAGAATGTCCATTTCTCATCCCAGGCCTTCATTTCATAACACACTTTATTTTAGGAACATCACAGATTAATACCAACACGACAACTATCATATCTAGAGTTCTATGAGCCCGAATTTAGTTCAAAAACTTCCTAAGGGATCCTATAGTCAACTATCCATAAAAGGACTTTCCACTACCATTTCATGAACCACGAGAATCTAACCATTTCTAGGGCACTGAACACTATATTTCTGTCAAAGCTCACCCTAGCCTGAGATTTTAACAACTCACAACCTAGGGACTTTTCTAGCTGAGTACATATGCCCTTACTTTACTATAATGACAGAACATGTCATTACGTCAGATACCAATTAAACAATCGTTCATCTCCAAATGACAACAGAAGAAAAATAAGAGGAACAACCAGTATTACCTAAATCATGAACAAGTGAAGATACTTTTTTTGCATGTCTTCCTCAGTCTTCCTCAGTCTCCCAAGTGGCCTTCTCAATAGGATGGTTCTTTCACTAGACCTCTACAGATGCAATCTCTTTAGTTCTCAACTTTTGGACATTTCGATTAAGAATAGCAACAACCTCTTCTTCATAAGAGAGGTTTTTGTTCAATAGGAGCAAATCCCAGCAAATCATATAGTCACCATCTCTATCGTACTTCTTAAGCATGAATACATGAAATACAAGATGAACCCCTGACAAACTAGGAGGCAAGTCTAACTTATAAGCCACTGACCCCATACTTTGAAGAAACTCAAAGGGCCCAATATACCTCAAAATATACTTGCTTTGCTTCCTAAATTGCATAACACCCTTCATGGGTGAAACCTTGAACAAAACTTTCTCACCTTCGATAAAGTGCGTATCTCTTATCTTCTTGTCAACATACTCCTTTTGCTGACTTTGATCCGCTAGGAGGTTCTCTTGAATGAATTTCACTCTATCCATTGAGTTTTGCTGAAGGTTTGTACCTTATGGCCTTACTTCAAATGAATCAAACCAGCCAATGGGAGATCTACACCTTTTTCCATAAAATGCTTTAAATGGAGCACTGCCTATACTCGAGTGATAATTGTTGTTGTAAGCAAATTTAACTAATGATAGGTACTGGTTCAAAATGACCCCCAAAATCCATCAAACATGGGCGAAGCATGTCTTCTAACCCCTGAATTATACACTCAAACTGCCCATTAGTCTGAAGGTGAAAAATTATACTCAGGTCTAACCTTGAACCGAACTCTTCATGCAATTTCTACAAGAAGTTAGAATTGAACAGGGTGCCCCTATAAGAAATAATGGAGATAGGCACCCCATATAACCAAAAAATTGCCTTGAGATAAATTTTGGCTAGCTTAGCCGCATTATAAGTCACTTGAACTGAGATGAAGTGCACAAACTTTGTCAATCTATCAACTACAACCCAAATTCAATCATATTTCTCCAAAGTCTTGGGAAGGCCAACCTTTAAATCCATAGTTATTCTCTCCCACTTCCACCTATTTCAATTCTCTGAGCATCTAAATCTAGACATCTCTGAGAACATTTAGCGTGCATCCTTAGAGTATCAAACTCCTAATAGCCAATATCGACTTTAAGGAACAGTCTTCAAGAACAACAAAATAAATTCATTTAGGTTAATTTCAATTAGGCTTCTTGTTTGGGCACAATAGACCAACTATGTGATGTCATAGTCTCGGGTTTCCTCATGATTTGATGATCAGTCTGCACAGTTCATGTGTATGCACTTCTTAGGGAGGTCACAAAAGGGATACTCACACCTACGTAAGTGATTTCCCGGTATAATTCATTGTTAAGCCATGCTGATCTACCAGTCCCTGGTGCTCACTTTAAAGGTCAAGGGGATCCAAAGCACTTATGGTCCTCAGCCCTAGGTCCCCATCTTACTTTTAGTAAGTTGCAGCCTAACTAGAGGATATTCCCCAACATTTTGAACATGAAAATATTTCAAACAATTCATTGTAAATAACTTTCACAAAATCTTTTTTTAATTAAAATTGGCCATAGAGGCCTTATATTATAACAAATCCACAACAAGTTCAAGGCCCAATTGATTGGGTCAAGTCCAAAACAAAAAACAAAATACAAATAAAGGGAATAACAAAAGGAAAGTGATTAGAAATGATGGAGAGAAATTGGAAAGTGCGGTCTTCTTCTTCCAACAAGCCCTAGAAATTTGTCGGTGGTGCTTGAGGTTCCGCCGATGGAGCTTGAGCTGGAGGAGGTAATGATCGAGGTATGACTCATAGGCTTTCACGTAATATCTTATTAATGGATCCATATCTGCTGAGGAAGATGATGGGTTGAGAGAGTAGAGACATATCCATGGTCGATCTCATCCCGCCATGTCATTGGAGCTCTTTGAGTTTTGACCGGTAAGACAGATGTACCGATGAGGTTAATTCAATCTTCGGTCTTAACCTATCATTTTACTCTTTAGATTTGACTCATGCAAACTCATTAGTTACTGGTGTAAGGTTATGAAGCCTTGCTAGTTAATGCAGTTTCCATCTCAAGATTGGGGATTCTTCAGCTCCGATGCCATTCCTATTATTGCCATGGATTTGAGTCGATTGTTTGCTATTCTCTTCAGCTAAGTGTTACTTGTCTAAATCATATTCCCTCTCTCTTCACTTTACACCGGTGGGTTGAACCCCCAAGGGAGTTGATACCACCACCAGGTGCTTAGTTACAAAAAAAGTAGTATGATTTACCAACTGATCTTTGTTCATGTGCAGGGATTCAAGAATTTCCAGAAACAAGTATGAACAGGAGGATAACACAACAACCCAAAGCTTGATTCTCTTATTGGATGACACCTAAAACTCTCATAGGTGTGGATAATATAAATTATGAGAAATTGCTTCAGTTTTTAGCTTGATTTGTTTTCGTACTGTTCTTACTGTTTATCTATCAATTCCCATTGTTGTTTATTATGTATTGTTGATGATTGTTGTTCTCCAGATGTGTGGAACCCCTAGCTTGTCCAGATTGAGAATTGTCCTTCTTTTGTTTGGTATTTCCTGCATTTGGTTAAGTAAAGCTACTTGCAAAACAAAAATCCAGATTAGCAAAGAAATCTGCAAGAGTATTTCCCTCTCGAAGAGAGTATTGTATTTGTTCCCTTAAATCCTTGATAATGTTCCCATCCATTGCAATACTCTAGGGGATATCCCAGTTCCCCTCTAAAATTTGAACTAAAGACAAAGAATCAGTCTCAATAATAACTTGGCCCAAATCATTATCTCTGCAATACAGTAATCCCTCTAATTGATCTAGTTTCAGCCACCAAATTAGAGGTGTTGGGGATTTTAATACCCTTAGTAACACAAAATTGCCTACATAGTCTTTAAAAAAAAACTGCAGAGCTAGGTCCAGGGTTGCCCCTTGAAGCTCCATCTGTGTTGCATTTAAACCAGTATCTGGGTGGTGGAAACCACCTCACCAGTTTGACATTATAAGAAGGTATATAGCTATCCAACATGTTCACCATCTCTGTCCATTTCAACCTTTCACCATTTACTTTGAATCTGAGGCTAATAAACTTTCTTATACCTTCTGTGACCTCCCAAATAATATTTCTAGTGGTGTATGTGCCTCCATGAAGGATAGTGTTTCTTTTCTTCCACAAAAACCAAAGGATGTGAATGGGAGTCACCTTATATACTTCCTTTAGTCTTTGATTTCCATTCTAGTTTCTCCACTACCTGATATTCTGTTTAAGAGAGAAATGAACATTGTGCCGAACAGCGTTAGTGAAATATTGGCAGACATGCTGGGCTATTTCTCCTTTAAGAAACAGATGCTCCACAGATTCAATCTCCTATATGTTATAGCATTTACAAAGTGGAGAGATATTAGTGTTCCAATAATGCATAAGTTGTGACACATATACCATACCTTTTCAGAACCTCCATGCCATAAAGGAGTATTTGAAAGGGATTTCTATACTCCGGATATTCTTCAGGTCTTCACAATCCTCCCCTTTAGTTATCAGTAATTCCCAAGCACTTTTTACACTAAACTTTCCTGTACTTGTAGGAGTCCATCAAGGTTTGTATCCTTGGTTTATCAGCTTTGCTTTACTCATGTTGTTCCTAACATGAGTAACAACATACTTAGGGCCCAAGTTTTGCATTTCCTCATAGTTCCATCCCTCTTCCAGTAGGCAATCTCCTACATCTTTCATATTATGGCAAGTATGGATATCAGTCTGATGTTTGAATAAAGGACTAAGAGTTGTCCAATTTTCAAACTAAATAGTAGAAGATCCATTTTTTGGTTCCAACCACATAGAATGCTCCAATATGTCTCTATTATTCAACATACTTTTCCATAATTGGGATCCTCCTGTCTATTCCACCAAAGCAGGTATTTGCTTCTTGCAATATTTATTCCATATAAAGTTGGACCAAATATTATTTTGGGTTCTGAATCTCCATCATAGTTTAGCATACAGAGCTTGAGAAACTTCAAACAAAGATCTAAAGCAAAGTCCTCCTTCATTCTTAGGCAGACACACCTTCTTCCAAGTTGCCCAGTGTTTGCTCCTCCCTGTTTTCTTATTGCTCCAATAAAATTTTGCAAATATTATGTGCAAATCTTTTATAACACACATAGGGGGAACAATGAAATATAGGGTATAAATAGGAGTGCTCTGTAAAACACTAGAAATAAGTACTTCCTTACCTCGATAGGAGAGCATCTTACCCTTCCAAGCCTGTAATTTTCCTTTACCTTTGCTATCAATTCTGAGTAGTGTTCTTTTCTCTTACTTGAGTGAGTGATAGGACACCCTATGTACTTCATAGGAAAGCATCCCTTATCCATCCCAAGCCATTGTTTCACCTTATTTGCAGTATTATTGGGAGTGTTCTTATGCAACTAGAAAAAAGTCTTATCAATGTTCACCTTTTGGCCAGATTATTTCTCATAAGCATGCAAAGTGGATATGATCTTCTTCAGAGAATATTCATGAGTGGATGAGAAAATGATCGTGTAATCTACATAGGCCAGATGATTTAGTTTTGAGCTCCATTTTGGCATCCCATACCCTACAAATTGTTCATCAGTAAAAAGGGCATTAAGAGCCCTAGTGAACGCTTCAGCAGATAAGATAAAGAGGGCAAGGAATAGAGAATCCCCTTGTTTAACCCCTATTAAGGAGTGAAAGAATCCATGTGGTTGACCATTGATGAGTACTGAGTAGTGGTTGTTAGCAATTAACCTCCAAATCAGATCTACTACCCTATTTGAGAACCCTATTTTCCTCAAAACCTTCATAAGATAGAACCAAGAAACCCTGTCATAGGCTTTAGCCATATCCAGCTTAATGACCACATTAGAAGGCTTTCCTCTTTTTCCAATATATGTAACTAATTCCTAAGTCAATAACACATTTTCTATAATGCTCATGCCCTTCACAAAACCAGATTGATTAGATGAGATTAGCTTAGGGAGCAACCCTTCCAATCTATCATGAATGATCCTGGAGAAAATTTTATTGACAAAATTGTTGAGACTAATTGGTCTCAAATCTGAAAAGGTTTGAATATTCTCCTTTTTAGGTAAGAGTACCAAATTAGTATTGCAAATAGATTTGGGGAGAGAGTTACCATCAAAGAAAATATGCACCATTCTGATAATGTCTGACCCCACAACATCCCAATAAACTTGATAGAATTTACCTGATAGACCATCAGGCCCACTTGCGCTATCCCTATTTAGGCTAAAAACAACCCTCTTTACCTCTTCACTATCTGGTTTAACCCCCAAGGCTACATTATCTTCTTCAGTATGCATGGTTGGGACATGCTCTAGTAGGGACTGATCAGTCGAGTCCCATTCTTGCCTGAATTGGGTTTTGTAAAATACAACTGCTTCCTCAGTAATATCCATAGGATCTTCTAGCAGTCACCAGCTTCATTTTTAATCTTCATTAATTTGAGCTTTTGTCTTCGACCCTTAACTAGGCTATGAAAGAATCTGATATTTTTGTCACCATCAACAAACAAATCATATCCTACTTTTTGCTACCAGTAACATTCTTCAAGGTGAAGGTACTTGTTAGATTTAGCCTTAGCTCTGTGCATAATCTCTCTGTTCTGCCCAGAAGGCTCTTCCTAAAATAGTTGCTCCTTGATTTTAGCAATATCCTCCCTAATAATCAGCTGCTGGAAGATATCCCCATAAGCTTGCCTACTCCAAATAGAAAGGACCTTCTTGAACCTTTTAATATTTCTTTTAAAGCCAAGAAAAGGATCAGCAGATGTTTTATTATCCCAATTTAGTCTCACCATTTCTTTGAAATCAACATGTTGAGTCCAGAAATTAAGGAACCTAAAGGGACTTTTGTAACTGGAATTGTTGTTATCACAGTTGACTAGCATAGGAGCATGATCAGATCCATTTCTTGCTAGGTGATCAACTTCAGTAAAATTGATCAGGCCCTGAAAATCTGAGTTGACCAAAACTCTATCTAACCTCTCAAAAATACAGTCATTACCAGCTCTTCCATTCTACCAAGTAAATGGACCACCCTTATATTGAACTTGCTCAAGCTCACAAGATTCAATAGAGGTTTCGAAGTCCTCAAAATTAGAATCTACCATAAGAAAACCTCCAATTTTTTCTTCTCCATTCAAAACCACATTGAAATCCATACCAATCAACCAAGGGTTATTCATGTCTATGGCTACAACATATAGGTCCTCCCATAGACCCAGTATCAATTGCTCATCACATTTAGCATACATTAATGAAGCATAGAAAATAGTTGCTGAGGTTGCGTCTTGGAATTTGATAGTGAATTACTGATCTGTGTTGCTAATCAGTGTAGTAACAAAACCATGATTAGTAAACACACATATTTTCCCATTAAGATTGTGCAGCACCTGAGGCATTTTTAACCTAACTATGTATCTATTGATGGTTCTAACATGGTGAAAAGGCTCTAGTAAGTCCACAAAGGTAAATTTATGGTAGTTATGTAGCATTTGGACTCTCTGAAAGGCTTTCTGAGATTTTACAGACCTAATATTCCATATGAGGGCTTTCATCATAGATCCTTAGGTTTGATACCCATATTCCTTTTAGGTTAAACTCTGACAGGTTGGGATGATTCTCTATTGCCTTGTTTCTTCCCTTTCCTTGCAGATTTGATTGCCTTCTCTACTCTTGGGGACAAGTCATCATCTTTGAATATGTGGTCCTAATTTATCAATTTTGTTCCTTCATCCTCTTTTTCTCCAAGTTCAATACTATGAGTAACAATATTGTGAAGAGCTTTGTTTGGAGATTCTATTACTCCCAGAATAATAGGGGTCTCTATATGGACTGCAATTGGGACTTCAATAATGGCCATGGTACTGGGACCTTGTTGCTGCCTACATACTAACTCACTATTATTGTTGTCATACTGTATTAGTTGCTTGTCAATCTCTTTCTCATTTTCATGTAAAACCATGCTACAACTGTTGCTTTGTTTGTTAGCCTTGAATCTTCATTGAGTGAATTATTGTCATGCTATATTGCCTTGCTTCTGCTAATTTCCTCTTCTGTTCTTGCAGAGATACTGGCCACTCCATCTCTAGTGATGTTTCTTCCTACAGGTTGTTGATCAAGCTCAAGAGCTGTACTGCAGTTATCTCCTGTGGTGCTTGTTGGTATTTGACTGGTGCACTACTATTTTGCTACTTTTGATGTTTGCTAAATGCTTGTAAAATCCAATCTTTTCTGGATGATTTATGTCTTCTCCCTAGCTTTTCCATTACACCAGCAGTGCATGCTTATGTTCCCTTTATTCTTGTCTTTCATATTGCTGTTATTGTTATCATCTTTACCCTCTTTCTCATTGTTATCATCTTCTCCTTCTTGGAGAACATTAAATAGTTTAGATGTGCTAACCCCTTTGGTCTGTTGGCCATTGTTATTTGTGTTATCTGTATCATCCATTTTAATGCCATTGTCATACTTGAACCGCCTTTTGGTAGGGTTCCACTTTGCTAGTACCACTTTCCCTTTAATGTATCTTCTTTACAGTGGTGTTGCTACCAACTCTTCCTTCTTGTTTTCTTCCCACTCGAATATAGCTTCAACATTTTGTCTTTTTAGCTTCGGGTGTAAGGTTCTACATTCAACCTCTTCATGACCTTGTAGTTTACAAGTGTGACAATACTTTGTTAACATATCATATTGAATTTTAATGGTGTGCAATGTGATTTCCTTTGTACTAATATTCACAACTTGAATTTCCACTTGTTTCAGAAGCTTAGAAGCTAAATCACAGCTTGGTCGAGTTTTATTGATCGTAGCCATGTCAAAATGAATTGGTTTCCCAACAGCACTAGCTAGGGAAAATAGGGACTCCTTACCCTAGAAAGTTGGCAGTAAATCCGAGAAAGAGATCCATGCCATAGCTTGAGTAGTCTCCGCATCCGGCTTGAACTTTGCATCATAGATAAGAGGCCTCATTTGATATGCTAACCCATCTCTAGCAGTGATATAGTACACACTCTTAGATAGTACGTTAACAAAATCTTTCATCCAGTTAAATCTCATGAGTAAATGCTGATTTCTTGGCAGTCCTATATGCAATCTCCATTCACTTTGCATTGCTTAGGAATTTGTACTCGGAGATTCTCCAAATCTAGCCAACTATATGAGAATTTTCCAATCACCGCTAAATGTTGATCCTCTATGATGTTCATCTTATGCACTTCTTCTTCAGTCCAAGTCACTCTTGGGATGCCATTGTTATATTCTATTGTCTTCATAGAATAGGACCCATAATAGGTTTATCCATGTGACAAACAACGTTGTCAGGTTTCACTAAATCTATGAAAGTCTTCTTGTTTGCTTCTCCAGTATCGCCTTTCATATCGCTAGGCAAATAACTAGGTTCGCTAGGCAAACTAGTTAATTTAGGGATGTTCTGGATATGGTTCAGAGAGGGGTTAGGATTTTGCGGGGTGGTAGTTTTGGTTGGAAGGATTGGGAAGTGTGATGAAGATGTGGGGTCTGTGCTAGTTGTTGGAGGTGGAAGGCCGTCGCCCAGCATCATAGCTGGGCAAGGTAAGTTTAGGTTTTCCGTCAAGTCTAGGGTTCTTCTTCTACTTTTGCAAAATCATATATATATGTATTCCTTCTTTCTTTGACAGTTGGACATTACAAAAAAAATATTCCTACTCATAACCAAAAGTCCTTGTTGCTACCTCATTAAAAACCTCTCTAGAAAAAAACATTAGAATAAAATCTAGATGAAGGAAAAGAGTATAGCCCAGGCATCTTTTTCATTTGTTCCAATTAGGGATTTTTGGCAGCTTGTTTTTCGCATTCGAACCTGACTGCTCTAGTGCTACCCTGCGAGGATGTTCGTCCTGCCTATTTCTCGTGTTGAGGGGTATTTTTGTGATGCAGAGATTGTACGATATGAAATAATCAGCATAGCTCCTAAGGAGGTCAACATATGTGAGCCTTTGTTCAGGACTCATTTCTCTCTCCACACATACTTCTTTCTCGACAGGAGTAGAACACACCCAACAACAACCTTGTCATGTCCTTTCTTCTAAGGGTGCATCGTGGTCTCTGGATTTTACCCCATGCTTATAGGATTGAGAGTAGGGTTTGGGATTCACATAATCTATGCACGTTGTCCCTTGATGTTGCTTCAAACTTTGTTAGGCTCTTTCTAAGCTCCACCAAAGAGATCGAGCTCTCTAGATTCAACCCTTCAGCGAAAGTCAATGCTACCCATCATCTGGTACTGCTGGTAACCTAAGCCTCTCCCTCTAGAATCTAGTGATGAAGTTCTACCATGACTCCAAGTCCACTTGATTTACCTTGAAAATGTCCCCTCGGTGGGGGAGTGAGGCCACAGTCTGGGCATGAGAAACCATTGAGCATAAGTGAGCACATCTTTTTGATGCTTTTTGTCGGGAGCGATATCCTTCCTATGGTCATTATTGTCATCCGCCATGACCTACTTTCCTGCAACGCAAACATTGAAAGAGACTAGCAAGTGGAAATAAAGCTAAAAACCCATACAGTTGCTCTGGCCCTATGGTGGGTGCTAAACTATTTATCGCTGATTTTGGGACAGTTAGATTGTTTTATGGGTCGAGAGCACATATTACTATCTTAGATTCACTGATAGGTATGTAAGTTTGCAAAGGTAAATAACATAAAGGAAATACATAATAAATTAGCAAGAAAATGATTAAGAATAAATTTGTAGTGATAGTGCAGTGCTCAAAATCCTTCCCAGCTATAAGCAGGTTATGACCATGAACATAGTGTGAACAAGCATAATCCCTAAACAATAGTAAAAACACTAAAGAAAAGAAAATGTTGAAAGCATAAGGACCAAACTAAGGATATTTTATTGCTTTTAGGATAAGACCAACAAAAATTAGATCCTCTACTATGGGGGAGGGAGTGCCTTTTTATAGGGTACAAGGGTTTTCTCTGGCCAATGGGATAGTGCCATTTTATGAAGCCCATAGTACCATGAAAAATATTTGATAGCCACTTGTCCTTGATCCGTTAGAAGATGTGTTAGAATACTGACCCCCTAATTTACCTAAGGAACATGTTATTCTATTTGTTCCTTTGTCAATTACTTGAACTAAGTAAAGTAAAGATGGTAAAGTAAGAACACAATACTTTACCATGGAAAACACCGGCTTATAAAAGTTAAAAAAACCATGACCTACACCGTTGTAGGATTTAGCCAAACTTCACTAAACGTTGAGCCTTAAAATAATTTTGATTACAAATCTTGCAATCCTATGAACTAAACTCTAATTCTTATAACTAAATAATTATTCTTGACTATTGAACCCAACATCAAGTTTTACTATGAAAGCAAGAGATTACAACTCAATAAAAATAATACATCAAACTTTACTCAAGAACTGTAAAACATAAGCCTATTGAACAAGTTCTTCAGTCTTGTTTCTTTGTATTGGCTGCACTTGGATCTTCAGTTAGAACTCTCTCAATTTGATTGTGTTATTCTTGTAGCTCTCTATGTAAGTGTATGACCTTCTTTGTGAAAACCTTCTTGTATTTATAGTCATGAGACTTTTTTTACTTCGAGAAGATTTCCTTCCTTCTATGGAATCTCTTTCCTTTTAGGATTTTTCAAGTCGACTTTTCTTGAGATATCTTTCCATGTGCGATTTCTCTATGAAAGGAAACTCTATACAAGGTGAACTCTTTTCATAAACATGCTTCATTCACATGGTTCAATTCCTTTGCCATTTGGTTCTTCGCTTGATTGACCTTCTTCTGATCCTAGTTGGACTCTACCTAAGAGGAACATGTCCTTTCTACCTGTTCTCTACATGTGTTCCACATATTTGTCAATCATCAAAATCTTACTTTATCTAATAAATTCCCCCTTTTTGATGATGACAAACCATGGCTTCTTGTGTATAGAGTTCAACATGTGTCATGTTAATTTTCTTAGAAACAATAACAAACAAAAACACATTAGAGGACCAGGTCGAACTAATGGGTTATCAATATTACACAAGTATGCATTTTCCCTCTTTTGGCATCATAAAACATTGTTAAGGCATATAGAACACTAAAAGGAACAAATAAAACACTCATGGCCACTGGGCTATCACTTATACAAACACTTAAAAGCAAGAACTCAGTTAGCTTTATCAAAGTATTTGCAAAGACACATAAGATTGTTCAGAACTAAAAACCCAACATTTGCATTAATCACAAGACATGTACACCATATTTAAATAAAAATTAGAAGATAAAGACAAGCACTTGTGAGGACCAAAAAGAAGTTGGGTATTCAAGACTAGAGTGTCTAGGCAGTAGTAGAAGGAGGGGCTTGAGAGGAGGAGGGGGAATCCTTTTTTAGCACCTCATAGAGTCCCTTAAGACTTGTAGAGTTTGTGGCCTTCTCATTCTCAAGAGCAGCCTTGGTCTGTGCAAACTCAGCCTTGCGCCATGCATTCTCTTCAACTAAGCTGGCATTCTCAAGGCCATAGTTGATGTGGAGCCGGTCTATGGTATCCTAATGAGAGGCATGAATGGCTGTAATTTCATCATCTTTGGTAGCTAGCATTTCCCTTAACCTTTGTAAAGATGCATTGGTCCCCTCTATGGAGCAAGTACATCAATCGGATTCACCATCCCAATGACATCCTTGGTGGTCTAATGTTTCCAAACTTTGACAGGTACCCCAAGGTGCTCAAATACAGACCCAATGCAGAACCCATACCCCAAGGCATGTTTTTTCTCGTCCTACTTGCAAATCTTGTGCATGTGACAAAGAATTAGCTTAGGCAAATTAATGGGGACCCTAGATGCCAATAATTCCATGAGTGCAAGGTACATATAATTTTCCTCTATAAACTTATGTTCCCTTGGAAGAATCATCTTGTGCACAACATCAAAGATCAATTTGTGCAAGAGAAGCATAACACCATTGTCCACTCTAGTATGCTCCTCTAAGGTGGGATCATCGGCAAACTTCCTAGATATGTCTAGTAGTAAGGGTAACCCATCCAATGGAGGCCAATTTCTCTTCACATAATGGAACCAACCATCATTAGGAACACCCAAGATTTGAGCTAACAGGTTTGGAGTGAGGGTAATAGGCATATCCCTGACTATTCTAGAGATGGAGAAAGAGGTACAAGTGCCATTGACATAAAACTTTAGAGTCTCTTCGCGACCCATCTTCTGCCATGTATCACATTTAAGGAACAGTTCTGACAAACCCTGTGCCCTTACTAAATGTAGCAGCTCACCCATCTCTGAAATCCAATAACCACCTTGTCCAAAATCATTGTCCTAGTCCCAAAGTTCACTAGCCTAGCTATTTGAGCATCTAGAGTGTCCTCAATTTCATATGTATTGTCAACCTCATCCTCCATATCCCCATGAAGTTTTTTCAACATCAGTGTCCTCATCCCCTAGATATTTAGAGAGGGGCAGCCCATAATCATCACCTTCACTTTTTGAGGGCTCATCTACTAATTTATATCTGTCAGAGCTCCCAGAACGAACAAGTTTCTTGACTTGTTTCTTAGGTTGTTTCAAAGGATCCAGACCTTTGTATTTCCTTTTTTTTAGCAGCAGCAAACACTTTATCTAAAATATCAATAGGATCAGGAGGGGGTACAAATTTACCTTTGGCAGGTCGAGGTCTCTTTGCTGCTGCTGTAATCATACTATCATCAAGAAGTCTTTTTGCATCCCTAGTCATATGAAAAGGAGAAGCTTGAGACATAAGAGCAGGGGGGTCAGCCATTGTTTCATCAGCAGGCATAATGACAGGTTTTCCAAAGGCCTTTCTTAGTCGACTTCTCACCCTTTGGGGGACCAAGTTGGCTATGGGAGTATTATCATCCTCCCCTACTTAATTAGAGAAATATGTGACTTCAACCTGTTCCTAGGCATGGTATGACCAGAAGCAGCACCAGCCTCAGCACCATCAGATCCTAGTCCTAAATCCCTATCTAGATGGAGCCCAATAGAAGAACTAGGTTTGACTGAGGGGTCCCCCAATGATTCCCCCTTACTAGATGCACCCAAGTTGATCCTAATAGGTGAACTAGGTTCAACTATAGGATTCCCATAGTGTTCCCCCTTACAAGGTGTATCCTTAATAATTCCCACAGCACCTAGAGACTCTGTCACCTTGGATTCCCCCTGAGAACTAAAACCTCCAACTTCCAGCACCATAGCATTTGCTTCATAGGGAACCAATGCATTAGTGTCATCACCTACCAACTCTTCACCCAGAACCAAAGAGTGACCATCAAGGAGAGAAATCCCAAGAGAATCAATAAGAATTAGTGGTGGTAGACAAACAGTAATGACATGTTCCTTAAATAGTACCAAGGTGAGTTCAGGTAACAAGGAGGGATAGGTGAGTGGGTTATTAGCCTGTAGAGACTTAGGAGAAGAGGAAGATTGAAATTCCATTTTTGTAGAAGTGGAGAGAGAAGGGAGAAAAAGGATTTTTTGGATTTTGGGATCTTGTGGAATGAGAGGGTTTGAGTTATGGTGATGGAAGATGAGAAGGAGCTTAAATAGGACTTTTAATGAAAAGAGTCATTTGGAAGTAATTTGAGTCATTTAATGTGAAGAGTTATATTCTTTGGAAGAGGTGAGATTGGACAAGGTGGCAGATCTTTCGAAAAAAGGAGACCTGATTTGATTGGATCTCTTTTCCTTTTTAGAGAGTGGACGTTATAGATATTTAGGCATGGTATGATTAACTTTTGGGATAGATGGAAGGGATAGGTTTAAGTTCATTGAATTTACCTTTTAATTAAGAAAAAAATAGTGCACATACCTCAGATCTTGTGGATAATTCTAAATTTTCCTCCAATTTGTTTGGCTATATTCCTGTCTCATATGAAAATACAAAGTTATAGTTCATAAGCAACCTAGACATAAAAATGGCATAGGGACATACAACTTAATGTACAAGAATGAGCATGGAATTTTAAAATTAAAATGCACTATGTACAGTGTTCATTAGCCAGTCAGTGAAGGATACTCATGTGATCTTAATCATCTCCAGTTCCAACATGTTCCTTTCAAAGTGATCCCTTGTCAGTGCCTTAGTGAAATAATCAGCAATTTGCTTGTTTGTGGCACAAAAATTCATAGAGATCAATCATTTTTCCACATTATCCCTCAAGAAGTGGTGTCTAATGTCAATGTGCTTTGTCCTCTTATGTTGAACTAGATTTTTGGCAATGCTGATAGCACTTGTGTTGTCACAGAAGATTGGCACACACTCAATGTTCAATCCAAAATCCTTGAGTTGTTGCTTGATCCAAAGTAATTGTGCACAACATGAAGTAGCAACAACATATTCAACCTCAACAGTAGACAAAGCCATAGAGTTCTACTTCTTTGTTGTCCAAGAGATCAGACATGATCCTAAAAAGTGTGTCATTCTTGTAATGTTATGTTTATCCACCAAGTAACATGCATAGTCTACATATGCATAGCCTACAAGATTAAAGTTTCTACCTTTTGGGTACCATAGCCTCAAGTCAGTTGTTCTTTTCAAGTATCTTAGGATTCTCTTGACTTCCTTCAGGTGAGGTTCCTTAGGATTCGCTTGAAATCTAAAACATAGCCCCATACTGAAGACAATATCAGGCCTGCTAGTTGTAAGATACAAAAGGGATCCAATCATCCCTCTGGACAATTTCTGCTCCACTATGTAGATGTTTCTTCCAGACCTAACTTTATTGTTGTGGCTATGGGAGCGTCTATCACTTTTTCATCTTCCTTATTAATCCTTTTAAGTAGTTTCTTAGCATACTTCTACTGATGGATCATTGTGCCTGAAAGAGTTTTTTTTTATTTGAAGCTCTAGGAAGAAGTTAAGTTCCCCTATCATGCTCATCTCAAACTCATTTCTCATCAGAGCAGCAAAGTCCTTTGTGAGTGTTTTGCTAGTGGTCCCAAAGATGATGTCATCTACATATACCTGAACAATCAACAGATCTTTCCCTTTGTTTTTGAGAAACAAGGTGTTGTCAATTTTACCTCTTGTATAACCATAGCTTAGAAGAAACTTTGACAACCTTTTATACCATGCTCTGGGTACTTTTTTAAGTCCATAGATAGACTTATCAAGCTTGTAAACATGGTCAGGGTAGTCAATGCTTTCAAAACCTGGAGGTTGTTTGACAAAAAATTCTTTCTTCAGCAACCCATTTATGAATACACTCTTCACATCAATTTGATAGAGAGTGAATTCCATGTAGGCAACAAAGGCTATGAGGAGTGTGATTACCTCCAATCTAGTCACAAGAGAAAATGTGTCATCATAGTCTATTCCTTCTTCCTAATTGTACCCTTGGACCACCAACCTTGTCTTGTACCTTGTAACTATTCCATTCTTATCCAGCTTGTTTCTAAATACCTACTTGGCTTTAATGATAATTATGTTCCTTGGTCTTGGTTTCAAGCTCCACACTTTGTTTCTCTCAAACTGATTGAGGTCTTCTTCTATAACAATGATCCAATCTGCATCCTATTAGGCTTCACTTACTTTCTTGGGCTAAAAAATGTATATGAAGGCATTAAAGGAACATAAGTTCTTTAATCCAGATCTAGTGGTTATTCCAGATCTTAGATCAGTGAGTATGTTATCAATTGGATGTGATCCTTGATACTTGTATCCCTTGAGGACAAGGTCTTGTGTCTCTCCAGGCTGATCACCCTCTTCAGCTTATCGATTCACAATTCCCTCATTCAAATCAATTGAGTGTTCTTCATCTACTTTATCATTTTTGTCACTGTCAGATACTGCATCAGTTGGACCTATTTCTTTTACATGTTCATGCACAATTGATTCATAGATCCTTGGCAATTCATCATTATCATGCAAATTGTGGTTAGCCATGACATTACTTTCCTCAAATACAATATGCACACTTTCCTCAACACACATAGTTCTTTTATTGAGCACCTTTAACCTAGAAAAATTCCCTCATCACTTCTAGCATAAAATTTTCCTAACAAGTCCTTTCTATTATTATGGATATAACACTTGCATCCAAAGTCTCTTAGGTGAGAGATGTTAGGCTTTCTGCCTTTAAGTAATTCAAGGGAGTTTTTTTCTAGCATAGGCCTAGACATGCATCTATTCATTATGTAACATGTAGTGTTAATGACTTCAGCCCAAAATTGACTAGCCACATTACTAGCTAACATCATAGTCCTAGATATTTCTTGCAGAATTTAATTCTTTCTTTCAACCACTCCATTTTTATGACGAGTCCTTGGTGCAAAAACGTTGTGATCAATACCATGAGAGGAACAATAGTTAACAAATCTTTTTCCACTTTTCCATACTTGCTTAATACACTAATTCTCTTTTATTCCGTAGAGCAATAGATTCAGCTTAGGGGTTTATGATAGATTGATTGATGGACCTAAGCTAAACAACTAAGATTGGACCTAAACCAAAACCTATAGACTAAATTAGGAGAGAAGAGGTTAATTTAGCATTTTAAAACTCAGTTCCATGGTCACATCTGATTGTAGCTAGTTGTTTGTCAAGTTTCTTTTCCAGTTTTCTTACTAAAGTGCAGAATGCCTCAAATTCCTCTTCTTTGAAATCAATAAAGACTGCCCAAGTAAACTTGGTGTAGTCATCAACTAGTACAAACATACACCTTTTGCCACCCCTACTCCCTATTCTCATAGGACAATAAATATCCACATGGACCAGTTCCAAGGATCTGGTCGAACTGATGATATGTTTGGATTTGAAGGAATATTTTACTTCCTTACTATAATGACCCTTTCCATCCTTATGGTTGAGCTAGTCATACAAGAATTGACTTAGAAAATTTTCCAAAATTGGAAGTTGGAAATTTTCGGCTAGGCTAGTCTTGGATGAAATCCAAGAAAGGTGAGGTCTAGAGAAATCGGGGGAGGTATTGGTTTAAATTGATAAATCTTAGCTTGATTTTATTTTAGCTAAGGTGATAAGGAGTCCACAAGACTTTTCAAAAAAGAATTCGAGTGAGTAAAACTCCCAATATCGAACTGGACATAAAAGAGTTAGTATGGAACATCATGGTTTGAGGGTGTGTTGTGAAAAAGGAAAAACTGGGAGATTTTCTAAGTTTCTGCCTTGCCATACCTTCTATAGCAGGTGGCAGGCCTCTACCGTGACACTGTACTTGATTACTTCCAAGAGCCAACTTGTTCAGGAATGTGTTAATATTGCTCATCTGGTTAGCCATAGATTCCACCTTGGTAAATATATATGTGTTGGTATCTACCTCTAATAACCCTGCAACCTTTTTGGGTGCAATTCTGCTGGTGTCTGTGTTCCATTCAGGATTACTCTACGCTATCCTCTATTTAAGAGTGTATAACTGGCCATAGGTCTTCTCCAGTGATTGCCTGTCTACTACACAATCTAGCATGATCTTTCTAATGAGAGTCAAGGCCCTCAATAAACATGTGTACCAGCACCTCATTCATCTGTTAGTGATGGGGACAGTCTCAGAGGAGGGACTTAAATCTCTCCCATGCCTGATAAAGATTTTCACCATTCTTCTGCCTAAAACTCAGTATTTCACTCCTAAGCTTAGTTGTCTTCCCTGAGGGAAAGAAACGCATCAAGAATTTCCTTGCAAGATCATTCCAAGGTGTGATGGAGTTTGGCATCTCAACTTTTAACCACCTCTTCACTTCCCCAAGGAGGCAAAATGGAAACAACAGCAATCGTACATAATCCTCTGAGACTCTATCCAATATGTATGTATCACTGATTTCCAAAAATAATTAGAGATACTATTATGGGTCCTCATGTGCTAAGCATGTGAACTGACCACTGGTGTGCAAGATTTGCACTATATTCTTCTTGAGTTCAAAACGACCACCCACTGTTGGTTTTTAAATATTGGACGTAACATTGGTCACAAGTGGGATTGCCACATCTCTCATTGGCCTAGGTGTTGTAATTTCTACAGGGGAAACTTCAAGTTGTTCAATTAATTGGATGGGATTAGCAACCACCTCCTGAACCTGTGGAATTGGGTAAAGTGTTGTTGCGCTTCTTCTCTGGTGAAATAATCTTTTGGGTTCATGGTCTAGCTCCACTAAGTCTCTAATCCTTAAAAGTGTGCTGACAATTCAAAGTATGTACCTGCATATTTTCAAAAATCTAAGATCAAGTTGTCAATATTTTAATAATAAAGTCATATAAGAAAATTTAGAAATTTGCTAATTTCAAAGTCCTCGGCAATGGCACAAAGAATTTGTTAGCAACTTCCAACCCATACACAAGTGTACATGGTCATCCAAGTAATATAGACTAGTTTGTCTGTATATCATACCCAAGAGACTTATGACTTAATAAATATTCTAAATTATTCATATACCAGGAGAATAAACAATTACACAAGTAACTAATGAAAGATTTTGTAATATCTTAAAATCTAAAACAAATTGAGAGAACTAGAAGCGAGTAAATAATGGTTGTTGTTCCAAGTTTAGAGAGAATTCCAAGGTTACAACTTTATTTTGCAATCATGAGTAGTATTCACTTGAATTTACTTGTTCATCTACCTAGTTACTGATTTCAGGGTTGATTATACGACTATGGTCTTCTGAACCTATAATAGCCTATCCAGAATAGCATCACAACTACATCATTGAGTTGAGATGTGGCATCTTATTCCAAATGATTTTATATATCTTTTTGTATAAACCAAACAAGGCATTCTAGGTATTTTCCTATACTACTCACAAACCTACCCTTTATGTTTCAATAGAGAGGTCTTGCTCCTTATATTCCTCGTTCTATATTATTGATCCTTCTTCCGAGTTCACAACAAAATTATAGATTTATCTTAATGGCGGTCAGGCATCAAAATACTAAATATAGGAATATAAGAACAACTAGTTATGGCAAATGAACTAATCAATCCAACTTTATACTACTAATCATGCGTTTATAGTCGTAACCCCAGAACAAGGGTTCTTAGCCACTCATACTAATCAAGAACACAAATAATATTGTTTTCATCCAAATTAATGTCTAAGAAAAGAAACCTAATGATGAATTCTATTATCTGCCTTATGATCTAAAAATATGATGGAACCCTTACACAAGATACACAATGTTCTATTTATAGAGCTTAGGAAATAACTCTTTTTCCTTCTTAGAGTCGAACTAGGAGAAAGCAGGAAAATTTTATCGGGATAGCCTTGGCGCATCGCACCAACAGTGTGCCAGGAACATTCTTATGAAGTTTGGGTGCTGGTGTGGTGCCCCACCAAGGCTCCAGAAACTTTCCTCTGAAGTTCTAGGTCTGGGGTAGCATGCCACCAATGCTCCCAAGCCCAGTTTTCTCTTGTTTGTTTGCTCCCGAGCATTCTACTAACTTACTTCCATGATTTACTCTTCCATTTCATCTCCCAATGGTTAATTTCCCCTGTTACATTCCCTGCAATCATCTAATCATGCGTCTCAATGCATAATATAGCATTACAAATCAAAACACACATAATATAGTGAGAATGTTCTTAAAACATAAGATAAATATGGGTAAAATATGATAAATAGGCATATAAATATGCCCTAGATCACATGGTCTCTCGGATGATGTCCTCCTCCAACACTTCTACCGCTCTTTAGACTCCACAAATAAAACCATTATCAACACCTTGGCTGGAAGTGCCCTAATGGACCAAACATTCGAGTTTGCTAAGGTGCTACTTAAGAGGGTAACTAATGTTAATCGTCATTGGAATGCTTGTGGAGCTGGGGGGAAATGAGTGCTTTCTTTGCTAAAATTCTTGATGAATGGAAGAAAAGTGATGCAAGAAGGGAAAGAGAGATCATAACCATTCAAACTCTTCTCAAATTTATGACTAAGCACGTGATCAAACATAAAGTAGAGAGTGTAAGTGCCATTAGCTTTTGTGGAGCCGAGGAGTTGGTAAATGATGAGACCTACTCCCTTGATGACAGAGAAGTTTTAGTAATAGAAAATTATGATATGGGTTCCCATGTAGATCTTCAATGAATGAGTCAACGCTCACTCAACCAAGATCATAGAAATCAAGGTCGCAACCTTGGAAATGTCACCTCAAGAGTAGAATTCATGTTTGAGAAGGTTTTGGAGAAGGTGGAATCAATAGTCATGAGGGTCCGTCAGCTAAGATGTGAACTTGGATTCCTTTCTCAAATTGTACGTTCACATTTTGTCACTATCAAGCTTCTTAAAGAAAGAATGTATTAGATCATCTCTCGATTCAAGTATGAGAAAGCCAAAAGAGGTGAGGAGGTTTTTGTTGAAGGGGAACAATCAAGCTCTAAAGATGGTAAGAGTCATGCCATTAACAAGCCTAGAATTAAAAGGGCTATCGATAATAGTATTGCAAAGAATCAAGATTGTCAGAATAAGATTCCCAAGGTTTGTAAGCCTTTCCCTAAATTTCCACCTCCTTTCCCACAATGCCTAATTCAAGAGAAAGAAAGGGAACAAACTAGAGGGTTTGAGTCCATGTTAAGGAAAATTACTATCAATGTTCCACCGAAGTATGCCCTCACTCAAATGCCCGATTATGCTAAATTTGTAAAAACAAATGTGTACCAAAAATAAATTCATGGAGAATGAGGTAGTCCACATGTCCTCTCAAAGTAGCACCATAATAGCAAACAAGATTGCAAATAAATCAGATAACAGGGGTGTTTTTATCATTTGTGATGCAAATGGGTTATATAATTCAGAAATAATTGTATGTGATAAAAGTGTGAGTATAAATTTGAAGTCTCTTGCCACTTTCAAACAACTGGAACTCGGTCTACCTACTATTACAAAGATGAAATTTCTTATAGCAGACCGCTCAATGAAATACCTCGTTGGAATTTTTTACGACATATTAGTAAAAGTGGACCAGATTATGTTTCTGGTGGATTTTGTGATACTTGATTATACCAATGATTTTAAAATACTAATTGTATTGGGCAGTTATGTTTAATGGCGGGGCTCATGTTGATGGATGTGAAATTGAGGGAACTTAAATCCTCAATGAATGAGTAAGAGATAACTTTTGATGTATGTGGATCTATGAAGCAGCCCAATGATCTCCAAATGGTATTCACAATCGATAAGATTGAGGAGAGCATTGAGCTACAATTGGAAGAAAAATTTGTGGATGGAGCATTGGATGCTATTTTGTTGAACCATGATTGCAAGGATATTGAGGAGTATGAGAAAATGTGTAGTGCCTTTGGTGGGAATGGGATCTTATTCTTAACCTTCGAAGAAAATTGATCTTGATCTAAAGAACCGACAAACTCCCCCATTCAAGCCCTCCATTGTTGAACCTTTGGTGTTGGAGCTCAATCCCTTACCCTTTCACTTTAAGTATGCATATTTAGATGCCAATGAGACCTTACCGGTAATCATATCCAATAAATTAGAAGAAGGGCAAGTAAGGGCTTTACTTAATATTTTGAAGAAGCATGTTCGAGCACTTGGTTGGACTATTGCGAATATAATTGGCATACCTCGGGGAATATGCACCCACAAGATTAACCTCCAAGAGGATTTCACACCATCAATTGAGCACCAAAGAAGATTAAACCCACCTATGCAAGAGGTGGTCAAAAAGGAAATTATTAAATTATTGGATGCGGGGGTTATTTTTCCAATATCTGACAGCATGTGGGTTAGTCCATTCTAATGCATACCTAAGAAATAAGGAATCACTGATGTGCCTAATGAAAAGGATGAAATGATATCCCTCTTACCGGTGATCGAGTGGAGAGTTTTCATGGATTATAGGAAGTTGAAAGCGTAGATGGAGAAGGACCACTTCCCTTTTCTATTGATAGATCAAATGCTTGATCGATTAGCGGGCGTGGATATTATTGTTTCCTTGATGGATACTCGGGTTATAATAAAATCTCAATTGCTCACGAGGACCAAGAAAAGACAACATTCACTTGTCCATATGGGACCTTCGCATTTAAGAGAATGTTGTTTGGGTTATCCAATGCTCCAGTTACCTTTCAATGATGTATGATGTCAATCTTCTTAGATATGGTAAAAGACACTATGAAAATTTTCATGGATGATTTCTCTGTTATGGGATATGCATTCGAAGATTGCATATCTCATTTGGAAAAGGTACTTAAACAATGTGAAGAGACTAATTTGGTTCTTCATTGGGAGAAATGTCACTTCATGGTGAAAGAAGGCATTGTTTTAGGTCACAAAATATCCGAGAAGGGAATTAAAGTAGACCAAGAAAAAATTGAGGTCATTTTCAAGCTACCTTCTCCAAAAATGGTGAAAGGGGTGAGAAGTTTCTTGGGTCACGCTGGCTTTTATAGGAGATTCATGAAAGATTTCTCTAAAGTGGCCCATCCTTTGTGTAAATTTCTATAAAAGGATGCTAAATTTGATTTTGATGATAATTGCATGAAAGCATTTCTTAGGTTGAAGGAAAAGCTAACCTCATCCCCTATCATTATAGCACCCGATTGGTCAAAACCATTTTAGCTAATGTGTAATGCTAGTGGAGTAGCCTTGGGCGCCGTGTTTAGTCAAAGAAAGGATAAGATCTTTTATCCAATCTACTATGCTAGTAAAACCTTGAACGCAGCCCAAACAAACTATACAGTGACCGAAGAAGAATTGCTTGCAGTTGTGTTTGCTTTTGAAAAATTTTGGGCATACTTGTTGGGGACCAAAGTAGTGGTAGACACGGACCATGATGCAATTAGGTATTTGATGGCTGAGAAATATGTCAAGCCATGGCTTATCCTATGGGTTTTGTTGCTACAAGAGTTTGACTTTGAAGTGAAAGACCGATGAGGGTGTGAAAATCAAGTGGTTGACCATCTATTTTGATGGGAGAAGGAAGAAAAACCTGTAGGGGAACTTGAAATAAATGACGGGTTCCCCACCGAGCACATCTTGGCATAACCTCATGATCTTATACCTTGGTTCACTTATTTTGCTAATTTCTTAGCAAGTGATGTAGTACCGGAAGGTCTAGCCTTCCATTAGAAGAAAAAGTTTCTACATGATGACCGAAAGTTCTATTGGGATGAACCCTATCACTTCCAAATTTGTGCTGATGGTGTGATTAGAAGATGAATTCCCAAAGCAGAAATTATGCCCATTTTAGAAGTCTACTACTCATCACCGATTGGTGATTATCATAGTGGCATGCGAACAACCTCAAAAGTGTTGCAAAGCAGGTTCTATTGGCAAGATCTCTACCAATATGCTCATGATCTAGTAAAATAATGTGACTAATGCCAACGTGAGGGGGGCATATCTCATCGCCACGAACTCCCATTGACCCCAATCTTGGAAGTTGAATTATTCAATGTTTGGGTAATAAACTTCATGGGACCCTTTGTAATCTTGTATGGAAATACTTACATCCTCATGGTTGTGGACTATGTCTCCAAATGGATATAAGCAGTGGTTTTACCTAAAAACGAAGGGAAGAGTGTTACAACATTTCTAAAGAAGCACATGTTCTCTCGATTTAGTACCCCTCGTGCTATCATTAGTGATGGAGGATCCCCCTCACCTCTCCATATCACCCACAAACAAGCGGCCAAGTTGAAGTATTTAATAGGGAGATCAAGTTTATTTTTACAAAGACAGTGAATTCCAATAGAACAGATTGGGCATAGAAATTGGTTGACACATTGTGGGCCTATAAAACCGCCTACAAAACCACCATCGACATGTCTCCATACCAAATATTTTTTAGAAAAGCTTGTCATATTCCTGTAAAGTTGGAACATAAGACCATGTGGGCTTTAAAAATGATGAACTTAAATGGGAAAAGGCTTCTCGTGCTTGGGTTGAGGATCTCAATGAGATTGATGAATTCTATATACGGGCCTACGAGAGTACTTCTCTCTATAAAGTTCGAATGAAGCACTTTCATGATCAGAAAATTTTGAAGTGAAAATTCTTGCCTAATGATTGGGTGCTTCTATTCAACTCTAGGCTTTATCTCTTCCCAAGTAAACTTAAACCCAAATGGTCTGGCCCCATCAAACTAGCTCAAGCTTTCACAAATAGAGAAATTGAGTTAGAAGTTGAAAATGGCTCAAAATTTAAAGTGAATGGGCAACGAGTCAAGTAATATTTGGGCTTCTGGAAGAAGTCATGTTCATTGGAGTGACTTACCTTGATGAACCATGGTTGTGAGGTACCCTCATCAAGTTTTTACATTAAACCAAGCGTTTCTTGGGAGTCAACCCAAACATACATTTTAGTTTTAGTATTTTCTCTTTTCTCTCATTACTATTTTGTTGTATTTTGTGAAATTTTTAGATAGGAGATGATTTAGGTGACATTGGAGTGCTTAGAAGGCAACAAATCACTCATGCGAGGCAATATGCAAAACATAACTTGGAGAAGTGCTACTCGCATACAAATTTCCCCTACAGACAGAACCACCTCCAGCTTTGAGTCCACATGCGATAGACCATGCAAAATGTATGCCTCAATATGCGTGTGTAACACCCCAAAAAATTCTAGACCTAGAACCAGCCCAGAGAATCTAAAGTATGAGTTGTCAGGTGATAGAACAGGAACCACAGATGGTTTCCATGGACCATGGAATAGTCTATGGACTATGGATGGCCTCCGTGGAAAAAGTCCTGTAGATTAGAGTTTCAGGTCCTAATCAACAAGAGGGATCCATGGACCGTGGATGGAACCACAGGCCATGGTTTCCATCCGTGGAATCAAACTTGAGAGTTAGAGTTTTCCCCTAGAACCACGACCAGCTTCCACGGACCATGGAAGGATCCACGGGCCATGGATGGGGTCATGAAAATCAGACCTGCAACCAATCAAAAGAGCCCAGGAACCACTAAGTCTCAAAATGAATTGACCATAGAAGTTAGGAGAGAGAATGAAAAATGTAGGAGGTGTGGATCATATATTTTGTTGTTAGTTAGCAATTGTGAAGTATGATTTACGGTTAGGATAGAGATATACCTAAACACCCCACTTGGTTAATAAAACGAGAAGAATCTTGAATGCATCCAAGTTAAAAACTCATATCCTTGCTCAATGATGTAGTTGTGAGATTAATTTGGATAGATGACTTAGAGGATGACTATTACCGGGTTATAATATCAATCCCGTAAACCAACGATCACGATAAACATTAACACCAGCTATGAACTATAATTAAGCATGATTGTGTAGTAACTGCCTCAAACCTGGATTTCTCCATATATTGTTTACAATCCAAAGTTTTATATCATCGTTAATTCTTGTTTTTAGTTACAAAATAAAGTTCAACTCTTGGTTACAAATCGCATGTGTTCAACTTCAATAGTATTAATCAAGATTAAATTGTTTGCTAAGAACAAGTCCCTGTCGAACCGATATTCTACTCACAAGAGCCACTTTATTACTTGCACGACTACGTACACTTGCATGTGTGCTTGGGACGCAATAAGTTTTTGGCGCCATTGCCGGGGACTTGAAAATTAGCAACCATCTGATTTTTGTTTTTACTATTTTGTTCTATAAGTGCTAACAACTTGGTCTTAGCTACTGAACTTACAGGTACAAGTTATAATCTTGGGCAAGCTAGCAAGGTATAAGGAACTAGTTGACCCACTTCCTGAACCTGAGCAACACTTGCACCAAGCGTTGAGAGAAGCAACACTTCTCGAGCAAAACTGGCAAGTTTAACCGCCTGAGGCCATTCCTGCAGTTATGCCAAAGGAACCACCACCAGCTCATAGGATAGTGCACGAAATGTCAATCCCACTCACAACTAATGTGACCTCCTGCATTAAGAAGCCAGCCGCAGGAGGAGATTTGAACTGAAGAAAAATATGGTGCATTTGTTAGACACAAGCAGGCAATTTACAGGCTTGTCACATGAGGATCCACAGGTTCATCTACAAAAATTTCTAGATATTAGTGACACTTTCATCCCTGAGGGAGTCTCCACAGACTACATAAGACTCACGTTTTTCCCATTCTCACTATTGGGAGAAGCGAAGAAATGGTTGAAGGCAGAACCTTCAAATTCGATCACAACATGGGATGATTTAGCTAAGAAGTTCCTCATCCGATTCTTCCCATCAGGCAGAAACCAGATGAGAATCTCTATCATGCATGGGAAAGATTCAAGTCTCTTCTTAGGGATTGCCCACATCACCAGCAGACGAATGAGGTATTCGCTCATAATTTTGCAGATAGTCTTGACCATAATACAAAGATTTTGCTAGATTTAGTTGCAGGTGGTCAAGATTTAGAGAAGACATATGACGAGCTATATACTCTCCTAAACCATATTGCATAAGGGAATCCAGAGTGGAATGGTGACAAGTATAGAAATACGGTGAAACAGGTTGCAGGTATGATTAAGTTAGATAGTGTCACCGCTTTAGCAGAACAGTTGTCCAGTTTTAAGACTCAAATGATGGATCAATTCAATAAGTTGAGTGTGACTCAACCTCAGGCTTAAGTTAATTCAGTATAGCAGTTCAAACATGGTGTGAAACTTGTGGTTTGAGTGGTCATTCGGTAGACTTATGTGGAGCAAATCCGAAGTCGGTAAACTTTGTAGGTAATGCACAAAAAGGAAATCTAAACTATGGAAATGCCTACAACCAAAATTGGAAGGGTCAGCCCAACTACTCTTGAAGAAGTAATCAGGCTCAACCACAATAAGGTACGCAAAACAACACTCAAGCCAACAATATTGAGGAGATGTTGAAGAAGATCATGGCTAATCAAGAACAAATGGCTGTAGAGATAAAAAACCAGCAACTGGCTCAAAATAATCTTGAGACGCAGTTGGGCTAGTTAGCTCAGGCACAGAAAACAAGACCTCAAGAAGGTTTGCCTAGTGACACAGAAGCTCCAAAGCAAGTAATGGCAATCTCCTAGAGAAATGGCAAGGATTTGGTTGATGCACCACCAAAGAAAAATCATGAGGTGCAAGAAGAGTTTATCACGTGCAACCAGACAGAAAAGTAGGCTAAGTTGAAAGAAGTTAGCAAAAAGGGGAAGTCTGAGTACCCTCATGAGAAGTCGATTGAGCAGCCTCGCAACAGACCACCACTAAAATTCCCACAGAGGCTTAAGAAAGAAGCAGAGGATGCATGTTTTAAGAAGTTCTTTGACACGTTCAGAGAAGTTTACATTAACCTTCCGTTGTTAGATGTTTTACACGGAATGCCTAAGTATGCTAAATACTTAAAAGATGTTTTGGCGAACAAGACAAAGTTGGCGGACATTGAGACTGTGGCACTTACTAAAGAGTGCAATTCTGTGGTCATGAGAAATATGCTCAAAAATCTTAAGGACCCTGGGAGTTTCACCCTCCCCATACAAATCGGTGAAAGTGATATTGTTTAGGCATTGAGTGACTTGGGGGAGAGCATAAATCTGATGCCCCTTTCTTTATTTAAGACTTTTGGATTGGGGAAGCCAGGACCTTCCTCAATTGTGCTCCAGATGGCAGACAGAACCAGAGTGGTCCCCGAAGGAATCATAGAGGATGTTCTAATCAAGGTTGGTAAGTTTATTATACCTGCTGACTTTATTGTTCTTTATTATAAGGAAGATGAAAGGGTACCAATCATATTGGTACGTCCATTCTTGGCTACTAGTGGAGCACTGATTGATGTAAGAGAGGGCACACTCAAGATGAGGTTGAATGATGAAAAGGTGACCTTCAGAGTCTACACAACACTCAACACACCCTCACACTACAAGGATCTATGCATGATCACAGCTATGGAAATGGATGAGTATGGGGTGGAGAAGAGCACACCTCTACTTACCTCTTCAGACACTCTCATTGAGCTACCCGAATTGCCAAAAGAGCCTGAACTTGAGAGACATGAATGAAATTCTGAGAAGATAAATGCGAGAAAGGCCCCAGACCTCGAATGTGAGCATAAGAGAGGTCTGAAAAGAAGGAGAAGATGGACCCCAAGTAGGAGAAAGATGATGAGAGAATGGATATGAGATTTGTGATAAAGGTCATGCCGCGACGGTAAATCAGGCGTTGCTTGGGAGGCAACCCAAGTTAGGTAGTATTTCTATTTTTCTGTAGTTTTTCTTTAGTATCACTTTTGGTGTTGTTTTTGTGTTGTGTCAACAGGTTGAAGGGAAGTCTGAGTATCTGAGATTTGAGCTAAGGAGCATGGAAAACACTAGGTGTGGGGTCCTCCAGACCCCGTTGATGGAAATAATGCCACTAGCTAGGCTTAGAGGCCTCAAGGAGTATTTCTTTCTGTACTTTTAAGCTATAGGTACAAAGTATGGTTTTAAGTGTGGGGAGGGAATCTTCTGATTTGTTTAGGGTGAAGTGCGATGTAGGGTGTCTATTTTTATTTATTTGAACGTTTTTGATTAGATTGAAAAATTACAAAAAAAATTTATCTTTTTTGGTTTGTTTTCTATTTGGTCTGTTTAGTAGAAGCACACTTCACCCACCCCTCGGTTTTTCTTTTTGGTTCTTTTCCAGGGGGAAGCCCTTTGAACCCAGTTCCCTTTTTTATTTCTAGGAGTAAATTTAAAAAAAAATTGTTTTTAGGAGTAATTAGAGATGCTATTTCTAGGTGCTACACATGACTACTTATTGCAAGTTGGTGTTGAACTCTATGGCATGATTTGAAACATTGAATGACTACAGTGAGACACCTATGGCTCTTTTATTTGACTCTTGTGTGATATTAGCTTAAATATGAATTTATGTGATTGTTTGGTTGAGAATCCATAGGTAGCCTACTTGATTTGAACATGTGCCATGTGTGAGTGAGATTTTTGTTATTCCATGTTGCATTTTGGTGTCTAGAACTTGCCCTGTGTGTATGCAAAGAAAAATAAAGAATGATAAGTTTAGGAGATGATATAGGCATTTCTTTGATATCCATGCTTTATACCCTCTTTATCTACCCTTGTTCATAACTTTAGCTAGCCCCATTGAGCCTTTAACCTATTCTTAGGTAGCCTCATGTATAACTTATTCCTTTTCTTTTAATTTCCCGCAATTTGATCCAAAACTCCTAAGCACTTTAGTTGAGAAATTAAGATGTTAAGGAGGGTGAGATTGAGAAAGGAAAAGTGGTGGAGCCCCAAGGAAATAGATTTTGGTGTGTTGAAAAGGTTTATATGTTGTTGGTAGGGAGTAATGAACTGACAAAGATAAATTGATCAAAAGAAGTGATTCATGTGTTGATAGCAAATACTCCCGACTAAAGATGTGTAATCTAGCTTAAAGAGATAGGGTAAAAGAAAAAAGAGATTTGGGAAGATAATAGAAGTGTAAAATAGGACGGTTGGAGATGAGTTTAACATACAATTTGGTGTATTAAAGTGCTTAGGGAAGATAGTCACTATTTTTTACCAAATAGTTCTTACCCGTCCCTTAGCTGACATTACAACCCTTAAAGTCCTACTTGATCTTGAGCTTTGACATTCTGACATTAGTGCACTACACTAAGGGCAAGCTTATGGTTCATCTTATGTGACATGTGAATCTTTTGTGAAAGTGAGCGAATTGATTCTTACACCCATTTGTGTGATAAGTGTGAGTGAATATGGGTATCTCTCTTGTGGTGAGGGCGCATGTTTGATGATAGATAGGTGGCTTATATAATTGCTTTGTTGAGTAATATGCATGGGTTTTCCAACTGAATAGAGTCAATTATTGAGGCTAGAAGGTCTTAAAGTAGTGTTCATATGATTCTATTTGTAAGATAGCATGCTCAATGTAGAACTTGCTATGCTTATGGTCGTTGTCGTTCTAGCATGAATTTGTTAGTGTTAGTGGAGCCTTCCTTGATTGTGATTAGTTTAGAGAGTTGTTCGAGGATGAATAAGGCTTTAAGTATGGGGTGGTGATATTAGGCGTATTCATACACCTAAGTGTCGTTATCCTTGCACATTTAACTTAGTTTTGAGGATAACTTGATATACTATTGAGGTATTTAGTGTGTAAAAGGTGTACTTTTTGGCTAACGTACTTGTTATTGTGTTTGAGTTGCATTTGGAACAAATAATAAGTTAAAAGAATTAAATAGAGTTTAGACGAGGAAACTAGCTTTGCTAGATTGAGCTATGCCTATTCTAATTTACTTTGATAATCTTTATTGTGTCGTATGGACTTATGTGCATTGTAAGCTCTTGTAGGTAACCTTTGGAGGAGTATTGGAAGCTAATTGAAACCTACAAACATGCTACAAATCATGGGGACACAAAGCAAGATGGAAAGAATTCACGGGAGTGAAAACGGACATCAAGAGGACCACCCTCGTGCCACGGAGGCTAGCCTCCTCTATGGGAGGCGTGACCCAGAGGTAGGCAGCTTAGTAGCTACAATTTCCAGTGACCAGGCGCGATGAGGCTATGCCACAGCAGTGGCTTGGCACGTTGGAGGCCGTGGTATGCTGCTTAGCCTCTGCATTTGGCAGCGTGTCACGCTAGTTGTTCTCGACGCGTGAAATTGATCCCACACTATAAATAGGACATGTGGTTTCAGTTTTAAAGATATTTGGATGACTTGGGATTGCAAAAAAACCGGGAGGAGTCTACTTTAGGGTTCTTAATCTCCTCTTTTTCTTTACTTAATTCTTGTATGAACTACATTAATTTTGTAATCATAAAGTAAAGTATGAGTGGCTAAACACCCTTGTTCTAGGTTTGAGGCTACAACATGAATGTTTGATTATGGTTTTATAGTTGGTTTATTGTTTATCTTTTCTTGTGGTTGTTCTTACATTCTTATTTTAACTATTCTAAAGCGTCATGAACTTGAGGATACATCTAAGTCTCAAAATGAACTGACCATAGGAGTTAGGAGATGGAATGAAGAACGTAGGAGGTGTGGATCATATCTTTTGTTGTTAGTTAGTAATTGTGAAGTATGACTTGCGGTTAGGATATAGATATACCTAAATGCCTCACTTGGTTAATAAAACAGGAAGAATCTTGAATGCATCCAAGTTAAAAACTCACATCTCCACTCAACGATGTAGTTGTGAGATTAATTTGGATAGATTACTTAGAGGATGACCATTCCCGGGTTATAATATCAACCCCTTAAACCAACGATCATGATTAACATTAACACTGACTATGAACCTAGTTAAGCATGATTGTGTAGTAACTTCCTCAACCCTGGATTTCTACATATATTGTTTACAATCGAAGGTTTCATATCATCGTTAATTCTTGTTTTTAGTTAGAAAATAAAGTTCAACTCTTGGTTACAAATCGCATTTGTTCAACTTCAATAGTATTAATCAAGATTAGATTGTTTGCTAAGCACAAGTCCCTGTTGGATCAATATTCGACTCGCAAGAGCCACTTTTTTACTTACACGACCACGTATACTTGCGTGTGCACTTGGGATGCAATAGCGCCTTAACTTGCAAATCGCATACTCTAATCTGTAGAATGCAAGCTATTTTCTGAGATAAAATAAATCATTAGCACTTTAGCCATTTTCACTGTGATCTGTGATGGCCTCATGTGATTCACAACTCCTATTCTGTTCTACGTAAGTTACATCACAGATGGAGAGGCAGATCTCTTGCAACTTCATCGATTACCAAGGTGATTTGCGATAGCCCTAGCATTTTGCCCTTGTCTATCTGCGACTTGCACTTCCTCTCAGATCGGTACATCTCATGGAGTAGACTTCATTATTCACTTCTTTTTATTTTTGAGCATTGAGGGCAATGCTACATTTCAATTGGGGGTGTAATTACTATTTAGACAACTGTGGATCATTATTTGGCCCTTGTTGGGCATGTTTTGAATGGTTATGTGTGCCTTTGTTGGGCCTGATGCTATTATTTTAATGTGAGTTATCATATCGCTGGGTTAGTCCTACCTGCTTAATTATTTCACTACCCGTGCTTTGCAAATGCGCTTAGTGCCTACGCCAGGCTTCATTCTCCATTGGTCCATGAGAGCATAACTCAAATATCACCTTTGTTAATAGTAGTTAGTTCAATAAACTTTGAGGGTTTTCTTCATACCACGATTCTTTCCCAAGGAGCAAATATTTCTTTTGTTTATTTTTGTGTCAGACTGGTTTGGCATTTCCCTATGATAGATTGAGAGGCAACTTTCTTAAGGAAAAAAGTCAAGTTTTAGTGTTTAATTGAGTTTGTATGTTGCTTGTCTTGAGATGGGCCCACCAAAAAATATTCTTGGCAAGGAATTTGCAAATTGAAGAAAATAGGGGAAAATAATTTTTGCTAAAGCATTCTCTTGTCATGACTTGCACATTATCCATTTGGCTTGATTGATTCACAAATGAGTGTGTAGAACTCAAAATATCTTGTCAAAAGTCATATGTCCTAATTGATTTTTGAGACAAGTTGTGAAATTCTTGTGTTGTGATGCCTGGTGCAGTAAGTTTTTATTTCATTCTTGTATATGTGTGTTGTCTAGAACTTGCCTCGAATATAATTCAAGGCAAAATCCTAGATGTTATCAATCTTGTAAGATGATCTTAGACCTTTTTGAATAGTCATTTTACCCAAATTAACTTTCCTTAACATTGATCCTAGTAAGCCCCTTTGAGCTTGTAATTTTTTTGGCACCTTGTTAGACACCTTAACCCTTTTTGGATCCTCTACCTTTGTACCCATCCTCCTTAATAGCTAGAAAGTGAAATGTAGGCTAAAAGCCTAAGTTTGGGGGGTACTGAAATATTGACATAGGCAAAAGCCCAAGTTTGGGGGTGTATGCACAAAATGTGGAGAAGAAAAGGAGTTTTACTTCAATAGAAGGTATCACCTTATGCTTACAACAAAAATTGCTCCAAAGTGTTCAATGTAGTGAATGAACGAAAAAGGAAGGAAGAAGTTGGTGCTACCAAATGAGTTTAACAAAGGATGTCAAATGAATGAGTTGATAGGGAAACTTGGGCTGTGAGAGGGAGAAATAATGTAAAGTTAATGTTCAAAAATGTGAGCGGTGCATTGAATGATTACAAATAGAGTTAGGGAGGTTTAGTCACTTGAGCCAAATGTAATCCTCACATTAACCCTAGCCAACATCATTACCCACAAATTGTTAGTGATTCTGAGCTTGGTAACTCTATATTAGTGGCAAATTACATAAAGGGCAAGACTATGGTTCAACGCGTGTGCACTCGAACTTCTTTGAGAGAGTGAGAGTCTTTTTTTTTCTCTTATAATCCCTCTATTATGAATTACATGATTGTGAGTGGGACTCTCTCTTATGGTGAGTGGCATCACATACTTGAAATGAATAATGTAGTCTCTATTTTAATTGAGAGGAATGAGACAAGTTGTGTGGCAAATCTCGAGGCAAACCTTGAAGGTCAATGCCAATAACTTGAGAAGCTTGATAATCTTGTTTGGAATGACAAATCTCTTGCTTTTGAATGAAAAGTGAATTCTTTGGATAGGAATTTTTGAAATGAGTACTTGCCTTGAAATTATGGTGATACCAATTGAGATGAGCATTGTTGTTGAGTCTTTCTATTTTTGAGTCTTTTATTTATTATTTTCTTGAGTTTTTGAGTCAATATAATCTTGTGTACAACCCTTGTGTTTTGAGAATTCATTTCAATCCTTACCTTGTGACTGTCTTGCTTGAGGACAAACAATAATTCAAGTTTGGGAGTTTGATAAATTGGTAATCTACCAAATTATTGAGTCATTATTCACGAATTATTGCCATGTTTTGATGAGAATTAGAGGTACTTATTGCCTTTATTATCGTAAATGCAGGTACTCTTAGTGAAATGAAGAAAAAAAGGATTTGAACCCAAAAGAGCTTAAAATGGAAGTTAAAGTATAAAGATGATCAGAAGGGAAAGAATATGTTAAGAGGGGTGAAGTGACATGCAAGCAACAAGAGGACACATGCGTTTCGCAGGTGTTAACGCACATGAGAGATCAGATATTGCTTGAGCAGTGAGCTACATGCGAGTCGCACAATGCCAAGGGAGATCTCCATTTCCTTCATATCTGACATCGCACATCACTTGGACATCACTGCCTGGGAAATTAGGCACATGCGAGCCGCAAGTCCCAAAGGGCGGCCATAGGTGCCTTCGCCCCTCATTTTGCACATGCCCCAAAGGGCAATTTTATCCAATTGTGTATGACACATTTGGGAAGGTTCTAAAATCCTTTTTGGGATATGTACCAACATTATTGAGCAGTTTTTACTTTCCTAAGGAAGATAGTTGAGAGAGTACAATTTTTCTCTTCTTCCCTAGTGAAAAACACCATTGTAGATAATTTAGAGCTTGGAATTTGAATTTAGCTTACAGAATGAATAGAATTTTGGGAAATTCCTTTGGTATCTTATATTATTCCTTTACTATGCATGGCTAAACTAATCTCTAGGGGGGTGTGCATGATGGGTGTTTGAAATTAGGAATGGGTGTTGATTAGTTGTGCTTATAATTGATTATTGAGTATGGGTTTATTGAATTCTTCATATTTTAATTATAAAACTGATAGTTGCAAATATTGATTTAATTTACTAATTGTGTTCTTGCTTGGAAGAGGAGTTCTTCAATTGAGTAAGAATTCAGTAGTGGGAATTTGGAACTCCCACCACAAATTGAGGCTAAAAATAGCTTACTTATAGGGAATTTCCATCTAAGAGTCAAATCTAGAGATAGTTTGATTCACCTAAGCATTAATTAGTTGGTTTGATGTCAAAACTATGGGGATTGAAAAATACCATAGTAAATATATTTGGTAGGTTGAAAACTACTATGTATATCTTAAACCAAGTTATCCATCCTAATAATTGAAAGTTTGCTTGAATAATCAATCCCAATCCCATTGTAAGACCCCATCGAAAGCACACCCCTAGGCTTCCTCTCTTGATTGAAACTCTTGTGTTTACTTCGTAAAGTTGTTATAATTAGAATTTTTATTTCCCAAACCTTTTCCCCTAATTTTACTTTTGCTTGTTCGGACAATTGCTTACTCTAGTGAATTTATATTCGACATTTAATGGAAAGTCATCGTCCCATTCTCTGTGGATTCGACCCCGATATCCATTTGGATACTTATTATTTTGTTTGGCGATCATTACCACCTCCTTTGGGAGTACTTTTGAATGTCAACACTACAGCCTCTATTCTCTCATTGCCGGTTGAAGGTAAGGATTTTGCTATATTTTGTGATGCTTCACATTTGGGTTTGGGTGTTGCGTTAAATGCAGGACAGGAATGTCATTGCTTATGCTTTAAGGCAATTGGGTGGTGGTGTTTGCTCTTAAGATCTGGAGGCACTATCTTTATGGCATTAAGTGTGAGATATTCACAGACCATCGCAGCCTGCAGCACATGTTTACATAAAGGGATCTAAAAATCTAAAACAGATAAAATAGATGGAATTATTGAAAGACTATGATGTGACTATACAGTATCACCTAGGTAATACCAATGTGGTGGTAGGCACATTGAGCCGGAAAGCAGTGAGTATGGAAATTTGGCTTATTTAGGGGGTGTTAAAGTGACCTTTGGCTAGAGATATTCAAACTCTAGCATCCAAGTTCATGCAGTTTGGTATCTCAGAAAAGGGTGGAGTGTTGGCTAGTATTGAGGTGAAGTCAACATTTCTTGATGAAATCTGTAATGACCCTTCCGGTTATTTCCAAGTATATGTTTTCCTTGAACCGTTAGAGCTTGTTGTAGCAGACCCAAGTCACTTAAGGCTCGTCAGGACTGGTATTTTGGTGTCGGGCCCATTTGTTTGGTCGCATTATAAGTTTTGAAGTCAAGCAAATCGGCAAAAGTTATCGTAAGTTCTTTAATAAATTTTCTGAACTTTGGGTAAAATGTCTCAGGAATTTTCTCTCAATATATAAAGAGTTAGAAGTCTCCCGAAATACCAAATCGAAGGTCTACGAGTCTAGTTTCCTACGCATAAAACCTCACGTCCAAATGATCTCGGAGTAAGAAGTTATGACTGTTTTACCGCGGACTGTCTGGCAGAAAACGGGTTGCGAACCGGGTCGCGAACCGGGTCGGGTCAAAATCGATTTAAAGCCTCAACTTCACGTTTTAAAATGCCATTTCAGTTCTGAAATAGTGAGAAAACATAAGGGAGGGTTCCAAGAGAGTTCTTGAGTATCAAAATCGTGCGATGGTGAATTGCGAGCCTAAGTTTGAGAATTTATTAACATCGCGTGTATTTGAAAATATTGTATTTGAAAGTTGTATTTGGTAAAAAGTTATATTATTATTACCTTTTTAAAATATTTTAAAGGTTTATCAAAAATATTTTTGTTACGATATAATGGTATATGTATTTATTTTATAAGGTTTTTGTACATTGTAATATTTTAACGGAGATAGTAAAATTATTATAATATAGTAGGTTTTATTCGAAATGATTTTCTATTAATTATGGTATATTTAAAAAGTTATATATATTTTACCATGAATTTATGCAATACCCGAATATATAAATAACGGGATATGAATTTCTTTTGTTCCTTTATAATTGCCACCTCCACTCCACGTGTAGGTGGAGGGAGTGGCCAACAGAGTATTAGCTAAAGGTGCTCACCCCACGTGGAAGTTGGGGAAGTGTACAACAATTCATGTCTTAAAGTGGTGGCATATTATACTAAATTCAATGAATTAATTACTAAGTGATGAGATCTATACTTTAATATTTAAAAAAAGTGATGACATAGTTCTACTTATGTCATTTATTATCCAAATAACTTTATGCCTGTTACATATATGCAAGTAGGTACATCCTTGGCACATATACTTCACCATTTTTTCCCTTTTAAACATTGAGAAATAACAGTAGCAAAGGTTCCTTGGCTTTTCCCTCTCTCTATGCACATACGATTGAAAAGGGTTTAAGAGGAAATATTTTTCCATTATAATTTGATTTTCGAAAGAATATCGATTATTTACGTCAAGTTATTCAAGCCCGAGTTCAAGTTTGATTTCGTTTCGGAGCTTTTTCGGAGCGGTTCGAGCTCGGAAATCATTGTCCTAGCAGCTTGTCATCGGACGACAGGTAGGTTACGGTTTATTTTCCCTAGACTCCGCATATATAGGATAAAATTGTATTAATTGGCATCCTTGGGTTGGTTTATTAGGTTGGTACCACAGACCTTGACCGCTTTATTCATGTCCACCTACTTTTGTTCCTCCGTTGCTTGTAGTATTTGCCGATATATTTTATTTACCCTTGTGGTCCTGTGAGGCCTTGTTGACTCTGGAACATAGAAGGTAGGATTTTGGGAATGTCCGCGAGTCCCGGGCATAGAATTATCCTTCTAGGCTGGTTATGCTTGCTGAGTAGCTGTGGGCCTGTGCAGGGTCGATAGGTTGATTGTGAGTTGCTGGGCAGCTATTGTGTGTGATCATACCATTTCCATGCATATAAAGAGGTTTTATCCATGTTTTACTATGGTTTTGGCTTCGGGCCTACTGGCACTATTTTCTAAACCTTGCATAGCCCCGGGGGTCCATTTTTGATGGAAATAATTTGGAAATGGTTTGATTTGACTTGTGAGTATTCTTGGGTAAAAGAAAGTAAATTATGTTTTAAATCATCAGTTTTACGATTAACGCTAGACTCGGCAGGGCCGAAGTGCTAGTTGAGTTTTCTTGTTACTTGAGATGATTTTTAGCCTCGGTCGGACCGAGCACCTGAGATGACTTTCTACTATTTAGACCCGGTTATGCCCGGGCACCGTTGGAGGGGTTTTTGAGATATTTTCCTACTACTTTAGTCATGGACAGGATCTGGGCATGCATATTCGAGACTGGGTCTTTATCTTGATCCCGGACTTGCTTCCAGACGACATGTTTTGATACTGAGTTTTAGTATGGGGTCTGGGACCTCCATGGACCTTGCCATCCGGGCCTGGGGCTTCAGGCTGCGTGTGCCGGAGGAAGGGTATACGGCGGAGTAGAGGTATACGGGCAGTGTCCTTCCATGGAACCTACCTGCTGGGCCGGATCGGCACCGGAGGAGGTACATACAGAGATACCATTTCACTTGAGATCTTCATGCATCATATCATTAATTGTTTGAGGCTCCACCCTTGTTTGTTGTTTGTTGATTGTACGCTCCGGTAGTATGGGATGCCGGAGGGTTTGTTTTCACTTGTTTGTGTTCCTCGGTTGTATGGGCAGCCGGGGGACTGTAGGTAGAATTTTGCTATTTACTTACAGAATTGTTCCCTGTTACGGTTAAGTATGAAATTGGTTACTGCTAGACTTTTAGTTTCTGGATTTGAGATTGATATGATTAGTTGAGTTTGATTCATGTCTCTTAGCATGCCTATCATTACTCTTTCCCTCTTCTTACACTTGAGGTTACCGGTATACCGTCCATTTCGTAAACTTATTATGTATACACTGTTATTGCAAGGACCCCAGGTGCGTTATTTCTTACTTTCACCTGTGCCTATGGTGTGTATATTCTGCTTACTGGCCTCACATGTGGTTCTGTTGATTTCCCTCTGGGCTAGTTCCTGTGTACCTTTCATTGATTTCTGTGACTGCTTGCTTCTATTTTATCTGTTACTATGCATTTATCTTATATGTGCCCAGTCGGCCTATGATACCTACTGGGTACCTTATGCTTCGCATTTGGTGCTCACCCTACCCCCCTGCATCTTTGGGTGCAGATCCTAGTGTGGGCTAGCGTCGTTAGATCGTTGTGATTCATGCTTGGAGATCTGTTGGGGACTACTTCAGGCTGAGGGTGAGCTCTTGGCGATCGGAGCTTAGCTTTAGTTTATCTTTTGCTTCATGTACTCTATTACAATTCAGATACATCTGTATATATTGTTTTGGATTATTTGCACTCCATGTATGTAGTTTGGGCTCTATACTATGATACCAGGTCTTGGAGTTTGGTTTAGCTTCCGCATATGTATATGTTTATACCCCTTTTATCTATTCTCTTCGTCTTGTTCCCTTATTTGTTAGATAGTAGCCCATTACTAACTGTTCTGGGCTACAGGGATTGGTTCACCTACCGGGGGTTGTAGGTGCCATCATAACTGAGAAATTGGGTCATGATAACTTGGTATCAGAGCTTTAGGTTCACCGGTGTCATCGGTATAGGAGCCAATGTCTAGTAGAGTCCTGCGGATCGGGGCGGAGACATACGTACTCAATCTTTGGGAGGCTACAGTGGCATTTTAGGAAATTTGACTCTTTCATTTCTTCTGTGTCGTGCGTATAACCCTTGAAGTTTCTGGAAATCTCATTTGTTCTACTTCATTCTTCCGCAGATGGTTTGTACGAGATCATCGGCATCACGCGGAGATGAGCCTCCAGCTCCAGCACCAGCTCCAGCGCCAGCTCCAGTACCAGCTCCAGTGCCCACTTATGTGCCATCTCCAGCCGCAGCTCAGTCTCCAGATATTCGGCGATTACTATTACAGCTTTTGGGTGTGATTGGAGAGTGGCCTTCTGAGGTAGCGCAGACATCCGCTCAGGGGGAAGCCCTGGGTGCACAGAGCTCAGGAGCGCAGCCGGCTACTATGGCTCCCCGTGCGGAGGTCATTCTGGTTCCATCTGTTGCACAGCCTCTTGCTCCTCGCCCAGTTATGACAGAGTTAGAGCAGAAGGCGTTGGGTAGGTTATTGAGGTTAGCACCTCCGAGGTTTGTTGGTACTTCTGGACAGGATCCACATGACTTTATTACTACCTGTGAGGAGATGTTGCATCATCTGGGTTTGTTGGAGACTCACGGGGTTGGTTATACTACCTATCAGTTGGAGGGCCCAGCGAAGTTATGGTGGAGGGCACAGGTTGCGTGTAGACCACCATCGTCACCTCCTTTGGCCTGGTATGAGTTTTATGAGGCCTTTATGGCCAAGTTCCTACCCAAGAGTGATCGGAAGTGTCGCAGGGAGCAGTTTACTCACCTTGTGTAGGGGTCTACGACTATCTTGGAGTGTGAGACCCGTTTTCATCAGCTAGCACCATTCGGAGCTATGATCATTCCTACCGAGGCAGATAGGATTCGCAGATTTGTATGGGGTTTGAGGCCAGAGATCAGGCAGCCAGCGAGATATTGATTGCCAGTGGTCGGTCATTCCAGGCTATTGTAGACTATGCCCGCACTGTGGAGGACTTACAGCGACATGATCAGGGGCCCAGAGATAAGAGGCCTCGATATCAGGGTGTCTATAGTTGTTCCAGATATGGCGATAGAGGTCCTGGACAGTGGAGCTGGAGTTATCAGCCACAGCAGCACCAGGGTCAGTCCAGCTGACCTGTTCAGGCTTCACTTCAGACTTTTGGTAGTACCCAGTTCGAGCAGGGTCAGGGCAGCCATCAGGGCTATAGCGGCCAGTCTTCGAGGGGTACAGTTTCTGGGGCATCAGGCCGTGGTGGTTATATGGGATCTGCTGGTTCATCCCGACCGAGTAGGCCGCCAGGGGCTTGTTTTACTTGTGGTGCGATTGGTCATTTTGCTAGAGATTGCCCTCAGCAGGGTGCAATTCAGTTGGCTGAGCCTTTATGAGCAGTTCAACCTCCGGCTAGAGGGGGTGGTCGTCAGAGTAGAGGTGGTGCTCCACGTGGCAGAGTAGGTGGTAGGGATGGCGGTCGGGCAGGAGGAGGTCGTGATTACAGGTACGATTTCTGTGTGCCATCAGTCTACTATGGCATCATAGTTGGAAGGTTTTCAGCTTCCTTTCTTTTAACCGCGGGCTCTTGAGTAGCATCCTCTGCCATCTTTTCGTCCGCATCATCACCTTGAGTCGGAATTACCGGATGTGATTCCGGTAATGTTTTACCGCTTCTGGTGGTGATCGCCATACAGCTCACGTCATTCCTCGGGTTTTGAATAGTTTCACTTGGCAGGGTACCTGTCTTCCTTTGATTTAGCGATGCCGAGATGTGACTCACTTGCTGCTCTAATTGCCTGATTGAGGTGGAATGTGAATCCACTAACTAGATCAATGCTGATAACTCAGTCCTCATCTCCTTTACCCCAGAGTCAGTCGATTCCACCTTCAGCAGCATCTTCGCCATCATGTTCTCTAGTTTGGACGCCCCTGCCTCGTTGCTAGCTTTGTCCCGATTACCAGGTGGTACATACAACCCACCTCTATCAGTGTTATTCCTCCAGTTTCCCTGGTCGCGATCTCTGTAGCCAGCTTTCTCATAGTAGTTGTCTCTCTGATAGTTCCGACCTTGGTTTCCCTGGCCATTGGCCTGGAAACCCCCCAAATAGTTCGCCTCCTCATCAGATTCAACCTCTGCTGCTCTACCTTGGGACCCCACAGCTTTCACCTTCTCAATACCACCTGACATCAAATGCTTGGTCAGCAGGTCCATTTGCATTTTTAGATGGGCCATGTCTTGGTCCCGTTCTTCCTCTTTTCTGCGCTGCTCTGCTGACATGCCAACTGCATAGGTGCTAGCTGCTACTTCTGTATCACGTGTATGCCAGGCCCTGTTGGTTTTTGTGAGCCTGTCCAAAATAGTTATGGCATCGGCAAACGTGCGACCCATAAACGCTCCACCTACCGTGTTATCCAATGTCGGCTTGGTAGCCGAATTCAGTGCCCTGTAGAATGTCTGCATCAAAAATTCATCGTTCAATTGATGATTAGGGCATTGTGTCAGCTTCTTCTTGAACCGCAACCAAGTCTCATGTAAAGCTTCGTGAGGTTGCTGTCTGAAGTTGCTAATTTCATCCCTCAACTGTATCATCCTAGAGGGAGGAAAGAACCTTTCTAGGAAAGCTCCTTTCAACTCTCCCCAAGTTGCGATAGAGTCGGGGGTTAGCTCTGTCAACCATAGCGCTGCCTCATCAGACAGAGACAACAGAAACAACCTGAGCCTGATCGCTGTCTGACTCACTCCAGGCAACTCAAACGACTTGCAGATGCGCACAAAATTCATCAGGTGTTGGTTTGGATCATCACCAGCAGCTCCACGGAACACTCCTCTCAAATTCAACAGCTGAATCATCGTGCTAGTAATGTTGAACTTGGCCCCGGGCGCTAGCGGAGGAATCGCAATAGCGTCCGTGGCACCAGCTCCATCCAAGTCGATATCCTCATCATTCAAGTGATGCTGAGCCAGTTGTTCTGCAGCGAGCCTTGCTGCCTCCTCCTGTTGTACATTCATGTTTATCCTTAGCGTTCTTGCGAGCTCGGGGTCGTAGGGTAGTGTTGGTTCACCCGAGCGTCGGGTATTCGGCATGCACAACTATATACCCTGTAATAAACAAAAACAACAAATAAACGTAAAAGCAGGAAAGTATGACTAAGAGTCAAATAAACACACCAAACTTAATAAACAACTGTATTCCTCGACAACGGCGCCACTTTTTGATAACGCCCAAACTACACCTCAATTTAAGAAGCATAAGCGGTCGTCTGTCAAATATAGAACCCAACAGAGGTTGGGGTCGATCCCACAGGGAATAAGGTGAAAGTTAAGTCTTTAGCGAATTAGATGACTAATGGTCGATATTTTCCGGTAAATAAAAGGGGGGATTTTGTGTGAACAATGTCTAAACAAAACAAACAATAATGTAGGAGTGATAATCAATATGAGAGCGAACTAGGGAAGTGTTCACCATGGCGTTGTAACAATGTCGATTCTAAGCTTAACCGGGTTCTTTCTATATGTATGTCACGATGTGATTGAATTAATGGTATCATCTAACCATTTCTCAACCAAATAGACGAATTTACTTTTCAATTCTCTCGAACTTGAAAAGGTGTGCTTTTATATTTCAATCCTAAACATCAAGTAGATTAATCTAGTTACAGCATTAATCATAAGACGAGAGTTGGTAGTCTCGAATCCTCGTCGTGAATCAAGTTTCCCGGTTTTAATCTCTTTACTCAAGCAAATTAAACCTAGGCATGTTCTAATGTTTGCAACCACTAAAAAACGTGAAATAATGAATGATGAACAACGTGACAACACATATATTGAACCCGACGCTACCCGGAATCTATAATGCTACTTTAGCCATGGCTCCCACAACCCTAGTTGTGGGAGTTTAGTTAATCATGCTAGAAGAAGAAGAGAAGAAAGTCATATTCATAATAGAGAGAAAAGATTCTTACAATATAATGAAAACACATTTCAATTATCCAAGAACAAGAAAACAAGATCCCAAGAACAATCAAGAACACGAATTCAAGAAGTAGAAAACGTGTTTCTTGCTCTCCAATTCGACTAAATCTCTCCTAAAACTATTGGGTGAACTATTGTAAAAGCTTGACAAATAAAATAAACCTAACATAGGGTATTTATAGGAGTCTAGGAAACAAAGTCCCAAAAACGTTCGGATTTAGCGTAGCGGACTGCCTCACTGTGACGGCCAGGCTGACGGACCGTCACTGGCTTGACGGACCATCGCTGGAACCGTCACAACTAGGCAGTGGGCTGCCTCAGGGTGACGGTTTGGGTAACGGACCGTCACCCACTTGACGGACCGTCACTTGAACCGTCACTCTTATCCAGAACATCATTTTTGCTCGTAATTCCTTCCTTTTCCACGTTTGTCTCCCTTTCCTGAAAACATAACATAAAACATCAAAAAACGACTACGGTTGCTTGAAAACTTACTATTGTTCTTAGTTTAGAGGCGTCGAAAGTGTCGTAGAATGGCGGCACATCAACGGGTAGCATTGGTTTTAGTTATATTTGGTAATCTCTCGATCCTCCAAATATATATCATATGGTCTTTGCTCAAGCACCATAGTTATACCATAAACCAACCAATTCAAGCTTGGAGAAATCACACTATTTCTAGCTTAGATTCTTAGATGAGAATTTCCGTTGATTAAGCTATTTTTAGCCTCAATCTAAAGTGGAAATCCCAAATTCTCACTATTGAATTCCTATCCAAATTATGAACCCCTCTTTCAAGCTAAAACACAATTAAGAAAACTCAATTAATATTTGCAATCGTTAATTTTATGATTAAACCTTGAAGAATTATATAGACCCATATCAATTCATCAATTATAAGCATAATTAAGCAAGATCCATACCCAAATTTAAATACCCATCATGAATATACCCCTAGACAAGAAAATTAGCTACTCATATTAAGGAAATAAGAAGATATACAAAATGGATAACTCATAATTCTATTCATATTCAAGACAAACTCCAAATCCAAGCTCAATTCTTACAAAAATGATGAATTCTAAGTGGAGAAAATGAAGAGAGAAGAGTACACTCTCAATATCTCCTTAGGAAAGCTCAAAACTAAAATTCTATATCTGGTACGCACCCCAAAATGGGTTTTAGAAGCTTCCCAATACGTCACTTGGCTTTGGACAAAAATACCCTTTAGGAGTGGTGCGACGCGATGGGCAACACAACATGTGATCGTACCACTGATAATGCCCAAACTACACCTCCAATTAAGAAGCGTAGGTGGTCGCTGTCAAATATAGAACCCAACAAGGTTGGGGTCGATCCCACAGGGAATAAGGTGCAAACTAAATCGATAGTGAATTAAATGACTAGTAGTCGATAGTTTCCGGTAAATAAGGGGGGGTTTGTGAAATCACTATTTGAACAAAGCAACTAATAACGTACGAGTTTTAATCAATATGAGAGAGAACTAGGGAAGTGTTCACCATGGCGTTATAACAATGTCGATTCAAGCTTAACCGGGTTCTTTCTTATATGCGTGTCACGATGTGATTGAATTAATGGTATCATCTAAACGTTTCTCAACCAAATAGACAAATTTCCTTTTCAATTCTCTCGAACTTGAAAAGGTGAGCTTTTATATTTCAATCCTAAACATCAAGTAGATTAATCTAGTTACAGCATTAATCATAAGACGAGAGTTGGTAGTCTCGAATCCTCGTTATTAACCAAATTTCCCGGTTTTAATTTCTTTACTCAAGCAAATTAAACCTAGGCATGTTCTAATGTTTGCAACCACTAGAAAACGTGAAGAATGAATGATTAACAACGTGACAATCACAAATATTGAACCCGACGCTACCCGGAATCTATATCGCTACTTTAGCCATGGCTCCCACAACCCTAGTTGTGGGAAGTTAGTTAATCATGCTTTGATGGAAAGAAAAGAGATTCATATTCATAATAAAGAGAAAAGAGATTCTTACAATATAATGAAAACAAGCTTCAATTATCCAAGAACAAGAAAACCAAGATCCCAAGAACGATCAAGAACACGATTTCAAGAAGAAGAAAACCTGTGGTTGCTCTCAAATTCTTGCTCAAAACTCTCCTAAAACTATTGGGTAATGTATTGGTAATGAATAATTATTTTGTAATTGAATAATATAAAATAAACCTAACATAGGGTATTTATAGGAGTCCAGGAAATAAACCCAAAAACGTTCGGACTCCGCGTCGCGCACTGCTTCAACTTGACGGTTTGGTGTGACGGACCGTCACTACCTTGACGGGCCGTCATGGTGGATGTCACCACTAGGCAGTGGTGCTGCCTCAAGTTGACGGTTTGGGGTGACGGACCGTCACCATGGTGACTGGCCGTCACTCTGGCCGTCACTCTTATCCAGAACGTCGTTTTGCTCGTATTTCCTTCTGTTTCTATGTTTGTCTCTCTTTCCTGAAAACATAACATAAAACATCAAAAACAACGACGGTTGCTTGAAAACTTACGATTGTTCTTAGTTTAGAGGCGTCAAAAGTGTCGTAGAATGGCGGCACATCAACCACCAATTATGTGCTTCATATGTACCTTTTTCTGCCAACTCAGTGATGTTAGTTGTTCTTGTGGTGAGGTGAGAAGGGAAGTGCAGACCGCATGTCAGCTCGCATGTTGGCCGCACCCTTTGTCAAATTCTTTCTCTTTTTGATCACCTTCACACTTCAACTCTTTTTAGGCTCTTTGATTTCACTTCCTTTGTTTTCTTCTTTTAACCAAGAGTACCTGCAGTTTTATCAATAAAGGCAATAAGTAATTCATGAATAAAGGCTCAATAAGTTGGTAGATTACCAACTTATCAATCGCCCATAGGATGGTTCCAGGCAGGTGATGTGAAGCCTTTGGGCACTGATTTGGTAAAGGAAGCCCAGGAAAAATTGAGAGGTATCTAAACCATGTTTTTGGTAGCCTAGAGTAGACAAAAGGAGTATGCATACCGCAAGGTAAGGGACATGTCATTTCAGGTTGGTGAACAGGTTTTGTTAAGAGTGTTACCTATGAAAAGAGTCATGAGGTTCGAAAAGAAGGGAAAGCTTAGACCTTGGTACATCAGTCAATTTAGGTTCTCAGAGATGTGGGGCCAGTAGCATATAGGTTGGCATTACCGCCTATCTTGTCGGGGGTCCATCCGGTATTCCATGTATCCATGCTGAAGAGATACCATGGGGATGGAGATTAAATTATCAAGTGGGATTCAGTCTTGCTAGCTAAGGATCTTACCTACAAGGAGGAGATGGTTGCTATTCTTTATTGGGATGTCCAAAAGTTGAGAACAAAGGAGATTAGATTGATAAAGGTTCAATAGAAACATCATCGGGTTAAAGAAGCCACTGGGAAAATCGAGAAGGACATGTGGGACAAGTACCCTCACTTGTTTGAGAATTCAGGTACTAATTCTTTCTTGACTTAACTTTTTTCTTGTTTGATCATTTGGGGATGAACGATGGGTAAATTGGTATCTATTGTAATGACATTTCTCGTCATTATGGTTGAGCTAGTTGTACAAGAATCACATTAGAAAATTTTCTCGAATTGGAAGTTGGAAATTTTAGGCTAGGCTAGTCTTTGATGAAATCTGAGCAAGGTGAGGTCTAGCACAATCCGGGGAGGCATTGGGATAAATTGATAAATCTTAGCTTAATTTTATTTTATTTAAGGTGATAAGGAGTCCGTAGGACTTTTCAAAAATGAATTTGGGTGAGTAGAACTCCTGATATCAAACTTGACATAAAGGGGTTAGTCCGGGACATCATTGTTTGAGGGTGTGTTGAGAAAAAGGCAAAATTGGGAGATTTTTCAAGTTTTTGCCTCACCACACCCGCTATAGCGGGTGACAAGCCACTACCACGACTCCACTATGGCGGAAAAATTCCCTCTATAGAGAAAGTTAGAGTCGGTCAACTCTGCTATAATAGGAGGGTTCCACTATGGTGGTACTGCTATAGCGGCATTGGGTCTCTATAGCGAGGTTAATTGTTGTTAATGCAGAAACTTCCCCAAAAATATTCATTATTTCACAAAAATATTTTGGGGAAAGCAGAGTCAATTTGGGGAAATTCCTACTGATTTTCCACCAGATTTTTTCGTTAAGGTAGGTATTTTATCCCAGTAAACTAGTACTTCAATTCTTATGCCTTGGAATCATTAGTTACAGGCCTTGGGGAGGGTTTAGCTTGACCTAAGCTGGACAATCTGGTGTATGAAGGATTAGAAGGTATAAAAACCTTGGGTTTTGATTATAAGTTGTTTATTCATTATTTCATTATCGTAATTCGCTAGTGTAACCATAGAATTGGTAGTTTCTAGGAGAATTATTGGTGCAAAGACCCTAGTATGGGTGGAATGATCATAAATTTGGTCTAGGGGTTCGAGATTAGGCTATAATCAATGATATTTGAGGTCATGAGTTGAAATATTATTTACATTTCTAATTTTAGACCACAATCAAGCCGAGGTTGCTAGAAAAAGGGAAGCTCAGGTTCGGTAGAGCATTTCAAGCTTGGATTAAGGTAGGTGATGGTTACTTGTAACCCAATTTGCATTCTATGTGCATAATAACTGTATCATTAGTATTACTTGCATGATGCGTGTTCAGGAAAAATGAGAATGATTGTTAAATGATATCCTAAGTGTTAATCACATGGAATGAGTCTATTGTGGAAACTTGTTGGTTTTACAAGTGTTATATGCTATCATTGTTGTTGTGATTGTTGTGATATCTATGTTTTATTGGTTGGCTCGGGTACTAATAATTCTCAAGTAACACTCTCCCTACGGAGGTGATAGCGATCGTCAGAGCAAAAAAAATTATATTCCCGATGGGAGTGGGGGTCGATCCCACAGAGAAATGGTAGAGTCGCCTATAAGATTATCGTATATCAATCACCAATAAAGTAATCGTTCAAACAACATGAAAAGTAAAAAGGTGTAAATCAGGAAATTGGAAATCTATCACAATCGCAATTCAAGCAAAACAATAAAGTAAAAAGGGATTTGTATCAAGAGAGAGGACTTAAACATGGGTCAAGGTACTTGCTTAATTATGCAAATTCTTAATAAACAATATGGGTAGCATTGGTTTTAGTCGTGAATGTCAATCTTTTGATCTCACAAATATTTATCCAATGGTCTCTGCTCGAGCACCATGGTTTCAACACAAACCACCAATTTAGGCTTGGGGAAGTCACACTATTTCTAGCTTATACTCTTTAATGGGTGTTTTCCGATAATTGGACTATTTCTAGCCTCAATCTAAGTAGAAATCCCAAGTAACCATTATTAAATTCTCATCCAAAATTATGAACCTCTTTCTCAAGCAAGAACATAACCAAGTAATTTCAATCAATGTTTGCAACCATTAATTTTGGAGTTAAAACATGGAGAATTCAATAGACCCAAATTAATTTATCAATTATAAACACAATTAAGCAAGACTCATACCTGATATCAAATACCCATCATACACATACCCCTAGACAAGGAAACTAGCCACTCATGCTAAGGAAATAAGAGATTATACCAATTGGGTAATTCAAATTTCCATTCATTGTAAGCTAATATCCAATATCCAAGCTCAATTTGTACAATTAATGGTGGATTCACAAGGTTGAAGAAGAGAAATAGCAAGTACTCTCTATCTTTCTTAGGAACCTCTCTCAATGGAAAAGTATTCAAAACTATTCAAAAACTGTAAAAAAAAAAACTCCTGAGTACAATCCCCAAATTGGGTTTTAGAAGGTTCCTAAATTGTCACATAAAAGTTGACAAAAATGCCCTTCGAAAGACGTGTGATGTGACATGTGGCACGATATCTGATCATACAAATCATTGTGCGTATTGCACAGCTTTGTTTTAGCATACCTATAACTTCAGTTGATTCCAGGTGATATGCGATGGGGGTGCGGTCTGCACCAGCCATTGTGCGTGTTGCACAACGATCGCACCTCTCGGCAAAATCTTGATCTCTTTTGTTCACCTTCATACTTCAACTCCTTTTGAGATCTTTTGGGTCCAATTCCTTGTTTTCTACTTTTGACTAAGAGTACCTACATTCATATTAATAAAGGCCAGAAGTATCTCTAAATCTTATCAAAGCATGGGAATAATTCATGAATAAAGGCTCAATAAGTTGGTAGATTACCGACTTATCAGGTACCACGCCTAGTACAGTTTTATTATTCATTGGTTGGCTCAAGTACCACACCTGGTACAGGTTTATTCATGGTTGGCTCGGCTACCATTCTGGTACAGTACATGGATATGAGCACATCCCCTTGCAGGTCATGACTACTGGAAAACTATAAGACCCTTAGCATGTGTATACAGGTTTACTTGTTATTCATTTGTGTTAGTTTCTTGAGTGAATCGGGCTTATTTGTTTGTTAATGTTTATTCATATGTGTTGGTTCCTTGAGAGGACAGAGATTTATTGCTACTTGACATACATGTTGGTTCTTGAGTGGCCGAGATGGTGTGTTTAAGTGCTAAGGTGGTTTCCTATGTAAACAAAGGTTGCATGTTAAATGCCATAGGTGATGTCCTAGGGATCCTTGGATGGTCCGGGTTACTCGCAAGCTATGACATGGTTATATGTGGCCTATGTACTTGCATAGTTGGACATGACTTACATGGTTATTGAGTCAGGTTGTTGACTGGGAGTCTTATTGGTAGTCACTTGACTTGGCTTGTTATATGTTGTCCTGTTATACTATGTTACTGTTATATGTTTCATATTTCATATTTTGGGAGTTGACCGATGATCCTACCAGTACATTATTGTTTCTTGTGTATTGATACTACAGGTGCTCTTCTTTTGTTGAGTATAGGGTATATTCCAGTGGCTGCTACGAGACCTCGGTTGTGAGACAGGTGATAATCAAATTCAAGAGTGAGCTACATTTTATGGGCTACCATGAATTTTTCAGTTATTCCTAGTCCATTGTTTGGACCTAGACGTTATCCTTGTTTGGGGTTGCATCCCCTTCTTTCAGACAACTAGTATAGAGTTTTAGTATAATGACTTTCAGATTCTAGGGGTTAATTTCCGCAAGATGTTTTGTTTTTCATTTTGAACTATGAAATACTTGTTTGCTTAATGAAGATTGCTTAGTTGTCTAATCCTTTTAGTTAACTGTTGGGTTGGTTTTTGGTTCTCCCACTGAGGCTTTAGCATGGGTTCCACTCACGACAGTTTAGGTCGTGACACTTACCTTGAGCACATGCTACACAAACTTTATCTTCCTTGAACTTATTTTTAGGGACACCTATTACCAAGTCCTTGGAGATGAGTTTGATTAGCTGAATATGACTGGCATGGTCTAGTATTTTATGCCACAACAAAGGATATATGTCCATCACACTAAGACAAACAAGATCTTCAGGAGGGATCTTTGATATATCATCCATGTACACATGCTTGTCTCTTTGTCCAGTCAAGACAGTCTCCTCAGTTTTCAGGTCTATCACTTCCATACCTATAGAGTAGAAGGTTACCTTGTTTCTCTTGTCACAAAGTTGTGATATGTTGAGCAGATTGTGGTTTAGTCCTTTAACATGGTACACTCTTTCAATTGAGTGTTCTTCAGATTTACCTATTTTGAAAATCCCTTTGATTTGACCTTTCTTTCTTCCTCCAAAGGCCACCATTCCACCCTTTTCTTCTGCAAGTGAGAGGAATTTCTTCTTATCTCCAATCATGTATCTTGAGCAAGCACTATCCATAAACCAGTGTTTCTTGCTCCCTCTCACCTTTTCCTGTAAAAATTAAATGTTAGATTTAGGAACCCAGACTAGCTTGGGTCCTTTCCTTTGATCAAAAGGATCAATGAGATTTCTATTGATCCATTTTGGTAAAACATTGACAGATTTTTTCTTTTTCACCAACCTGTTTCTTTGAAGTGATTCATTTCTTTGAACAAGGTTATTTTTTTCCTTTTATGGCAGCCTTGATATTTTTATTCATGTGAGCTATATCTATTTGACAGGCACCCCTTGAGTAACCAATGTTACCACAGTGTGTACACAGATCCAAGGTCTTATTAGGAGCTTCTTTAACAAAGCCTATTCCAGTTTTAGCACTATGTGTTCTATCACTAAGTTGAGTTACAATTATTAAGGATTGAGTCCATTTTTTGGCTATTTCAAGCTCATACTTAGTTCTAGACAATTCAAGATTCATTGTTCTAAATTTCTCCTTTTCTGAGAACAATTCATCTTTGAACCTCTTAAGATCATGTTCACATCTTATTTGATTATCACTTATTTGACCTTTTTCCCTTTTCAGTAACACTCAGTTTCAAAATTTCAGATTTGAGAGACAGTGTGGAAGAATCAAGTTGTTGGACTTGTTCCTTTAGGGATTGATTTTTCCTTTTAAGACAAATATTGATTTTTCAAGATCAATATATTCAAACATTAAACTAGTCAAGGAATCTAACAGTTGATCCCTGTTTTTATTCAAATCATAAAAATTGTCTATGAGAGTTATCATAAGGGAGGACAACTTTTCTTTAAAAAGAGTTTTAGCTTATCTTTGAGGTCAAGAAGGTTTATCTTTCTTAGTGTCTGATTCAAAGTCATCTATGGTCATCAGGGCAATATCTTATGTATCATCATCATCTGAGTTGTCTGAACCTATTCCCTAAGCAGCATACATAGCCTTACCAGTTTCCTTTTTCTTCTTCTTACTGGCTAGCTCCTTTTTTCTATTTTCAGCTCTCTCCTTTTTTCGCTCAATTTCCCACATAACACCAATCTTTAACTTGATTGTCAATTATTCCTCACTTGAAGCAACCACCACTTTGTCCCTTTTCTACATTCTTTTCTATGCTTGGTGATGTTTTTTTCCTCATAGTTTCCACCTTTCTTGAAGAACTTTTTGAAGTTCCTGCTTATCAAGCCTATGTCCTTATCATCCAGATCAGATTCATCACTCTTAGTTTCTTTGAGAGCAAGTTTCTAGTCCTTGCTTCCTGATAAAGCTCAAACACACTCTCAAAGAGGAGGTGATTGAGATCGTCAAAGTAAAACACATTTATATTTCCAATAGGAGTCAGGGTCGATCCCACAAAGAACAATGTAATCGCGATTGAGCTAATAGAGAATCCAAGTAACTTATTGAAGTTCAAAAAGCATAAGGAAAAGATATAGATTGGGGGATTTTAAGCTAAAATAAAGGAGAAAAGAAAGTCAAATAAAAGATAGGTTTGATAATAGTTTTCACCAAGCAAGGATAACAAAGGAGAATTTGGGAATGGGAATTCAATTCACAAGACTTCCACCCAATTAACGCATAGGTAGCCTTGGTTAAGAATATGCCTAATTGTTTTTCAACCAATCAAGCATTTATCTTTGTGGGTTCTCTCGAATCTCCATGAATACGCCATAAAGCAACCAATTCAGCTTGGGTAAGTTGGGCTATGTCTAGCCCCAACTCTTAGATAGGGATTTTCGGCAATCAAACTATTTTTATCCTTGATCTAGAGTGGAAACCCCAAATCCCCACTATTGAGTCTTTACCCAATTGAAGAACTCCTCTCTCAAGCAAAAACCCAATTAGTATGCTAAGTCAATGTTTGCAAACATCAACTATATAATTAAAGCATGAAAGATTCAATAGACCCACACAATTAAATCAAGAGAAAGCACAAGATAAGAATTTAATACCCAAATAAAGTATTATCTCTAATACAATAACTCAAATCTCAATTTAATAGTTACACCTAAAATTTATCAATTTAGAACAAGAGTTTAAAGAAAGTAATTTAAGATTTTACAATAGAAATCATCCAATTCTTTACTCCAATGGTGTAGGGTGATAAACTTGCTCTCTAAGCTTGTCAAAGTTGTGAAAATTGCCAAAGATCCCTTCCAAAATGGCTGAGAAGTGTTTTATGTGAGTTGGGGTTTCCAAAAGAATGAAATTCCAACACTGCCCAGCTGCTGCCGCTTTTTTTCTTTGCCTACTCGAAAGGTTCATCGCATAAACGAAGTGTCTTCATCTGGTTGACCTTCGCATACGTGCGTAGAGCTTCTCCTTGGGTGACCATCACGTGTGCGTGTGGTCCACCGCATACGCATAGTTATATTCAACTGCCAATTAATTGCTTCTCCGAATAGCTCCATTTTGACTTGTTTTCATCCGAACTCTTCCCGAACACTTCTAAAACACATAATTCTACAAAAACAAAAGTAATCTGTGTCAATTGCACTATTTTTCCACTTTATACTAGCAAACGTACAAGTTTAAAGTTAAATAAGTTGGTATAATACTAACTTATCAAACCCCCAAACTTGAACTATTGTTTTTCCTCAAGTAACTCAAAATTCTAATTCAAGGGATACATACACAAGTGCAATGACATCACTTACAAATAAAGGAGAATCCATTTCAAGCACCAAGCAAGATTTGGTTGGTACTAATCATTAGTCAATCACATGATAACTTAACCTAAGCACTCCTCTCTATTCAAAACACAATTTAAGGATGCAATGGGACTATAAGAACAACCAAGTGACAACAACCAATCTTTAAGAAGTGACTCAATATCACTAGTTCACCAAACATACTCATTTGACTTATTTTCAGAATTTATCGATATCACCAACTATCCTAATTCCTATGCTCTCACAAGAATGAAAGTCCCAAAAATACATTATGTACAAAGACAATCACAAGGGACAAATGCACAAACACTCACACTCACAAAGAACTTTAAGTACCAATAAGTGTCAATCCATAAGCTTGCCTTTATTTTCGCTTGCCACTAACTCAAAAACAATAGGTCGGATATCTCAAAGGACTTTTCTAAGCTTGTAATGTAGATTTGGGGAAGGGTAGGATAAGCATTTTGGATTAGAGTGACTACATCCTCCTCAAACGCTACATAATTTTTTCAATTTGAAATCAAAGCCATTTTGTTTTCATTTTCATTCAACACAAGGCACCATTTTGCTTATTCCATTTGAGCCCCAATTTTTATCATTCTACTCACCTTGGAGGATTCATTTCCTTTCTTTCCTTTCCTCTTTTCCTTTCATCTTTGCTTTTCTTTTCAAATTCTTCCTTCTTCCTGACAATTCTTTTAGAATTCAACCAACAAACCAAGATACTTCTCATTTAGTACTCCTCCAAGGTACTTTTTATCAACCCCCAAACTTAAGCTTTTAGACTCAATTTTACACTTGTAGAGTTCAAGGAGGGACGGTTTCAAGAGAGAGACTTGTTTTCAAAATGGTTCAAGGCTTGTAACGAGATTGCCAAAGAAGAGGTATTAGGCTCAAGAGGGGTGACTAACGATGCAATTTAAGTGCAATGGTAGGCTTTTAAGGCCAAGTAGGCTTCAGCAATCACAAAGAAGGCCTAAGATCATTTCTCTAACCAACGGAATTGAGACTAGCATTAAATGACTAAGTGGGCAAGTTCTAGTTAACACAAGCAAGTACAAGAATTATTCAACTAAACCTCACCACACATGGCATGTGAATCATTCAAGAAGGTTCAACTTCACTTCCTAAACAAGAACAAATGGAGTCACATTCTTCAATTCTAAATTATCACCACTAATGCATTAAGAGTCACAAAAAGATTAAAGGGGTTGTCACAAATATCATTTTTTGTCATGCAACTTTTCACAAAAAAATTCAGAGGGGTATGCCTATTCCGATTAGCATACAAGACTAACTTCACTAATACCAAGCAATTCAATGCTCCCAATATCTCAAAAGATGATGATTTTTCCCTTAAGAATGACGTCACTCAGTCTATCATTGAGCTAATTCATCTATCTAAATTGATATGGCTACTCAGAATTCACAAACATAAAAATCCCAACACACAAGCGACATTTGATTCGCATGTGCCAAAGTGCGGATCGTATGTGCAACGCACAAGCCAGGCAGTATAGGTCACCCTTCTGCTCACACATGTTTTTTTCACGTTGGTATGTGTGACGCAGTTTTACCAACTTTGGCAAGTTTGATCTAGCCTACCGGGTACTCAGACTTCCCCTCGCTCCAAAACATCCAAGAAAACAAACTACAAAAGAGACTAAAAGCTAAAAGTGAAGAAAACTAAAGAACTAACCCATCAACTTCCTCCATTGAAACTCCAAAATTCGGCGAGGGCATAAAATATCAAAATAATCCCGACAAGGGCGCACATAACCAAAACAAACAAAACAAGCCCGGCAAGGGCATAATAATATCCAAAACTACAAAACAAGCCCGACAAAGGCACAATAATATCCAAAATAAAGCAAGCTAGATAGAGTGTGATCCAATCCAACATGCCACCCCTAACTAAAACAAAATAGTGCCCTCACTGCATCAAAACAAGATATAAGTTTGTGGGGGCTCCCTGAAGTGACTCAATCTAAACTGGAGGAAGAGAGAAACTGAAGTCTCTTCTCATCCTCATCTTCATCATCTTCTGACTTACTCGACCAACAGAAAGATTTCAATCTACCCATAATCTTGTTCAAGAACTTTCTCTTCTTCTTCTCATGCTTGCTAAACTTTCTTTGTCGCTTTTCAACCTTTTCTTGCCTGCGACTCATGTGCTCCAATTAGGTATTCGTTGTAGTTAGTCTCCCGATAATCAACTTCTGCTCGATGGCCATTTTGGCAAGGGATGGGGTTCATACCAGGAGACTGCTAAAAGTTTTATGCACGTGGGTGGTCCTACGCGTACGTGGAGTTCTGAGGAGTGCTTGACATTCGCGCATGCAGTTGGTCTACCGTGTACGTGAAGAAGGCCTTTTGGACTAGATTTTGCATTTTTCTCCCAGCTCACTATTTTCTCATGCGAAGGCGGGCGCAACAGGCACACTGAGGTGTGCAAAATGCACCTCCTTTGCATGGTTTAGTATTTCCGCCAAGTTCAGTGGTTTCTTGTGCGATGGCATGTGTGACGGGAACGCTTCCAGGTGCAAAATGCATATTTTTCAGAGGTATTTTTGATGCTTCGCAACACTTGTGTCCTCTTCTCATTCCTTTGGGCACCTAAAATAAATTAAAAAAAATAAAAGTGAAGTAAAACATAAAAAAAAATCAAATGATAGGTTGCCTCCCATCAAGCGCTCAATTTAACGTCGCAGTGCGATACAAGATATGTCACCATTTGGATCTCCACTTTGAGGATTTGAATCAAACTTTCTGTGACAATCATGGGGTGAAGGTGAGAACATGAGGAGGCCATTTTCTTGGTGTCGTATTTTGCATTTTTTTGCCTTCAAGTGAGGAAGGTCGCTTTGCCTTCTATCCACGACAAACTTAAAACCGAATAAACCTTGATCCATCCTCTTTCCAAGGTCTTCCAAAATGTTGATTACTTCGACTTTCATTCATTCAACCAAACTTAAGGTTGAAAAGTGGTTTGAGTGAGAGTTGGGCATCTCCACCTTCAAACTTGCCTCATTCATAACATCCTCACTTTCGAATGAACTAGAGTCTTTCCAAATGAAATGTTGGACTTTGCCTTGCAACTCTAGTATCATTCGTTTTATTTTGGCATCATGATTCATGTGTGGGTAGTTGGTTGCCACAACACCTTCAATTCATGAGCATCCCTTGTGTCCTCCTCTTCAATAGGGAACAACTCCAAACTACCACCCATTATCGTGCATGTTTCAACATGAGCATTCACCTCGGTGTTCAAATTTTGGATAGAAATTTTGAGTAACCCTTCTCTTTGACTTCTCTTGGCATGACCTTTTTAACAATATCTCAAACATTGGTAGAATTCTTTCACGTTGTTCCCCATAGGCTTCAAGTTAGTCAACTCAATTTAACACCCATTCTTGGCTCACAATCTCACCTAATACAAGTTTTTCCTCTTGTTGGGGGTCAAGCACTACCGGCATAAACTCACTCTCAGGTGATTCGATATTTTGTAAATCTTCATCATCATCCCCAAAGTGAATTTGGTTGAGCTCAATGTTCGAGACATGTTCATGTGTTTGGCTTGGAGGGGCTTCTTCATCAATTTGACCAAGAGGAGTGGACAAATCTGCCATGGATTGTGTGGCATGATTTCTCGCCTCTTCTTTCTTAGCTCTCGTGTCCACAAAGCCTTGCTTTATGGACTTCACACCTTCCTCCAAGATATCTTGCGTGGCGATGAGAGTTTGGAGCATTGTTACCATTCTCTCTTTATGGGCATTTTATTCATTATGTGCCAAGGTATGATTTTTAGCAAGATCGCAAGCACCACTAGCACCATTGTAAGTATAAGAAGGGGAAGAAGGATGGTCATCATTGGGGCAATCGCTCTAATGTCCGTCATGACCACCACACAAATAGCAACTACGCCTATCATAAAAGTAAGAAGGTGAATACCTCCCTTTCCTAGGACTAATTTTATACAATCGCCCAAGGTGGGATCCTCCACAATAACAACAAGGATCATTATAATAAGGGTTGTGACCACCAAAGCTTCTAACATTTTGATATGCCATAGAACCAATTAACAAAATAAAAATAAATATTCACAAATTTGAACTAGAGTAAGTAAACTCAAATTCTAAACTAACTCAATACTCCAAATTATTTCCAGCAACGGCGCCATTTTTGATAACGCTTAAATACACTCTCCAAGAGGAGGTGATTGAGATTGTTAGAGCAAAACACATTTATATTCCCAACGGGAGTCAGGGTCGATCCCACAGAGAATAATGTAATCACGATTGAGATAATAAAGAATCCAAGCAACTTATTAAAGTTCAAAGTGAAAAAAGAAACGATATTGATTGGGGGATTTTAAGCTAAAACAAAGGAGAAAAGAAAGCCAAATAAAAGATAGGTTTAATCAATGGTTTTCACCAAGCAAGGATAACAAGGGAGAATTTAGGAATGGAAATCCAATTCACAAGACTTCCACCCAATTAACGCATAGGTAGTCTTGGTTAAGAATATGCCTAATCATTTTTCAACCAATCAAGTATTTATCCTCGTGGTTCTCTCGAATCTCCATGAATACACAATAAACCAACCAATTCAGCTTGGGTAAGTTGGGCTATGTCTAGACCCAACTCTTAGATAGGGATTTTTGAAAATCAAATTATTTCTAGCCTTGATCTAGAGTGAAAACCCCAAATCCCCACTATTGAGTCTTTACCCAATTGAAGAAATCCTCTCTCAAACAAGAACCTAATTAGTATGCTAAGTCAATGTTTGCAACCATCAACTATATAATTAAAGCATGAAAGATTCAATAGACCCACACAATTAAATCAAGAGAAAGCACAAGATAAGAATTTAATACCCAAATAAAGTATTATCTCTAATACAATAACCCAAATCTCAATTCAATAGCTACACCTATAATTTATCAATTTAGAACAAGAGTTTAAAGAAAGGAATTAAAGATTTTACAATAGAAATCATCCAATTCTTTACTCGTATCGTGTAGGGTGATGAACTTTCTCTCTAAGCTTGTCAAAGTTGTGAAAATTGTCAAAGATCCCTTCCAAAATGGCTGAGAAGTGTTTTATGTGAGCTGGGGTTTTCAAAAGTGTGAAATTCCAACACTGCCCAGTTGTTGCCGCTTTTATCCTTCGCCTACGCAAAAGTTTTATCGCGTACGTGAAGTGTCTTTATTCGGTTGACCTTCGCATACGTGGTAGCCTTAATGCGTGCATGGAGCTTCTCCTTGGGTGACCATCATGTGCGTTTGTGGGCCACCATGTGCGCATAGGTATATTCGGCTGCCAGTTAATTGTTTCTCTGAATAGCTCCATTTTGACTTATTTTCATCTAAATTCTTCTGAACACTTCTAAAATACAGAATCCTGTAAAAATAGAAGTAATCCGTGTCAATTTCACTATTTTCTCACTTTATACTAGCAAAAGTACAAGATTAAAAGCTAAATAAGTAGGTATAATACCAACTTATCACTTCCTTCACCTCTTTTTTTACTATCAACATTTATTTCATAGGTCTTTAGATTACCTACCAGTTCGTCCAAAGTCATGTTTGTCAGATCTTTTGTTTCTATGATTGTAGTGACTTAGATCTCCCAAGACCTAGGAAGAGTCCTCAGTATTTTGTCAACTTTTTCCTCAGTCGTGTATATCTTTCCCAAGGAAACCAACTCATTCACAACAGTTGTGAATCTGGTGATCATATCCTGAAGTGATTCACCACTCTTCATCTTGAAGACTTCATATTCAGTGCATAATCTGGCAATTTTGAATTTTCTTACCTGAGTAGTTCCTTCATGAGCATTAACTAGTGTGTCCCAAATCTGGTTTGATGTTGTAAAACCAAATATATGATTGAACTCATCAGGTCCAAGTCCACATTCAAGTATGCACTTGGCTTTGGCATTTTTCTCAAGCATCTTGTAATCAGCTTCATCACATTGATTCTTGGGCTCTGGAATGTCCTTCCCTTCAGCAGCCTTTGTCATATGGATTTTAGGACCATCTCTGGTCCAAAGCTCATAGTCCTCAGCTTGACGGAAGTCCTCCATTCTTGCCTTCTATCATGAGTAGTACTGACTATTGAATAATTATGGTCTATTGATGTGTTGTCCTTCACCGTGTTCAAGAGGAGGTGCAAAATTCATTGTGATGTTATTTTGAGTTATTAGACTCTATTAATATAACCTACTTTGATACCAATTGTTAGAATACTAACCTCCTAATTTTTCCTAAGGAAAATATTATTCTATTTGTTCCTTTGTCAATTACTTAAACTACGTAAAGTAAAACTGGTAAAGTAAGAGCCGAGGGCCCGAGCTCCCCGTCCCAGCCAATCCCCCGTTGGATCAAGGACCGCCATTATCCTTAGAATCTCAACATAATACTTTATCATAGAAAACCCCAGCTCATAAAGGGTAAAAAACTACGACCTACACTTTTGTAGGATTTATCCCAACTTCACTAAACTTTGAGTCTTAAAACAATTTAGATTACAATTCTTGCAATCTTAAGAACTAAACTCTAATTCATATAACTCAACAATCACGCTTGACTGTTGAACCCAACTTTGAGTTGCCCCCAACTTGAAGTATGCTCTAAACTATGAAAGTAAGAGATTACAACTCAATAAAAATAATACAAGTAAACTTGACTCAAGAACTGTAAAACATAAGCCTATAAAACATGTTCTTTAGTCTTGTTTATTTGTATTGGCTGCACTTGAATCTTCAGTTATAACTCTCTCAAATATGAACTCCCTCAATTTAATTGTGTTTTTCTTGTAGCTCTATATGTAAGTGTGTGATTTTCTTTGTGAAAACCTTCTTGTATTTATAGTCGTGAGACTTCTTCTACTTCGGCAGATTTCCTTCCTTCTAGGGAATTCCTTTCCTTTTAGGATTTCTCAAGCCGACCTTCCTTGAAATTTCTTTCCATGTGTAATTCCTCTATGAAAGGAAGCTCTATGCAAGTTGTACTATTGTCATAAACACCCTCCATCCACACGCTTCAATCCCTTTGTTGTTTTGTCCTCCGCTTGATTACCTTCTTCTGATCCTAGTTGGACTCTGCCTAAGAGGAACATGTCCTTGCTACCTGTTCCCTGTATGTGTTCCACATATTTTTCAATCATAAAAATCTTCCTTGATCTAACAGGATGCCAACTCAGTATACCGTGTTTGACGCAGCTCTGTCGAGAGTCGCCTGCGCACTTGAATAATCTGACACACCATCCTTTTGTCTGTCCTTCGCTTGCAGTCTCCATCATTGGTCCTCTCGAGCTATCCTGCTTTTGCTTGAGAAGTCATTTCTTTGTGCCAGCGCTTGCTCTCGAGATGATGCCATCGTGGGCTGACCTTCGCTACTCTAACCTGATTCGACCCATTCTTACCAGAGCTATTTTACCCCATACAAACATAATAGCACATTAATAATAGCACGTTAATGATTAAATGATCAACATTTTCTATTGGTTAGTTGTGCTTTTATGATTTTTTTATCCCTTCCAATCCCTTTTGCTCTCTTGGTGACTCGAACTCACAACCTTTTAAAAATAAGTGTGCTTACCATCCCAGCAACTTTCTCTTGTCTCTTTTACGAGTCTAAGTTGGCTTAAACGAATAACAATCACTGTTAAAAAATAATAATTAGCGACATACAAATTCTGTAGATAATATAAAAATTCATGGCTAATGTGACTTTGTGATGAGATCGAACTGCCTCATATAAGCATTTTGAAATGTTATTATTTGATTTTAATTATTTTCCTTTTTTTGCAGCTTGTTTGAAGTTGAGACTTTGATTCATTAGTAGTTAGTCTTCAAGAGAAGATGGTCATGACTATTAGCTTTTATGGAAATTAAAAACACAGAAGAATATGAACCTTGTATATCTGGTGTAAGTACTCATGTATCACAACGTCAATAATTTGCAGAGGAAATTAAGTTATTATTAGTTTTTGCTTTCCTACTACGTCAACTATGTCTTTATTCTTTTGCTAAATTTTCTTATTTCAATCCCTCTCTTTTTTTCAAACGAAGTTTCTATTTGCCTTCCAATTGAACCAAGACATTTCATACTTGTTTGTTACTTCTAAATTTTCCATTGAATAACAGCAGGTGATAAAAGGGTGGCGTGATCTAGTAGTTACATGGTGTCACGTCCCGAGACCAGGCTCTGGATGTAATGGGCAACCCAGACCAATAAAGGCCTGAGAAGACCTCCCTTAGCATAACATTATGAGCATATTTAATGAAATATTTGCGGAAGAAACACTCATTTGAGAAAACCATTTAAAATACAATTAAGAGTTTACTAGGTGTTGGGAACAGAACATTTAAAACAACATCTACATAGGTTTACGAAGCCTTTAACATAATAATGAAATAACAATGCCGAGAAATGACCCCAACAATACCATTACTGAAAATCAGAGTCAAAGTAAAGATGTAAATCGCCTTCCGAAAGATGGAGGGCTCACCACTTACTGACGTTGTCCCGAACGATATTAATACTGCACAGTACCATGAGAAAGGGTCTTGGAACCTACGTCATAAAACATTGTAGCATCCGAGGACGGTCAGTATGATGAGTACTGACATGCAACTCAGGGAAAGGGACATAACAGTTTATAAGTCAAGTCATAAAACATAACATAACTCATGAAAATAAAGTATGGGGAAATTTCTCAATCATCAAACAAAACATCGATTATATTACTTTTGAACTAGATGGTACTACCGACATCATTTTCACCACGGGCTATGTAGGTTCGACCATAGCTCGATCGGTGGAGCCTCCAATCCAAGTTTACCACAAGGATCGAAGTATTTTATTATAATCACATCATAAACTGCATACAGCTGAACAAGTCAAGCATACAGTGAAGAGCCCCATTCCACTCACTGTGAAGAGCCCCGTTCAACTCACACCCGGGTCGGCAAAATGCGGTTTCAGGTAATGAGCCTCGTTCGACTCATACCTTCTTGGTTAACCATCTAATTCTCTTAAGCCAATTTTTTAGCATTTCATAAACATTTAAGCAAAAATGTTTTTTTGGGACTCTTATCATTTTAAGGCATTCGTAGGTTGGTATCGTCATACCAAGACTTGCAAGTCGAACAATATCATATTATGCCTTTATCGCTCACACATCATTTGTCTCATCATTTTAAAGGATTTAAACACATTTAACATATCCCTCAAAGGTTGACAATTTTATAATTTATAAATAATACTTTCAAAACCGAGGGATGTAGAAATCCTTTAATCTTTCATCGAAAAATCAAGATTTAAATGGTAAACTGAATTTCACAAGAATCATGAATACATAACTTTTAATCTGCCCCAACATAGCTTTTCGAATAAGTAGGGTTTCGTATTTCAAACAATAATCCTCCATTCTCAAGTATATTCAATAACAAAGGAAGAATTTCGTAAAAAGAGTTCATAACTTCAAGTAAGTTCTTCTTTCGAAAATCATTCAACAAAATCCACTTTCAAACTTATACAAAAATCACTTTCATAGTTAGAAAATCATTTACTAGTAGACTTAGTTGAAAGAAGATTGTTCAACATACCTTGGACAAAAAGATGGTGGAGAGGAATTCTTGGGATAGAAACCCTAGTCTTAGCTTTTCTTGGAAACCTTAAGATTTTTGTGAAGAATCTTGTTAGAAATTCATAACTAATGATTAGATAGGATTTGGAATACCTTAAAATACATGAGGGGAACGTACTTTGGTGTTGGAGGGTGAGGAGAGGAAAGGAGAGGAAACCTACTTAGGACTTGAAAGAAGAGAGAAGAATGAGAATTTTTGGAAAAAAAATGACCTAAGGGTGCTTATATAGCATTTCTGTGTGCGCGGCCACGCGGATGGTGCTTGACCGTAGCACTGCATTCCCCGCATGGCCGCGCGACGGATACCTTGTTCGTGCGGCCGATCGTGCAGACCGAGCAGTGTCTAGTAAAATAGACATAACTTTTTACTCAAGACTCGGATCGATACGCGATTAGTGGCGTTGAAAATAAGACTCAAAAACCTTTAATTTGGTGGGTTATAGGCTACGTAATTCTTCATATAATGGGAGAAATGATCGTTTGAAGTTGACCCTATTAGAAAGTTATACGAAAAGTTAGTCGGTAGAGAAGCTTTCAACTTAACTTGTGCTAGAGGTTCCTTAGGACATTAATTCCCATCCATAGCACTTCCCACACGTACGAATTGATCTTAACACCGAGGTACAATATAATTTATTGGGTTCGGACCTAACTACATACTTAGAACGATTTCAAATCTTCACTCGAAAAACTTGGGGTGTTACCGTTGATGTACAAAAAATATGAACACAGATGAAGTTTAAAGAAATATCGAAGAAAAAGACCTTTGAGCGTAGATATTAAATTTCTTACCAATAGATTCGATCAATTACACAATTTTTTTCTTTTTGTTCGTGTCTTCGTTTGTCATCTTTCACGTGAAACAAAGAAAATTAACTTAAATTATATGTGACAAAGACACTTCAAGGTAAATAAGACCCCGCGTAATAGCAAAGACGGTTTAAATAATTAGGTTGGAAGCTAGAATTCACGAAGTAGTATTTGTTATATATACCAGTGACGAAAAGTCCGTGTTATGCACGAGATCAATATTTATTCATAAAATTATTTTCTTAAATAGTGTTGATTAAATAATTTTAAATTTTTGATCTAAAGTAAGATATATATATATATACGAGATTTTTAGTACGATTTCTCTGACTGTATGGAAGAGACTAACTCTCATCTCATTAAGTGTAAAATGAATACCTGATAAATATTATTAACATTGTAAATTTTAAGTGGTGTTGATTAAATAATTTTAAAATTTTGATCTAAAATAAGTTATACATATTTGTGTGGTAGTACTTTACTATAGTTAGTGATAGTAAACTACACTAGAGAAAAAGGAAAAACGTTCCATAATGAATATTGCTAATAATCACTATAATAAATTAATAGTGCAGTTTCATTACCAAAAAAAAATTAATAGTGCAGCAGTGTTGATTAAATGATTTAAATTTTTTAATGTAAAATAAATTATATATATATATATTTGTGTTGTGGTAAATAATCTCTTTTTTTTTCGAAAAACTGATGTGAGGGGACCCACTGTGATGTCCATAATTGAAACATTTTTCTTCATCGATTGTCGATTTTTTTACTCAAAGTAGTTACAAAATATACACAAATATCAGTATCATTCAAATTAATAAAGCTATAACTAAAGAGTATGAATTTAAAACTAAAGTATTTCGCTTAAATGAGTCTTATAATCTTGAAAATATTATACCCTTTTTACGGACACATAAATAATTAAATTAAGGTGAAATAAAAGAATTTTCATGGCCTGCGGACATCATCTCATGGCCCGGGGATTAATTTTATGAATCATGGCCCTAAGATATCATCGCTTAGGACATCATTTATACCGTCCTAAGAAACTTTCCATCGTCTCAAGGGGAACCTGCATCATGTTTTACTTTATTTTATTTAAATGCTAATCTTTTATCTAGTTGTAATAGAAATTGCAGGCATCGAGAGCTGAACAATCCAAAATGAGATTAATCGTTATCTTTGCTTCCAAAACATAACTTTTCTTATCCTTATATCACCAGCACTGGACCATTACTCGCATCTTATTCCCAGCTAATCGGTTAAATCTCATCGACTCGTGCCAACTACATCTTCGTTCGGATTTTCAGATGCGCATTTTCTTTAGAAACCTCATTCATTTCTGAATCCAGAACTACACACGGCCTGATTCCCGTAAAACTAGGGATATGTAGGCGACTTGAAAATGAAGTCTCGGCCGAACATTTTTAAAATGCCCTTTTGATTCCTCGATTCAGAAGAATTAGTTTTTCGGTCGGACAAAATTGGCTACTAGTCAACATTCCTTGCCTGCCAATTCATCCTTCATTTCCGAGCAAAGAAAGGGCAGCTGTTGACACCCAATTTTGACCTCCCTATACCTCTCTCGGGCTGCTATTTTACTAGTTATTATTATTTTAAAAGCTTAATTTTTCTCGCACGTTGCTTTTATTTACTAAAAAATCACGTGTTTTATCGTCGTCTTAACACTTTTAAAATTCGTATACAATTTATAAATATATAATTTATTTCTTATTATTACTATTTTTATCATAAATTTTGTATAATATTTCATATCATTAACTTTATGTAATTTGTTTTAAATAATATTCTTTTAATAATTATCATTAATTAATATTTTATCTACTAAATTATATATATGTAGTATTTTATTTATTAATTATTGTTAATTATTATGTTATCCGTCAAATTATATATATATAGTATGTTATTAAGAAAATAACAGTCCAATTTCAATGTTTTTCTCAAATATTTTAAATTCTAGTCCCTTTCTACCCAAATTATTTCAATTCTAGCCTAAATTGGGTCAATTTGGCCTAATTTTAAATCTCAAATCCAATTTTAATTACCCAAATTCATTTGACCCGTCCAGCTATAACCGCCTGACCCGCTCCATAACCCGACCCACGTCAGATCGAATCCCAACCGTTGATCAGATGCGATCAACGGTCAAGATTGGTTCAACCATTTCTTTCCTTTTTAATTACAAACACCTCAAAACCCTAACTTCACTTTTCCCACTATTCCCTCCATCAGCCGCCTCCCCCCTTCTTCTCTCTTCAATTCGCTCCCTCACCTCTCCATTAACGCTACCCCTCCACCGCCTTCACCACCATTGCTCCACCCTTCTCTCTTCTCTCCGCCGGCCACCGCTGCTCCACCATCACCGGTGAAGCAACGACCAACCCCGTAGCCACCATTGAAAACCCTTCATAGCCACTGCCTCTCTCTCTCTCTCTTCTTCCTCACAGCGACTGCCAAACATATCCCCCTCCCCTTTTCTGGGTTTCTCCACCCAAAAAATAGGGCTACAAGGGTCTCATCCTCTCCGACAAACGTCAAACTCCGGTCGGAATGATTTTTGTTAGAATCTTTTGGGATTTCTGATGTTATGATAGATTACCATGAATCTGTTTTGAGTTTTGTCCTTTTCAACTTCATCCTCTTTTATCCTTGTTATCTGATTTTTAAATATGAAATTGGTAGAGTTGGGCTGTGAATGTATGTGTAAATTCTGTGATTTTGTGTTAACTGCCTCATGTGGACTGTCATATGTGTAAAATCCTCAAGGTTTACGAGTCTTACTTCTAGTCTAATTCTGAAAATTTGATTATGTGTTTGTTTTGTTGGTAAAGTTGATGTATAAGTGTGTTGGATTACTATTATTTTGTTCTAAACCTGAAACCTGATGAATCATTTTGTATTGGATTTAATTTCTAATTTGCTGCTTCATGGCTTAAGTTTGGATTGGTTTGGTTTTCCTCTGCTTACTGCCCTTCATCGCTCTGGCATGTTCTACACGTTAAGCCATACTTTATTGTTGGGATGCAATTTTATTCATAGCTTGGGAATTATGCTTAGTTCTAACAAGGGTCTTATATGGTCTGTTTGTGAAAATTGTTATGATTCCGTTTCTCAATTTACTCTGTGATTTGAAATCCTCCATGCTCATTATTTGATTATTTTAAGTCACAATTGATTCAGTATATGCCTGATTTATGCGTGCTCTCCTTAAATGAGTAAGTCAGCCTTGGGTACTTGTTTATTTCTAGCAGCTTTGATAGCTTAATTCAAATTGAAACAGACTTGAGCCTTGATTTATTTGGTGAAATTCAGCATGCCTTATCACTCTAATTGATCTCATTTCCTTAATCGGATTGTTAGTTGGATTGAGAGGATTGTAGTACTTGGTTATTTTTGGTAAACTTGGGTAATTGATTGATAACAACATGTCATCATTCCTTGGATTGTTCTCTCTTTCCTATTTCAAATTTTGGAGTAGCCTTAGTACTTGGATAATTTTGGCATGTGTTCACTTAATTGTTACAATTACTTGATTCTGGGAAGTGATTTTATTATTGACAACCTAGTTATTTGTTTAGTTATGGTAAAGTCAAACTCCTTTTTTATTTTAATTGATTATGTGTGTTAATTAAGGAAAAGATTTCCTTTGCTTGATTTTATTCATCCTTGTATTTATTCTCTTCTTTATGGTAAATCCGTAACTAATTAATTTGGTTATTGTAACTAAAGTAAGGACCTCCTTAATTCCCTCCTAAAAAATTATTTCCTTCCTTAATTCAGGTCCCATTTTTTCACTATAAAATGCAGTCTTCTCTTTCATTCATCTCTCAGACCTTACATCTCTTACTCTCATATTTTAAAGTTTATCTTCTGGGCTGACAATTGCTAGGAATTCAAATATCTTCTTGTTGTTACGATTAACTGGTTAGTTTCTATCGAAGTAAATTTCAGTTCGAATGCATGCTTCCTTGTAGTTTAGAATATCCACTCTAGTTCATCTATGTTTATTCATGAATGCTTTTAGTGTATATGTGTGTGAATTCACAAAAAATTTGCATGTAGTATCTGTACCTAAAATCTGTCTCTTGTTGTCTTTTCCTTGTTCGCATGTTGGCAGTTTGTTGGTTTATTAGATTATATTCGGGTCTGTTTTGTCTTGTTTTCGTGGTATTTTGAGGAATACGGAGGCCCTAATACACCCCTATTCCTTGACATAAGCACTGTCCAGGGTCCTTGAGATCCTCAGAAACTCTGACATGTCAAGGGGTGGTCCTATGGGGTGTATTCAGGATTCTCCGGATCCTATGTTCTACATTTGACAGGTTTCGGTTAGAAGACGGGTCTTACCGTGAAGAGTTGCCCAGGATTGGGAGATCTTGATAGACTTTTAGACTGTATTAGTTCTGTTTTTTTATTATTATTCATCTATTTGGTCTGTAATAATTTGTTGTATAAACTCCGACAATGTAATAAAATACTTTAGGAGCTGCTATGGGGGAGGGGCAAACTACATGCTACTTGGCTTATATATTTGAAAAGGTAGAAAGCATGACTATAGGTATTAAATAATGTTCAGCATGTCTAATTTACTAGCTTAACACGTAGTCTTCAAACCAAGTTTGCATACTGAATAATCTCTAAACAGCAAAATCACATGCCTATAGGTTTGTTTTAATATGTTTTCAGTGATTAGGAATCGTGTCGGTAAGACTCGTTAATTTTCAGCATGTTTAATATGACAACTCAATCAGAAATCGTGTAGGTTCAGTATGTTTAATATAAAAAAATCTGATTAGAAATTATGGTTATAAGAGTTAAAATCTCGTATTATTTAACTTGTATAGTTGTCATGCTTATATGATTTATGTCTGTTTCATTATTTTCGATTAGAAATCATGTCTGTAGGTAAATCAGTTTCATTTAAATAATTAGAAACTATCCCTATAGGATTTAAATTAGCTTCATTAAAATTAGAAATCACGCCCATGAGTTAGAACAGTTTCAGCATGCTAAGTTCAGTTTCAACACGTTAATTTCAGTCTCAGCATGTTTAAAATCAGTTTTAACATATTAAAATAATGGCATATTAAAATCAGTTTCAACATGTCTAAAATCAGTTACAGATTTAAGTTAATTTTAGCATGCTAAATAATGGAATACTCTGTTCAAATACTTGTTTACTTTCAATATGTAAATGTTTAGATATCTTGCTCATAGGATTTAATCTAATTTTCTTTTTATGTTTGATCATTAGAAACTGTACTCATAGGTACAATTATATGAAAATGTTAATGTTTGAAGCATGTTAATCGCTTGATTATCTTTTAATTAATTAAGAGGCTTCTATGAAACCATTATGTGCTACTTGACTTAAAGTCTCTATATGTTTTGCTTGACGCTAAATTCGAGTCTAATTAAATAACCTTAGGATCTTATGGTCTAGACCCACATCTAAATTAGTAAGTCCAATGCCTCTTGGACATTAAGTCGGGACGGGTAGGCATAATAAGGTACGTTAGATTTTTTCATTTCTTTAGTACGCGCTTTAGGTTAATAACAATCTTAATAACCAACTTAGGTGGGTAGATAGACGGACATGATGGAAATCGACCCGAGCAGAATATGATAATGACTTTGAAATTGTCTTCGATAAATAAGTCGGGCGCTGATCCGAATAGGTTAAAATTAACCTAAGTTTGATTCATTCTATTTGTAATATAACTGTTTCTTTAAATATCGTTTCTTGCATTTCCTTTTAGCGTTTACCTAAGCTTTAAGCTTATCTTCATTCGTTTAAAGTATTTTTTTTATACTCTTGTATTTCTTTCTTTACTTTAAAGGTTGTTGATTTTAAAGAAAAAAATATATTATTCTCGCTTTATGTTATTTTACTTTGTTGGCTTGGCATATTTGTGCATTTTATCTTCTTTACCGTGTATTTTCCCACATAAGTTATAAATTCGGCAGGGACCCACATTTATGGACCTCAAAAGGTGCTTAACTCTTTCCTTTCGAGATAATTTGAACCCTTACCCAATTTCTGGTGACGTAGACCTTAATTAATTTAATTGTAGTTAGTCTAGAATGGTGCCCTAACGCACCTTTAATTCGTTAGGTGGCGACTCTTCACGCTCTTTAAAATCCTAAAAAGAGAGTTGTCACGGCGATGGCCCACTTTTTGCGAGAAAAATGGGCCGCGACATGCAACTTTCACGTTTGAAAATGGATGGACCATTAAATATTTTTATACTAAAGGTGCTATATGATACATGAGCCTTTTGTGAATACTTTGCATTTTCTAGAAAAGTTCATATACTCTAAAGCACTTTCAGTGTTCCTTTACCAATCAAAGAATCTAAGAAACCTGTCATTTTCTGTACCAATTAGATAATAGAGGACAAGTACTTTTTCAGACCCTAAAGACTCATGTATCTTATGTTTCTCAAACTAATGAGTGATAGTTTAGGTATGAAACACACACTTCCAATAGTTTAGATATGAAACTCAACAAAAGAGGATAATTTAGTTGTGTTTTTGATACTTCATTCTAAATTATATAATAAGTCGATTAATATATGAAATACTCTACGTCTTAAATCTTCAAAAAAACTGTAGCCTCCTCTTTGGAGCATCATACATATCAAGAAGTTGTTACGTTGTCAAATGAACATAGTATTTTGTAAAAATTATAAAATAATTCGATCAACATGCATCTTCTTTAGAATAGCTAATATCAATTTCATGATTTACACCTGCAAAAATAATAATTAAATATGATAGAGATACTTAATAGTACTAACATAAAATCAATCTATATATATATATATATATATATATATATATATATATATATATATAATAATAATAATAATAATAATAATAAGGGAGGATCTTCAACCCGGTGACGTGGCGCTCTCTATGAGCAATATTTCTATTTATTTTTTTTCTCATCTTTTTGAGATTTTTTTCTCTATTTTTTGACATAATAATTTACTAAATACCTCTAATGCATTTATTGACCTGCCATTAAAAAAGATAATGAAAAGTTATAACATAAAAGATATTTTTATGGTTGTAATAGAAAATTAAAAGTTGTAACTGTTGTGAAGAATTTTTCCACATGACCTAACACTTGGGTGAGGTGAATACCACGTGACATGCCACCTCAGCGTCAAATATTCATTCTTTTTTCATTTTAGATTTTTTCCTTCTCTTTCTTACTTTTCTTCTCACTATAAACCACTATTGTTAATCTTTCTTTGAGCTATACTTTAATTTTCTTTAGCTGCAGATAAATAATTTAACCATAATAAATATCAGCTGTTGCAAATATTTGGCCAAAAAAAACAGATAAGAGTCATGAGTTTTGAAGATGCAGAGGAAAAAGTTTTCAAATTTAAATTGAAAAAATAAATTGCAAAAATTTACAACTAAGTACTTCAGAAATAACAAAATTGAAAGATTTAAAGCAAAGATATACTAACAAAAATGTATAATAAACAGTACTATGTCAATCACATTTTCGTGTTTCTACTTTGCCTGAAATCCTCTTCCAATTTTTATTTTTGATATAATTTTCTTAAAGGATTTTATGTATTTTATATGTGTTTTTAATGTTGAGAAAGAAAGTATCCATTTTTAGCTTTTCTTCGTGTGCTTCTGTGTATCTGATGAAAAATCTTTTCTTTGTGGAAGAAGATGAGAAAATCCAATGGTGGTTTATAAAAGAAGAAGAAAAGTAAGAAAGAGAAGGAAAAAGAAGAAAAGGAGAAAGAGAAAAGGAAAAGAAATCTGAAATGAAAAAAAGGAATGAATATTTGGCGCTGAAGTGGCATGCCACGTGGCACACCTCACCCAAATGTTAGATCATGTGAAAAAATATTAAAATGAGAGGTATTTTTATTAACTTTGGTAACAACGAGGGTATATTTGACTCTATAGTATAACTAGGGGCGAATCTAACTAATAAACGAAAGTAGAGGGGTATTTTTTACCCTTTTTTCCTAACAAAATTGAAGAATCATTGCAAGAGAAGCTTTACTGCCTCAGGTAAATCAAAATTTGAATTTATTTGTATAGAACTCATTATATATACCCGTATAAATTTGACCCTTTTATGTCAACAAGAATTGTTACAGATCTACCAAAATAAGAATAACAACTTATTTCTTCAAGAAATTCAACATACCGAAGATCGAAAGACACCAAAGATCGAAAAGGTAAATCAAAATTTTAATTTATTTGTATAAATAAATTTATTAGAATATACCCGTGTAAATTTGACTCTTTTATGTCTACTAGAATTGCTATAGATCTAACAAAATAAGAACAAAATCTTATTTTTCAAGAAATGCAATATACCGAAGATCGAACGCCCCTCTAAAGATTGAAAAACATTAGTATCTCCTCAAACATTCAATTTGTGAACTGTGAAAATGATGCCCACCATGAAGTAACAATTCTTTCTTTCTACTCATTTGATTTTACAAATGATGAGGATTATAGAGTACTAAAATGATATGAAAAGTTATATAAAAAGACAAATTTATGATTATTTTTTTAAAAAAGTTGAGAATAAATTTAGTGTGATAGTTGGAGAAGAATAAATAAATAAATAAGGTAAATTGCAAGATAAAAGGAAGAAGATAATGAATTGAGGGAAAAGAGATTAAAAAAAAGGAAGGAAAGGGAAGAAGAAAAAGGAAAGAAAAAGAAAATTTTGAAAGTACTGCAATTTAGTGAAGATGATTTTTATATCACTTTTTATTTTACTTTTCTTTAGCCACTTCTCTCTCTTTCTATTTTTTATTTAACATTTAAAATAAAAAAATATTATAGAAATACATAACTTTAACTTTTAAAGAAGACAGAACACTTATATATATAGAATTTGTTAAATGAGAATTAAAAATGTAATATCATAGTATGAAAGTAGAATATATAACTACGCAAAAAGTTTTAAACTAAAATAATATTTTATAATTTTTTCAAACACCGTTAACTTTTATTAGATAAATTATTTTATGTTTTTTTCATTTTTATTGCACCCTTATGCTTTTTCATTATTTTTATTTTTCAAATTTTCTAATTTATATGATTTCATGTCTTTTAAATGCCTATAATGCAGAGATTTTAATATTTTATAAAATATTTAATTCTTTTTCATCAAATTTTTATAAAAAAATTCTCTCTATTTTTCACTTTGTTTGAAGAAGTCAAAACACCTCCTACAAGGCCTGCAATTTTATTTATGTTTTTTGTAATTTTTTTAGCTTTTTTTCTAATTTTAAAAGACATAAATTTCACCTTAAAATTTTACAAAATATTAAAAATATCCATATTTAATTTCTTTTATCATCAATGCTATTAATCTCTTTTCCTAAAACATTCTCAATTTTTTCTTCTTCCCTTAATCTTATCATTAATGTTATTTATAATATTTCCTTAAATCACTCATTTTCCTTTCTTTGTTCTTTTTACTTTCTTTTATGTATTCAACTAGTGAATATGACCGCGCTTCACGCGGTTATAAATACCTCTTAAGTTTATAAGATATTTTAAAAACAATATTAAGTGCTTAATATATTCTACAAAGATTCTTAATTCAATTTATTATTAGTGCTTATTAAATTGTCTATAATTTAATCGTGATAGAAGAAATAAAAGAATCAATTATAAAAATAAGAAAATTGCATGTTACGACCCGATTTCTCAGGTCATGATGACACCTATGACCCCCCAGTAGGAGAACCAATTCCCGTAGCTCAGAACGGTTAGTAATGAGCTACTACCTAACCAATACGCACAATAAGCAGAATATAAAGATAGATCAAAGCAGAAGCAATAACCTGAATATATATAAAAAAAACTACATCAATCCCAAGACTTGGTATCGACAGTACAAAAGATTCTAATAGAATACAAGTGCTAGAAGTAACAAAAGATAAGTACAACTGTCTCCGAATATACAAGGGTAACAGTACAAAAGATGAGATGTGGTCAAGCCCCGGTCGTCAGGCGCTCACCCTAGTTTCGAAGATCCAAAAATTGCACGAGTCTCCAAAGCGATCAAAGGCAAAATCTCAACTAATATCTGCACCAGAAAGATGCAGAAGTGTAGTATGAGCACCAAATGCAAAGCAACGGGTACCCAGTAGGTATCATAGAACGACTGGGTATATATAAGATAAAAGAGCAGTAATAAGCAGAGTAGAAGCAAATAGCCACAGAGCACAATGAATAAGTACATGCAAGCTAGCACAGAAGGAATACAAGCAAGAAACAACAGACATGGCTAGCTACTAGAATACATATCGTAGGCACAGGTGAAAGAAAGCAGTAATGCACCTGGGATCCTTGCTATAACAATATATATAGAAGTTTCTTAGAAAACGGGCGGTATACCGGTAACATCAAGTAAAAAGAGAAGGAGGAAAGAAAAGTGACAAAAGCATGCTCGAACACAGGAATAATAACCAAGCCCAGCTATAAGATACTAGTCTCAATACCAATATATAATAAGAAATCAACATAAGGAATCATTAGACTCGATAAGGCAATAATAATTCTACCTACAGTCCCAACGGGCGCCCATACACCCGAGGAACACAACCAAGAGAAGACAAACCCTCCGGCATCTCATACTATCGGAGCGTACACTCAGCAAACAAAAAACAAGGATGGAACCTCAAACAATATGATAATATGATGAACTAGATGCAATAATAGTAACGTATGTTACCCGCTTCCGGCGTCCTATAAGGCCCAGAAGACAGGATCCATGGAAGGTCAGACCCGTATACCTCTACTAGACTGTATACCCTTCCTCCGGCACTCCCAGCACGTAGCCCCTGGTCCGGAATGGTGAGGTCCATAGAGGCCCCCGACCAACATACTAGATGCCCCGCAATCTCGAAAATCCCCAAGTAAGGCTGCCCGGAGGGTATCCGGGTCTAAATAAGTAATTCAAATAGTTCTAGCGCACGGCCCCGCTGAGCCTAGTATTATCACGGAAGTTGTAGTAAAACAAGTCTAGCCCTCGGCCCCACCGAGCCTAGTATTAGTAGAAATAGTGATAAAATATCCTTTTTATTTTCTCTTACCCCAAGAAGATCTGTTAAAATGGTACCAACCTCCTTGCAATCATTTTTACCAAAAACCAGCCCCATGGGCCATGCAAGTTTTAGAAATCATTCAATAGAAGGCCCAAAGCCAAAACTGTAGTAAAATTATGCAGAAACCCTCTCTATGCATGAAAATGACCTGCTCAATCACAAACAATAGCCCAATGGCTCACAATCAACCTATCGGCCGTGCACAGGCTCTAATCATTCTACGGCATAGATAGCCAGCCCTATAACAGTAATAACGATGTCCGGGACTAACAGACATTTCCAATAACCCACCATCTATGTTCCAAAGTCAATACAAGGCCACACAAGACCACAAGGGTGATAATATCATCTATAACAAATACTACTAAATACGCGTGATGTTAATAAAATTTTCAAATTTAGGCTTGCAAGCCTTGAATACGGGACGAAGGTCAAAGTCATACGATCGCAAATCACTATCGCACGATTTTGGTAACTCAACTCTTAAGACTCAGCTCTAAAATAGGGAAACGACTATAAAGACCCAACGAATGGCTAGGACACCAAACCACCGGTCCCAGCAAGCCATAAATGAGTTGGGACCGCTACAGGCAAGCTCTAACAATACAAGAAAAGCAAAAACGCATAAATGGTCGGAAGGGTCATTACATCATCCACTACTAAAAAGACTTTCGTCCCCAAAAGTCAGGAAAGAAGGAAACACTATAGATCTAAGAATAGCAGATACAAAGCCCGCACTACTCTCTCGGACAAACCTAGTAGCCTCCACGACCAGACGGCACCCAACAGAACAGAACCAACAAAAAACAACCAAGCCTAAACTCCTCACTAGCCAAGCTAGATTCCAAACTTAAACTCTAAAACTCCAAGAACCTGCCAACCCAAACTGAACATCGAGAATCACAACCGAAAAGCATCGACCCAACACCAAAACCAGAGAACCAAGGCGATCAACTCACCGAACTCAAATCCTCAAAACCACAACCAAGTTTACTAGAAAAGCCATCAACCCAAGACTCTAACTCATGAACTCGCTGATCCGCAAAACCCTTTTTATTCTGAACTGAATCCTTTTGCACCATAAACAGGAAGCTTCACATAAGTCAAACACTCAAACCACCCTCGAAGCATCAACTGACACACCGGATATCTATAGTTTCCGCTTATACTCTACCACAAACGAATTCACCCTTTTGCTCAAACTCTATTCAAGACAAGCTATAGTCTACTAGCATTTGCCATCCAAGATAACAACCCATAGCATATCGTCAAAATCTGAAGTTACCTGTCCCGACTGACCATCAACCAATGAACGAACACTTTTTCTAACATCACACTCGCTAACTGAACCCAACTGAACAACCCATCTGAACCCGACTGAAGTCTACACATCAGGGTTAGGAAAGGAATGCATGAACACCTAGTGTTGACAGAGAAACTTCCAAATTGTTGAACGAAACCAACCTCGCTGAACTGGATCAAATATGAATCAACTGAATATGAAGGCACCAGGCAATCTGTCCAATAGACCTAAACCAAAACCAAGATCCTGCAAGGAGTGTGGTAAGCCTACCATGAAGTCCGTAATCATTAGCTAAGCTCCAAACTCTAAGAATACTATTGCTACTCCTAATACTCGAACACCATTCGGATCTGATATCGCCGTACTAATATCACCTCCAGAAGAAATTCACCATGCCAAGAACATCAAGTCAAAACACCCCGATGGTAAGGTAAAAGTGCCTGGGGTTCAAAGTTTCCATCTATCCATAGAAATTATGCATAAACCATCAACTCACCTCTTTAGCTCGAACCAACCGCTCTACTGCATCATCATACAAAACCACCAACTCTGAAGCATACAACATACAAAATTTCTAGTCCATACTGGCCGAGTCTAACCAAGACTGGAGCCCACATAAAAGACAACCCTTGAAGAATCAACTAAGCAAGCTTTCAAATCTCTCGACAAATGAAGGCGACTATCAGTCTCAAAGTACCATTAGAACTCCAAAATAGCCTTGCTGGTCTTAGTCTGCACAACTTGATCACATACAACACACCACAACTAATTCTCAAACTTACGCCACTGAATATGTCCAACCATGGTAGAAGGAACCTCGTACTATCTAGAACATCGCTGAAATCTGAAATTTCTAGCCTACTATAAAGGTTAGCCAAGGTATAGGTGTTTAAGGAACATAGCCACTCCAAAATCTAAGTAAAGAAGTCATGTTGCCCGCACCCACTGCCTTTCGGCACAAGAATGCTGCAACCAAAGGGAAACTCCCACAAACCACCCCAAGTAGTCGGTTAAGCCACGATCCTGAAACCCATCACCGATTTACTAATCAATGCTCTTGTAGAATCCACGAGTAGATTAATCCACCACCAAAGAACACTAATAGAGCTGAAGCCACTAGGCCATAAATAAACATTTTTCTCAATTCGTAGATGCTACTAAAACTTGGTTTCCCCCAAAGAAGATAACAAGGAAGCCAAGGTCGATGCAACAAGCTCCCAAAGGTAGTACTGGGAATGACCACTACCTCAATCTCAGGCTAGAAGGAATTTTGACCTCGAGTCTATCAACAGAAATGACACCACAACCTGAACTCGGTCGATGCAAGCCACCAACATACAAGCCAAGCAAACTCTTTGTTGCCACATCAGTCATCCACTAGAACACATACATACACACAAGGAGTCATCACCCACCTTTGCAAACCAACGGAAAACCTTTCCGAGAATACACTAAATTCCACAAATTCTTTCTCAGAAGACTCTGGAGTCGTTCCCTTAGCTCCTACAACTCTTACTGGAAACACTTAGCCACAATTCCATAGCCAAAACTCAATCATAATGCCATAATCAAAAGCTTAATCAGAGATCTACGATCGAAATTCAATCCAACTAGAACTGGGGAAACAATAAGATAACCCAACCACATAAGAAATTGAGGGAGACTATGGGAACAACCCGCATACCTACCAACCTCCTAACCCAACCAAACAAAGAGGGTCGAGTCTAAATACTCGAGAAAACCAAACTAATCAATTGCACACTAGCATAACCGATACCTCTCAACTCAAGACAAGAGCTCAAACTCTGGCACAACCACCGGTAACACCAAACCAACACAGGGACTCCTAGAAAATGCTAGATAACAGCCTAGGCAACAACCATCTAGGACTGTTAAACAAGGAAGGCTCAACACAAGTCTAGAACCACAAGGGAGCCGAAAACAAAACCAACCAGAAAAGGCAAACAAGAACTACCTACGAGCTACAGCTCTGGGTAAACACCTATTAAGGATAACTCACCCCCATCCACTACTAAAGAATCAACTACCAAGAAAACAATGCACAAATACTACAGCTCAAGTAGTCACACAACTAAACAAATAGTAGGTAGGCATATAAGCAATTAAACTATAAAAGGGATAGAACCGGAACACGAGCAGTAATCTCACTAGCCGAAGGTAACAAAAGCCTAATCTAGAGCAATGATGTCAGGAAACTCTACCTCTTGCCCACCAAGAGGGGCATCAGACTGATGAGATCTAACTCTGGATCGAGTAGTCGAAGCTGAATTCTCAACCATCACGCGCTGGAGACAATCTCTAAAATAGTGACCAACCACTCCACAACAATAGCAACCTATAGAAGCCTTGCCCCGACGCACGGTGCATGTCGAATCTGGATGGATACCTGAACCACTTGGTTGAAAGCCACCTCTAATCATCTGGGGACCACTCTTACTACCATGCACTTCACCTCTAGCCAGTGGTACTGGAGCCTTAAGAGATAACATTTGCTGACCCTGCTGATTGGGAGGTGGGATCGTGGGGCAATCCCTAATAAAGTGCCCATGCCCACTGCACTGCAAACAAATTCCACTGAACATATATGGGCAGGAAGATCTCGCTGAACTTGACCGGCCACCACAACTTACACAAACTGAATGCGAACCTTAAAAAATCTAGCCCGTACCATATCCACTCTGCTCGACATGTCATGTACCACCACCCTTTGAAACCTATGTAGTAACTAAAACTGGCCAGGTAAATAAGAAGAAATGGAACCTACCTGGTGGTGAACCCCCTACCTCGAGTCTGAGAACCTTGGGAACTGTCCTGGTGACAACGTTTCTTAGCACTACCTCTATAATCCTCATGACATAAACCCTTGATAGACCAAGCATGATTCACTACCTAAAGGAAGGTCATCCTAACTGTAACCAAATGCTTGGTCGCCAAATGGAGCGGTGAAATCAAACACCCAACAAAGCTCTGAACTCTATCAAAATCTGAAGGTACAGCCCTAGCAGTACGCCTAACCATCTCATGAAATCTCGCTTCATACTCCAATACCGACATACCACTCTGCTGAAGAACTAGAAGCTCAACCCTAACTGAAGCACCAATCATAGAACCAGGTACTGAAACACCCATTGGAGGACTCAGAGTCCTAGCCATGGTGTCCTGAAGAACTGGGGTAGCATGAAACTTTACCAGAGGTTAGGTTAGCCCTACACCCCCTATCTGATGTAATAAACTCCCACTCTAAAATCCTGGCGTTGATAGAAGAACTGAAGCAATAGGCACCAAAGCCTCGACATCACCCGCTGGAAAACTCATCTTAGGCATCTGAGAAGGAATGAAATAATTGAAGTTTAGAAGTCAATAGAGCCAGGAACGCACGATAAGGAGCCAAGAAGATGAAACTTTTCCTAATAATGCCATGTAACCTCCCGCAGATAGGATATAGATGTCATCATACAAATCCACGAGACTCTACTTAGACACTTGCTTCTGTACCACGACACCGGTGAACCTAGATCTCTGATACTAACTGTCATGACCCAATTTCTCAGGTCATGATGGCACCTACGACCCCTCAGTAGGCAAACCAATTCCCGTAGCCCAGAACGGTTGGTAATGGGCTACTACCTAACCAATACGCACAATAAGCAGAATATAAAGATAGATCAAAGCAGAAGCAATAACCTGAATATTTATTAAAAGAAACTACACCAATCACAATACTTGGTATAGACAGTACAAAAGCTTCTAATAGAATACAAGTGCTAGAAGTAACAAAATATAAGTACAACTATCTCTGAATATACAAGAGTAATAGTACAAAATATGAGATATGGTCAAGCCTCGGTCCTAAGGCGCTCACCCTAGTTTCAAAGATCTAAAAGTTGCACGAGTCTCCAACGCGATCAACGGCAAAAGCTCAATTAATATATGCACCAGAAAAATGTAGAAGTGTAGTATGAGCACCAAATGTAAAGCAACGGGTACCAAGTAGGTATCATAAGCCGACTGGGCACATATAAGATAAAAGAGCAGTAATAAGCAGAGTAGAAGCAAATAGTCACAGAGTACAATGAATAAGTACACGGAAGCTAGCACGGAAGGAATACAAGCAGGAAACAATAATAAGACACAACTAGTTACTGTGATGACCGTCTTCATCATTACGAGTAAACTTTTCATTCCAAGGTTTAAAGTTAGACAACTCCGGGTTTGGGAGTTTGAAATTCTGGGCTAGGCTAGCCTCTACTGAATTTGGAGTGATATATAGGCTAGGGAAATCTGGGTGAGGATTGGGTTAGATGTATTGAATTGAGATAGTTTTCCATATAGCCAAGACATAAAGGAGTCTGGAGGACTTTTCAAAATTAAATTTGGGTAAGTAGAACTCTCGAAATTGAGGTTGACGTGAAGAAGTTATTTCAGAACGTTGGGAAAATAAGTGTGTTGTAAAATGGACTAGTTTTTGAGATTTTATGACTTTTTGTCTCGTGTCAACCGCTATAGCGATTGACACTCCGCCATCACGACCTCCGCTGTAGCGGAGAAATTACCGCTATAGCAAAAGTCAATATCGGTCAGCCTCCGCCATAGCGGATGACTCCTCTACGGAGGTACCGCTATAGCGGAGCAGACCGCTATAGCGGAGCGTGATGGGATTTAATGAAGAAACTTCCCCAAAAATATTCAATTTTCACAAGTTCGTGTGGGAGAAGGGCTAGGGAGATTTCAGGCATTTTCCCTCCATTCTTCATTGTTTTTCTTCCCTAAGGTAAGGTTTCTACTCCCCAAACTTCGTAATAATTTTTCTATGCGGTAGAATTGCTAGGAGTGGACTTGGGGAAAGGTTTGGAATGACTTAGGAAGGGTAGAATCCAGGGAAAAAGGGGAATTCTATGTGTAGAAGTTCTTGGGTGTTGCTAAATTTACTGTTTTATGATCATGTGACCTTAATTTCCTAATTTTATCCATAAAAATAATAAAACTAGGTGAATTAATGGCGGGAAGCCCCGAAAAAAGGGTGGAATGATCATGGGTGGCCTGGGGTTTAGGATTATACGTAATTCGGGTGAAATTTAGGCCAAAAAGATTAATTATTAGTTATTGTGTGTTGTTTTAGACCAAGAACCGACAAGAACTTCGGAAAATGGGAAAGCTCTGGTTGTGTAGAGCTTTGGATCATTTCGAGGTAGGTGATGGTTTGCTTCATGTATGCTGTGTGTTTTTAAGTACTCTTATCTAAGTATTTGTATGAAATGCATTGCTTAGGGAATGATTAGAAGTGTCTAATAGTCCTGTTAGCACTCTGGTAAATTAAACGTTTTATTGTGCTTGTTTGTTTTACAAGTTGATTATTCATTTTTGTGACTGTGGATTGTTTGACTTTGGTTGGCTCGGGTACCACACCTAGTACGGGATAATACTAACGGTTGGCTCGGGTACCACGCTTGGTACAAAATATACTAACGGTTGGCTCAGGTACCACGCCTGGTACGCGATAATACTAATGGTTGGCTTGGGTACCACGCCTGGTACGGGTTTACTTTATTGTGTTGTTGCATCTTTATTTAATGTTTCCCTGAGTGGATCGGGTTGTGAACTTGAATTGTGGTTGTGTATTTTGGTCTTTGAGACGTCGGGTTGTCACATTGCTTTACGAGTTGGTCTTGGTGTAGACCATGTTGTTTGTCTGACACTTAGGTTATGTCTAGAGGGGATCCAGGGTGAGTCCGGGATATGTAGCAGGATATGAATGTTTTTGTTATGGATTATTTATCATAACTGTGAAGTGATTTACATGTGGGACAAGTGAGGTAGAGACTTATAGTCTAGGAGTACCTGTTTACTTGCCTATGTTCTTTCTATACTCTTACTTGATTTCTGTACTTTTTCATACACTGTTTTACTTGAAACTGACTGATGATCCTACCAGTACACGGTGATTGTGTATTGATACTGCACTTGCTTGTCTTTTTGTGAGTACAGGAAATCTTCTGGCGGTTGACACACGACCTCACTTGTAGGCCAGACTTTTCGAGATATCAAGGTGAGCTATTCGACTGAGCTGCCTTGGTGTCCATCTAGTTTGAATTGTGGTCCATTTATTTGGGCTTAGACTATTTCTATTATTTTGGAGTTTCATCCTCGTACTCTAGTTTGATAGATTTTTTCGGTACGATGACTTTTAGATTTTAGGGAGGGATTTCTGCAGTTTATTTTATTTATTTATAGAGTTGGTTTTATTCAAGATTGAATGTTAGTTTACTTTCTGCACTGGTTTTAAGCTATTAGGCTAGGGTAAGAGTTGGACTCTCGCTCATCCGGGGGTTGGGTGGGTTCTACTCACGATGGTCGGGGTCGTGATAAAGATGGTATCAGAGCCCTAGGTTCATTGATCTCATCATACCAAAACAGGTCTAGTCGAGTCTTGCGGAATGGTGCAAAGACATCCGTACTTTTCTTCGAGAGGCTATGGGACTTTAGGAAACTATCTCTTCTTTCTTCCATCGTGCTATAACTTGATTCCAATTGGTATCTGGTGATACAAATTGGTATCTGACTCTTTCACTCTTCTGTACGCAGATGGTTAATACGAGGAACAATGGAGCTAGACTGGCGGTCCTAGCAGCGGGCCCGACTGTCTGTGGTAGAGGCAGAGGAAGGGGCAGAGGACGCGGTAGAGCCACACCCGTCAGGGATGGAGCTCAGGCTGCTGCAGGAGCGCGAGAAGCAAACCTCCCACCTCAGGAATAGGTTGTCAAAGATGTGGAAGTTGTTATGGAGGATAATGGGGCACATGCTGAGGCAGAGGCGGCACCGGCTGGAGGTGCAGGCCTTCCTTCTATGACACCAAAAGAATTTCTGCAGGCTTGGAATATCTTGAGTGGTTTGGTTGGTGTTGGATCCATACCCGCGAAACTTGTAAATCAGGCTCTGGGCACTCAACCAGCAGATCCTACGGCTCCTAGGATGGATACAACTTCAGGCACATGTGACTTTTTCAGGCCAATGCTAGGCCCAGTGATGACAGGGAATGAACATGAGATGTTGACCAAGTTTCTCAAGCTGAAACCTCCTACGTTCCAGGGAAGATGCTTATGAGTTCATACTGGATTTTTATGAGAGACTGCACAAGCTGGGCTTTGTGCAACAATATGGGGTGGAGTTCATCACGTTTCAGTTGTAGGGTGATGCCAAGCAGTGGTGGAGATCTCATGTAGAGTGTCGGTCATCCATTTTACCTTTACTGACTTGGGAGCAGTTCCCCTCTCTTTTCTTAGAGAAGTACGTACCCCTAACTTTGAGGGACTAGAAGAAGGATAAGTTCTTGAATCTGGAGCAGGGTAGCATGTCTGTCTCTGCTTATCAGGAAAAGTTTCATGCCTTGTCCCGTTTTGCTATGCAGTTGCTGGGTTCTGAGGAAGAACGGGTTCATTTGTTTGTGAAAGATTTGAATACTGAGATCCAGGTATTGTTTGTGCATATGACTTTTCCAGGGAGGGGCTTCAATGAAGTGGTAGACTATGTGAAGAAACTTGAGGGAGTCAAGCAAGCGGGGCAGGCTAAAGTGTTAGCCAAGAAGTCCCGAAATGAGGGAAATTACAGTGGATCGTACTCCAGGGGTCAGAATCAGTAGGTATACTCAACCCGTCCTATTCATTCATCTTTGCCAGCTGCTACAGGTGGCCGTCCAAGAGCTAATCAGTATTTTTCAGCTCCTAGAGGCCAGGGAGCTTCTTATTCATCTGCTAATAGGCCTGCACTTGATCGTAGTTATTTTTATTGTGGTGAGCTGAGTCACTTTAAGAGGGAGTTCCCTCACAGGCAGACCGGTAATCAGGTTCAGCAGCAGCCCAAGGCTATGGTCCCGACAGGTAGAAATGGTCATGCTAGGGGTCGTCCACAGGGTAGGCGGGGTAACTTTCAGGGAGGCCGGGGAGATAGAGGAAATGGCGGTGCAGGCAGGGGTGCTACGCAGAAGGCCAGGGAGGTTGCTCAGATTGATGATCGAGCTCACTGCTATGCATTTCCAGGGAGGACCAAGGCTGAGGCATCAGATGCGGTGATCACAGGTACCATTCTTATCTTTGATAAACTGGCTTCGGTATTATTTGACCCAGGTTATACATATTCTTATAAGTCTATGAGTTTTGCGTTGGGTCTGAACTTGGTATATGATATCCTTGATTCTCTATCCATGTTTCTACCCCAATTGGAGAGTCGGTTGTGGTGACTAATGTTTATCGTAACTGTTCTGTTGTTTTTGTGGGGTTGCATACTTGGGTAGACTTGGTAATCCTAGATATGGTTGACTTTGAGGTGATTTTGGGCATGACCTGGTAATCCCCTTATCATGTCATGTTAAATTGTAACACCAAGACTGTGGCTCTAGAGATTCCCGATAAGGAGAGGCTAGAGTGGGAAAGTGTGTACATGTCTAAGCCGGTCAGGATTATATCATTCGTTCGGGCTAGAAAGCTAGTGGGGAGAGGGTGTTTAGCCTTTTTGGCTCATCTCAGGGATGATAGTGTGGAGTCCCCATCTATTGAGTCAGTTCCAGTTGTTTCAGAGTTTCGAGAGGTGTTTCCAGCGGATTTGCCTGGTATGCCTCCGGACAGGGATATTGACTTTTGTATTGACTTGGAGCCGGGCACTCATCCAATTTCCATTCCTCCGTATTGTATGGCTCCAGCAGAGTTAAGGGAACTTAAGACTCAACTTCAAGAACTCTTAGATAAGGGATTTATCTATCCCAGTGCTTCGCCTTGGGGTGCTCCAGTATTGTTTGTAAAGAAGAAGGATGGTAGTATGCGGATGTGCATAGATTACAGGCAGTTGAACAAAGTTACCATCCAGAATAAGTACCCTCTACCCCGTATTGATGATATGTTTGACCAGTTACAGGGTGCATCAGTGTTTTCGAAAATTGACTTGAGGTCAGGGTATCATCAGTTAAAAATTAGGCCTGAGGATATTCCTAAGACTGCTTTTCGGAATCGCTATGGGTATTACGAGTTCTTAGTAATGTCGTTTGGTTTGACCAATGCACCAGCAACATTCATGAGTTTAATGAATGGGGTGTTTAAATCTTACTTGGATTCGTTTGTCATCATTTTCATTGATGATATTTTGATCTACTCCAGGAGTAGGGAGAAGCATGTTGAACATCTCTATATAGTGTTGGACATTTTGAGGCGTCAAAAGCTTTATGCGAAGTTCACCAAGTGTGAGTTCTGGTTGACTTCAGTAGCATTTTTGGGGCATGTAGTTTCAGAAAAGGGGGTGATGGTAGATCCCCAGAAGATAGAGGCAGACAAGAGTTGGGCCCGGCCTAGCTTTGTGAATGAGGTGAGGAGTTTTGTTAGGCTTGCAGGTTATTACTGGAGGTTTGTTAAGGATTTTGCCTCCATTGCTACTCACTTTACAAGGCTGACACAGAAAGATGTACCATTTGTGTGGTCCAATAAGTGCGAGGAGAGTTTTCAAAAGCTCAAGACACTTCTGACCACGACTCTTATTTTGTCCTTGCCGGTTAAAGGTAAAGACTTTATTGTTTACTGTGATGCTTTACATTCTAGTTTGGGTGCTGTGTTTATGAAGGATAGGAATGTGATATCCTATGCTTCTAGATAGTTGAAGGTGCATGAGAGAAACTATCCTACTCATGATTTAGAGTTGGCAGCGGTGGTCTTTGCACTCAAGATTTAGAGACAGTATCTTTATGGTGTCAAGTGTGAAGTGTTCACTGATCATCGCAGTCTGCAACATGTCTTCACTTAGAAGGATTTGAACCTGAGGCAGAGGAGGTGGATGGAATTGTTGAAGGATTACGATGTGAATATTCAGTACCATCCGGTAAGGCTAATATGGTGGCAGATGCATTGATCCAAAAAACAGCTAGCATGGGCAGTTTGGCTTGTTTGGGGGTGTCCAAATGACCAATAGTAAGGGAAATTCAGGCATTGGAGTCCAAGTTTGTGCACTTGGGTATTTCAGAGCCAGGTGGGATCTTGGCCAGTGTTGAGGTCAAATCCACATTCATAGAGAAGATAAAGACCAAACAATTTCAGGATTCGCAGTTGAGCAGGCTTTGGGAAAAGGCAATATTCAGAGAGTCTGGGGATTCCATATTGGACTCTGGCGGTATGTTAACCTTTAGAGAAAGTATATGTGTTCCTCGAGTCGATGACATAATTCAGAAAGCGTTGGCAGAGGCTCATAGTTCACGCTATTCAATTCATCCGGGTGTAACCAAGATGTACAGGAATTTGAGGCAATTTTATTGGTGACCTGGTATGAAAAGGGACATAGCTGATTTTGTGTCCAAGTGTCAGAATTGCCAGCAGGTAAAGTATGAGCACCATAGACCTGCAGGACTACTTCAGAGAATGCCCATTCTAGAGTAGAAGTGGGAGAGAATAGCCATGGATTTCGTGGTGGGTCTCCCCAAGACCTTGAAGAAGTATGATTCTATTTGGGTCATTGTTGACAGACTGACCAAGTCAGCTCACTTTATTTCAGTCAGGGTGGATTACAATTCGCAGCAATTGGTTAAGGTCTACGTGAAGGAGATTGTGAGATTGTATGGAGTGCCACTGTCCATCATTTCAGATAGGGGTACGCAGTTTACTTCCAAGTTTTGGGGTAAGTTGCATGAAGAGTTGGGCACTCAACTCACCTTTAGTACAACCTTCCATCCTCAGACTGATGGTCAGTTGGAGAAGATGATTCAGGTATTGGAGGACATACTGAGAGCGTGTGTGATTGACTTTGGGGGTCATTGGGACCAGTTTCTATCATTGTATGATTTCTCATACAATAATAGCTACCACTCTAGTATCGATATGACACCGTTCGAGACTCTATATGGGAGGAGTTGTAGGTCACCAATTGGGTGGTTTGAGGAAGGTGATATGAAACCTTTGTGCGTAGACTTGGTAAGGGAAGCAAAAAAAAAGGTAAGAGGTATTCAGGCTAAGTTAATAGCTACCCAACGTAGGCAGAAGGAATGTGCGGATCGCAAGGTCCGGGACATGGAATTTCAGGTTGGTGAACAAGTGTTGCTGAAAATGTCACCAATGAAGGGAGTCATGCATTTCGGTAAGAGGGGTAGGCTCAGCTCCGGGTTCATCGGTCTGTTTGAGGTTCTCAAAATTGTGGGGCCAGTGGCTTACAAGTTAGCACTGCCGCCTAGTTTGTCGGGTGTCCAACCGGTATTTCATGTATCCATGCTTAAGAGATACCATGGTGATGGAAACTACATCATCAAGTGGGATGAGGTGTTACTTGATAAGGATCTTCGTTATGAAGAGGAGCCAGTTTTGATTCTTGATCGAGATGTCCGAAAATTAAGGACAAAGGTGATAAGTATGGTAAAGGTTCAATGAAAGCATTGCCCGGTTGAGGAAGCCACTTGGGAAACCAAGAGGGACATGCGGGACAAGTACCCTCACTTGTTTGACGATACAGGTACTAATCTTTCCTTCTTTATCTTTCTGTATTTTTGGGTTTGATCATTCGGGGATAAACTATGGGTAAATTGGTATCTGTTGTAACGACCGGGTCCGTCGTTATGGGTAAACTTTTCGTGCCAAGGTTTAGAGTTAGAAAACTCTGGGTTTGGGAGTTTGAAATTCTAGCTAGGCTAGCCTCGGCCGGATTTGGAGTGAGATATAGTCTAGGAAAATCCGGGTGAGGATTGGATTAAATGTCTTGATTTGAGCTAGTTTTCCACATAGCCAAGACATAAAGGAGTCCAAAGGACTTTTTGGAATCAAATTCGGGTAAGTAGAACACCAGAAATTGAGGTTGACGTGAAGAGGTTATTTTGGAATGTAAAGAAAATAAGTGTGTTGTAAAATGAACTAGTTTTGGAGATTTTACGACTTTCTGTCCCGTGTAAACCACTTTAGAGGTTGACACTCTGCCATCGCGACCTCTGTTGTTGCGAAGAAATTACCGCAACAGCGGAAGTCAACGCCGGTCAGCCTCCGCCATAGTGGACGACTCCGCTACGACGCTACCGCTATAGTGGAGCGGACAGATATAGCGGAGCATGATGGTATTTAATGCCGAAATTTTCCCAAAAATATTTAGTTTTCACAAGTTCATTTGGGAGAAGGGCTTGGGTGATTTTAGACATTTTTCCTCCATTCTTCATTATATTTCTTCTCTAAGGTAAAGTTTCTACTCTCCGAATTCCGTAATACTTTTTCTATGCGGTAGAATTGCTAGGAGTGGACTTGGGGAAAGGTTTGGAATGACTTAGGAAGGGTAGAATCCGGGGAAAAAGGAGGATTCTATGTGTAGAAGTTCTTGGGTGTTGCTAAATTTACTGTTTTATGATCATGTGACCTTAATTTCCTAATTTTATCCATAAAAATAATAAAACTAGGTGAATTAATGGCGGGAAGCCCCGAAAAAAGGGTGGAATGATCATGGGTGGCCTGGGGTTTAGGATTATACGTAATTCGGGTGAAATTTAGGCCAAAAAGATTAATTATTAGTTATTGTGTGTTGTTTTAGACCAAGAACCGGCAAGAACTTCGGAAAATGGGAAAGCTCTAGTTGTGTAGAGCTTTGGATCATTTCGAGGTAGGTGATGGTTTCTTCATGTATGCTGTGTGTGTTTAAGTACTCTTATCTAAGTATTTGTATGAAATGCATTGCTTAGGGAATGATTAGAAGTGTCTAATAGTCCTGTTAGCACTCTGGTAAATTAAACGTTTTATTGTGCTTGTTTGTTTTACAAGTTGATTATTCATTTTTGTGACTGTGGATTGTTTGACTTTGGTTGGCTCGGGTACCACGCCTAGTACGGGATAATACTAACGGTTGGCTCGGGTACCACGCTTGGTACAAAATATACTAACGGTTGGCTCAGGTACCACGCCTGGTACGCGATAATACTAATGGTTGGCTTGGGTACCACGCCTGGTACGGGTTTACTTTATTGTGTTGTTGCATCTTTATTTAATGTTTCCCTGAGTGGATCGGGTTGTGAACTTGAATTGTGGTTGTGTATTTTGGTCCTTGAGAGGTCGGGTTGTCACATTGCTTTACGAGTTGGTCTTGGTGTAGACCATGTTGTTTGTCTGACACTTAGGTGTTGTCTAGAGAGGATCCAGGGTGAGTCCGGGATATGTAGCAAAATATGAATGTTTTTGTGATGGATTATTTATCATAACTGTGAAGTGATTTACATGTGGGTCAAGTGAGGTAGAGACTTATAGTCTAGGAGTACCTGTTTACTTGCCTATGTTCTTTCTATACTCTTACTTGATTTCTGTACTTTTTCATACACTGTTTTACTTGAAACTGACTGATGATCCTACCTGTATATGGTGATTGTGTATTGATACTGCACTTGCTTGTCTTTTTGTGAGTACAGGAAATCTTCCGACGGTTGACGCACGACCTCACTTGTAGGCCAGATTTTTTGAGATATCAAGGGTGAGCTATTCGACCGAGCTGCCTTGGTGTCCATCCAATTTGAATTGTGGCACATTTATTCGGGCTTAAACTATTTCTATTATTTTGGGGTTGCATCCCCGTACTCTAGTTTGATAGATGTTTTCGGTACGATGACTTTCAGATTCTAGGGAGGGATTTCCCTAGTTTATTTTATTTATTTATAAAGTTGGTTTTATTCAAGATTGAATGCTTGTTTACTTTCTGCACTGGTTTTAAGCTGTTAGGCTAGGCTAAGAGTTGGACTCTAATGGTTCGCTCATCCAGGGGTTGGGTAGGTGCCACTCACGACGGTCGGGGTCGTGACAGCTACTAAAATACATATTGTAGGCACAGGAGAAAGAAAGAAGTAACGCACCTGGGATCCTTGCTATAACAATATATATAGAAGTTTTTTAGAAGACGGACAGTATACCGGTAACCTAAAGTAAAAAGAGAAGGAGGAAAGAAAAGTGACAAAAGCATGCTCGAACACAGGAATAATAACCAAGCCCAGCTACAAGATACTAGTCTCAACACCAATATATAATAAGAAATCAACATAAGGAATCATTAGACTCGATAAGGCAATAATAAGTTTACCTACAGTCCCAACGGGCGCCCATACACCCGAGGAACACAACCAAGAGAAGACAAACCCTCTGGCATCCCATATTACCTGAGCGTACACTCAGCAAACAGCAAACAAGGATGGAACCTCAAACAATATGATAATATGATGAACTAGATGTAATAATAGTAATGTATGTTACCCTCTTCGGGCGTCCTGTAAGGCCCAAAAGACAGGATTCATGGAAGGTCACACCCATATACCTCTACTACACCGTATATCCTCCCTCCGGCACTCCCATCACGTAGCCCCTGGTCCGGAATGACGAGGTCCATGGAGGCCCCCGACCAACATACTATATGCCCCAGAATTTCAAAAATCCCCAAGTAAGGCTGCTCGGAGGGTGTCCAGGTCTAAATAAGTAATTCAAATAGTTCTATCGCATGGCCTCGCCGAGGCTAGTATTATCACTGAAGCTGTAGTAAAACAAGTCTAGCCCTCGGCCCCGCCGAGCCTAGTATTAGTAGAAATAGTGATAAAATATCCTTTTTATTTTCTCTTACCCCAAGAAGATCCGTTAAAATGGTACCAACCTCTTTGCAATCATTTTTACCTAAAACGAGCCCCACGGGCCATGCAAGTTTTAGAAATCATTCAATAGAAGGCCCGAAGCTAAAATCGTAGTAAAATTATGCAGAAACCCTCTATATGCATGAAAATGACCTGCTCAATCACAAACAATAGCCCAATGGCTCACAATCAACCTATCGGCCCTGCACATGCTCCAATCATTCTACAACACAAATAGCCAGCTATATAACAGTAATAACGATGTACGGGACTCACGGACATTCCCAATAACCCACCATCTATGTTCCAGAGTCAATACAAGGCCACACAGGACGACAAGGGTGATAATATCGTCTATAACAAATACTACAAACATCGGAAGCAAGAAACGAATCGGACATGAAGAAGCGGTCAAGGTCTATGGTGCCAAGCTAATAAACTCAACCCAAGGATGCCCATTAATATAATTTTATCCTATAAATGCGAAGTCTAGAGGATTTAGACCGTAACCTACCTGTCATCCGACGATAAGCTACTGGAATGACGATGTCCAAGCCCAAACCGCTCTGAAAAACTCCGAAATAAAATTCAACTCGAATTTAGGCTTGAATAACTTGACGTAAATAACTAATTTTCTTTCGATAACCAAATATTGCGTGAAAATATATTTTCCACCCAAAACTCTCTTATGCGTTCAAAATAATGGCATAAAGTAGCCTCTGATTGTTGGTTGGTAAGAAGATAAAGAGTGGAAAGATGCTGAATGTTGATAACATACTTGAAATCAATTGAATTTTGAAAAGTAAAGTTACATTTAACAATTATGGGTGGGTACAAACATGGTAAGTGATACATCTAAGCCCACCACGTGGCTTATATTCTTTTTTGTTGTCCACTCACACCACTTCCACGTGGAAGTGGAGCGGCAACACCCAAATTGATATTATCCCAAAACGTATGTACTCGAATATTGCATAGGTTCGTGGTAAAATAAATATAATTTTTTGAATATATCATAATAAATAGAAGATCATTTCAAATAAAACCTACTATATTATAGTAATAATCTTCAACACAACTAAGTTTACCATCTCTTTTAAAATATTAATAAATTATAAAACTCTTATAAAATAAATACAAACCCAAATATATCATAACAAAAATAATTTTTCATAAACATTTAAAATATTTTAGGAAGGCAATAAAAATATAACTTTTTACCATATTTAACTTTTAAATTAAATATTTTTAAATACGTGCGATGTTAATAAAATTCTCAAATTTAAGCTCGCAAGCCTTGAATACGGGACGAAGGTTAAGGTAATACGATTGCAAATCACGCACAATTTCAATAACTCAACTCTTAAGACTCAGCTCTAAAACTGGGAAACGGCTGTAAAGACCCAACGAACGGCCAGGGCACCAAATCACCGGTCCCAGCAAGCCATAAATGAGTTGGGACCGCTACAGGCAAGCTATAACAATACAAGAAAAGCAAAAACGCATAAATGACCGGAAGGGTCATTACATTGCAAATCGTAATATAGATATTTTAATAGAATTGGAGCTTAAACGAATAATATATTATTATTATCAAATTTTTTAAAATGACAAGAATAATTTATAAGAAAAATCATATATTATGAAGTTGATACACTATTTTTTAAATTTGATATAATTTAAATATATACTTATATTTAAAAAATTAATTTTTTTTCTTGTTTTCATTAAATGGTAAAATTCTTGTTTGAATAATCTTTCTTCTATTTCATTTCTTTTTTAATATTTTATCTTTTTTATTGTCCTTGTTTTATCTTTTATATTTCATTATTATCTAAATAAATATTCCTACTGCTTAATTTCGTCTCAATCTTCTATTATAGTTTTCTTATATTTTTATTGCTTTTTTCTTCTTTTTCTCTTTTCCTTCCTCTATCATGCTTAGAAATCTTCACACGAAAATAAATAATTAGTGCACAATATATATTTATTACAGTTAATTTTCTTGCTATTTTTTAAAAAAGTATAAAAAATGGATAAATCTTTAAAGAAAACATAAATGATTTTTCGTACCATAAAAAATACCATCAAAGGGTGTATTTAATTATTTAATATATATATATCTTTTTAATCCATTAATAGTATTGTTTGAACCTTGGTTAGTGATTGACATATTTCTGACAAAGTTGCAATAACTAATTTACGCCTAAATGAAAATGCAGACTTGCAACAATAAAAAAGATCATAAAAGTTCAAATTTAAGAAGTTACACACACAATTCACACATCTTCATTAGGCCTCAATCGTAAGAAAATAAATGAAAAGATAAATACAAAATTAATGCATAATTTTTTGAGCTTTTCTTGACACCTCCGACAAACAAATCAACATCTAAAAGTATCCTTCATCGAGTTAAGCTAAAGCATGACTTTGATATTATAATAAATAATATAAAAAAATCACTACTTCATATATGAAATAACAAAAACAATCTTGAGTAAATGTCTCATGAAATAAAAAGTTATGAATTTATATAGATAAAAATAGAGAAATCTTTAAAAAAACATAAATAATTTTTTGTACCATAAAAATTAACATAAAGAAGGGCATATTTCAATATTTAGTTTGCGTCTAAATGAAAATATAAATTTGCGACAATAAAAAAATCATAAAAATTCAAACTAAAAAAGTTAAATAGAGAGAACACACAATATACACATCTTCCTTGGGATCTTAATCATAAGAAAATAGAAATAAAGAATCAATGCAGAATCGTTAACAGTTGTCCGACACTCCCTTTGACAAACTAATCAAAATTCAAGAGTCTTATTCATCAAGCCAAGCTAAAGTATAAATTTGAAACTATAATAATATAAGAAAAAATATGAAATAAAAGAATAATCTTGAGTAGGGATCTCATGAAAAAAATTAATTATGAAAGAATATCATAAGGTATCATAAATTTAGCAATTAAATAATTGAGGGTTATGAATATGAAAACTTAAAAATCATGAAGTTAATGATATTATTAAGAATAGAAGTCTAATAGGTAAGAGTTATGGGGGTGAAAATCTGAAAACAAATAAAGAGGGAAAAAAACACAAATAAAGGAGATAAAAAAAATTACTACAAAGGTAATAAAGAATATTAATTATACAATTCTTGAATCATTTCAATATATAATTATATTTCTCAGTTTAAATAAGTGGAGCATTAATGCAATTTTTTAAAAAAATCACTTTAATCATTTCTCTTATTTTATATATGTTACTTTATTTAAGTGTCAAGTTCAAAATATTAATTTAAATTTTATATAGATATAGATTCATTGAATTGAAGAAATAAAAAAGAGTTAAAAGAACAAAGAAAGGAAGAGGAGTGATTTAAGGAAATGATATAAATAACATAAATGATGAGATTAAGTGGGGGGGGAAAAAGAAGAAATTGAGAAAGTATTAGGAAAAGAGATTAATAGCATTGATGATGAAATGAAAAAAAAATAAAGCTATTTTTAATATTCTATAAAATTATAAGATGAAATTTTATGTCTTTAAATATTAGGGAAAATGCCCAAAAAAATTACAAAAAATATATAATAAGTGTTGAGTCCAAACGTTGTCAGAATTCCCTACGTTACCTTCAGCCACAAACGTTGTCCCCATGATCAACAATTCCAAGATGCCTACAGAGTTTTCTTTTGCAAATACTATTCTACAATCCACTGTGCAACCCATATCGAATGCTTTTCTTAGAAAAGAGATCTCTATGATAAAAGGAATTCCTCAAATCACTTGGACAGAGGAAGAAGTGAAGAGAATGAATGAAATTGAGGATCTCCAGTTCGTAGTGATTGGAAAATTCACATTTGATTGGTCGAAAATTCAAAGAAAGGTTTTGCTTTTGGTCAAAATATAAATAGGAATTGAAAGAAAAGAATCTTTAGGAATTGAAGAAAATTATCCCGCAACAATGTGGTATAAAAGGAGGTTGCAAGATTGGTTTGTTTCGTAGCAAGCATATTCTTATCCGACTATCACGGCAGGAGGACTTTATAAACCTAGTCTCAAAGGGAGCTTTTTACGTCACATGTAGAGATGGATACTCGTATCTAATGTGTACTCTAATCTATGATTCTAGGTTTAAAGTCAAGGAAGAAAATCACTATGGCAATGGCTTGGATCTCCTTCCCCAACTTACTGCCCACATTTTTTGTCGAAGAATGCTTATTCTCCTTAGCTTCGGCAGTTGGCAAGCCTATCCATTTAGATCGAGCTACGGTCAACAAAACTAGACCTAATTGTGCACGTGTGAAGGTGCTGGTTGATCTAAAAGGAACTTTCCCGAAGTGTGTGCACATGAGGATTGAAAATAAAACAACTGGTGAAGTGAGAACCAACGTGGTTAAGATTCAATACAATTATGTCCCTAAATATTGTTTTGAATGCAAAATGAAAGGACATGACAAGATTAACTGTAGAGTCCTTATGCAATCTAGGGACAAGAAAGTCGTACAACATCTCACAGACAAAAATCTCGTCATGGAGGAGAAGCAAGGTCAGCACTTTCCTATATTACAAAGAGGTAGAGCTAAAATACTTTCGAGTGGGAGAATTGTGGGAGATCCGGGAACCTAGAATGTTGTTAGAGATAATAGATGCATTGAAAGTAGTAATAACCAGCCCCCACCCACATTGACCAACAAGTTTCAAGCTTTAGCTAACGAGGATAACGCCAAGGAAGAACATAGTAGCACAAACAATAACATAGAGAGCAACAGTTGTAGTAGTGGGATTAATGATATATCTCAACAAGGAGGAGAAAAAGAATATGCAATGGATTGGGTTTCCAAGTCCTTTGGTAAAGTTCTGAATGAGCTGAAATCGCTGGAGGAGGGTAGTTCAAGCCGGTGAAAACAAGATGCAGCTAGCTTTTGTGAACTTGAAGGTGAAGAAACTGTTCAGAAACAAGTAGATGAAGCAAAGAGAACCCAGGAGATGATAGAGCATACGATTGCAGTAGATTCTGCAGTCAGCAACAGTCCTATAAATTCTCTTCAATGTGCAGTAGAAAATATTCGTGAGGAGGTAGAATTAGATGGGGATAACAAAAAGGATCCTCAACAGCACATAATTGAATATAAAAATGCTACAAAGAGCGTACCTGAGGAGGAGCAAAAAGTTGCAGTATCTACTGCAGTCTGCAGTAGTCCTAAAAATACACAATCTGCACAAGAATATGTCAGGGAAGAGGCAAAAAAACTGGGTGTGTAGTAGAAAGCAACAAGGATTTTGACCAGCTCATAGTTGAAGATGAAAATGGCAATGATAAGGCAGTTATTGTTATTCCTATAGTAGGACAAATAGATGATTCACTAGTGGTGATGGTGCAGACAGATTCTCCTAACTCAATTTTGCATTACATAATAAACTCAATTTTGCATGACATAATAACTCACAAAGTGGTAGAGGCACAGAGTGAGCATGAGAAGGAGGAGCAGTTTCATACTTTTCTAGATTCTAAAGAGGACCTAATTTTAAAGAAGCTGATCTCTCTCTGAGAGTGATGAAAGCAGTTAAATCTGCTAGAAAAAGCAAGAAACAAGGCAATGGTGAGTTTGCACAATCAGTTAGAATTCAACCAAAGAGACAGGCTACTTCCCAACAATCAAAGAGTCAATGAAAGCTTTAGTATGGAATATTAGGTCGGTAAGGTCATAAAACTCATTCCAAAGAGTGCAAATGTTGCACAATTATTATAAGTTTGATTTTGTTTCCTTGGTGGAGCCTTTTTAGTCACTGAATCACATCAACAGGTATAGAAGAATAATGAGAATGCCTTTTGGTATTCATAAAAGTAATGAAAAGATCTGGTTCTTCTCTAATCAAGGCTATGATGTTACAGTGAAGAGCAACTTTGAGCAACACCTTACTGTTTTATTGCAAAATCAGTCTATGCCACTTAGTTTTTATGTTACTATTGTATATGTTAAGTGTGATAGCTCACAAAGGCTGGATATATGGGATGAGCTTTATTCTATTTCTAATAGGATGGACAAACCATGGATTATAAGAGGTGATTTTAATGTGGTACTTAATGCTGAAGAGAAAATAGGTGGGCTCCCTGTGGTGGATACAGATTGTGAAGATTTCAAGACTTGTATAGAATCCTGTGATTTGTCTTAAGTGCAGTTTAAAGGTAGTCCATTTACTTGGTAGAATGGAAGGGAAGGAAATGATTGCATCTTTGAAAGGCTTGACAGAATATTGATCAATTCAGAGCTACGAAATTATTTTTCACACTTTGAAGTTGAACATTTACCAAGAACTGGTTCAGACCATGCCCCTATGCTCCTCACTTGTGAAGATAGATCCACCAGTCATAAGAAACTATTTAAGTTTCTTAAATTCTGGAAAAAACATGAGTCCTTTAAGGAAGTTATTAGATTGAATTGGGATGCCTCAATATCTGACAATCCTTTCTTAGACTTCAAAAGAAAGATTAGGAAGATTAAGAGAGCTCTCACTTTGTGGAGTAGGGAGATGTTTGGTTACATTTTCAGCAACTTATCATCAGGGAAGACATAGCTAAACTCAAAGAGAAGTTGTTTGAAGATTTCCCTTCTATTGAGAATAGAGTTATCATGCAAAGAGCCAAAGCAAAGTATAATAAGTATCTACATTTTGAAGAAATATTTTGGCAATAAAAAGCTGGATATGAGTGGTTTAATAACGGTGATAGAAATATCATATTTTTTCATAGTCTGGTAAAGGGGAGGAGACAAAAGATGAAGGTGAACATGATTCAGAGTTCACAAGGGATCTGGTTAGAAGAAGAAAGAGATATTGCAGATGAGGTTGTTGATCATTTCCAGAAACAATTTAAGCAGGAAATAGATTCTACTACTCTTTTCCTTCTATCTCATATCCCAGAATATATCACTGATGAGGAGATTGCAGCATTAAGAGTCATTCCAGACAGTGAAGAGGTCAAAAACCCAGTTTTCAGGCTAAATGAGGATAGCTCTAGTGGTCCAAATGGGCTTTCTGGTAGATTTTTTCAAGAATGTTGGGATATACTTGGGTTTGATATTATTAGAATGGTCCAAGACTTCTTTGCTGGTAACACTCTCCCTAAATCCATTACTCATTATAATCTAGTTCTTATACCAAAGAAGGAGAATGTTCAAACCTTCTCAGATATGAGGCCTATTAGTCTGAGTAATTTTATTAACAAAATCTTATCTAGAATTATCCATGATAGACTGGAGGATATTCTGCCTAAGTTGATCTCTGCTAATCAGTCTGGTTTTATTAAAGGGAGGAATATTATTGAAAATGTTCTTCTACTTCAGGAGTTGGTTACAAATATCTCTAAGAGAGGTAAGCCTGCAAATGTAGTGTTAAAGCTTGACATGTCCAAAGTTTATGACAGAGTATCATGGTTCTTCCTGATGAAAATCTTAAGGAAGATGGGTTTTGCTTCAAACTTTGTTGATATGGTATGGAGATTGATCTCTAATAATTACTACTCAGTACTGCTCAATGGTCAATCATATGGATTCTTCCACTCTACTAGAGGAGTGAAACAAGGAGATGCTCTTTCTCCAACTCTTTTCATATTATCAGCAGAGGTTCTCTCAAGAGTCTTAACTCTTTATTTAAAGATCCTCAGTATGTTGGGTATGGCATGCCTAAGTGGAGTGCTAATCTTAACCACTTAGCTTATGCAGATGATACTATTATTTTTGCCTCTACTAATGAATACTCTTTGGGAAAGATCCTGAATGTTTTACAGGAATATGAGAAGCAATCTATCCAGAAGGTAAATAGAGAGAAGAGCTGCTATTACTTGCATCAAAATGTAGCTGCAGGGATTTCTATAAAGGTGGAGCAGAGCAGGGATGACAAGAGGACATTTTCCTATGAAGTACTTAGGTTGTCCTATCACTCATGCTAGGAAAAGGAAAGAACACTATGCAGAGTTGATTGACAGAGTTAAAGGAAAACTTCAAGCATGGAAAGGAAAGATGCTCTCATATAGTGGTAAAGAAGTACTTCTAACTAGTGTCCTTCAGAGTGTTCCTATCTATGTTTTATCTGCTATTGCTCCACCTAAGTGCGTTATCAAGGAATTACAAAGGATCTTTGTAAAGTTCTTTTGGAGTAATAAGGAGTTTGGTAGAAGTAAACAACGGTCAGAATGGATAAAGATTGGTCTCCCTAAGAAGGAAGGGGGTCTTGGCTTCAAGTATCTATTTGATGTATCTCAGGCTTTGTATGCTAAATTGTGGTGGAGGTTCATAACACAAAATAATCTGTGGTCCAATTTAGTTTAGAAGAAATATTGTAAAAAATAGATTCCTTCTCTGGTGCTATGGAAAAGGGGATCCCAAGTATGGAAACACATGCTAGAGAACAGGGATACTATAGAAAGTCATTTGTGGTGGTAACCTAGGGGTGGTACTTCTACTATTTGGTATGACAATTGGTCTAATCTTGGACCCTTTCATATACATCAGTCAGAAACTCATACTTGTCATCCTATGAGAGATATTCGGGACTTTCTTTCAAAAGAGGGTTGGGACTTTGAAGTGCTTTGGGAGAATGTGCCTGATTATGTAGTGTAGCTTATTAGGATGAATATGAACTATGTGCATCTAGTTAATCAAGTATATAAACCTTGGTGGATAAAAACTAGTTTAGGGATCTTCACTGTTAAGAGTGCTTGGGATTTGCTAAGGCATAAAGAAAGCACTAATGATGATATGAAGCTTTTATGGGAGAAGGGATTACCTTTCAAGTTCTTTTCTTATCCTGGAGAATATGGCAAGGTAAGGTCCCTGTATCTAACTTAATGCATTCTTGGAACCCTCATATTCTCAGTTTAACAGATGTTGCACTATCCTGAAGGTTGAGACAATTGAGCATCTTTTCTAAAAGGTATAAGTAACTACTGTAATCTGGCATTACTATTGTAACGACCGGGCTCATCGTTACGGGTAAACTTTTCATGCCAATTTTTGAGTCAGAAAACTTCCGGGTTTGGGAGTTGAAAATTCTGGGCTAGGCTAGTCTCGACCAGTTTAGGAGTGAGGCATGGTCTAGGATAATCTGGGTAAGGATTGGTTATAGTTTCTTGATTTGAGCTAGTTTTCCATTTAGCTAAGAAATAAAGGAGTTTAGGGGACTTTTCAGAATTGAGTTCAGGTAAGTAGAACTCCTGGAATCGAGGTTGACGTGAAGGGGTTATTTCAGAACGTCAGAAAATTAAGTGTGTTGTAAAATGGACCCTTTTAAGAGGATTTATGACTTTCTGTCCTGTGTCAACCACTATCCATAGCGGTTGACACACCGCCATAGCGACCTCCGCTATAACAGAGAAATTATCGCTATAGCATAAGTCAACATCGATCAGCCTTTACCATAGCGGTGAACTCTGCTACGGTGGTACCGCTACAGTAGAGCATAGACCGCTATAGTAGAGCGATGGATCAAAAAACTTAAAAACGAGTTTTATATTTTCATTCTCCCCCTTTCAGCCCCAAAAATAGAGGAGGGTTACTCCAAGAACCCTCCTTGGCTGCTCCAAGGCTTGGGAGTCATGGGGAGGGGAGATTTTGGCTAAAAGGATGCAAAATCACGGATTTTGGGCCTGTCATCCATCAAGAAACGCTTTCACGAAGCCAAAATTTGCATCATGCAGCTGATTGGCGTCCAGGTAGGCTAGGTTTTTTCGTAGAGTATACTTTTGACCTGTTTTCATTTCATAATGTTATGTAGATTGACGGAAGAATTCATGTTATAGGCCTTTGGGCACGGAGTCTGGAGGATTATTGTATTGTTCTGGCTATTGATTGAATAGGGAATGATAGGGTCGGGGCAACATGTTCATTCGGGTGTATTTTATAACTGTTAGATTATGTGTGATTCTAGACTCCGGGAAACTAAATGATTGGGTAGGTTCAGGGAACTGATAATGTTTGTGGGATGAAGGAATTTCTAAGTTGTAACGAGTTCCCAGGAATATTTTAAATAAGGTAAATGAGATGAACAGGCAGCATCCGGAGATCGAATTGTCAGGGGTGAAATCCCTAGAACGCGCTTACTTTTCAGGAAAGGAGTCCGGATTAGATGAAAATGACTATATGTGTTTAAAATGATGAGCCAGGTATTAGTCTGCGGGCGGGTCTAATTATACATTATTGGTCATATTTTTTGATGGTCCTATGAGTGGACTGGGTTTAATTATTGAAATTGTGATTATTGCATTTTGACTTGTGAGCGACCGGGTAGTTGAACTTAAGTATGGGATTGGTCTTAGTGTAGACTAGGATGACATGTTGAACACTTAGGTGATGTTTATGGGTCCTTAGTATGTAATAGGCGTACATGTATTATCACTTGGTATTGTATGAGTTGCATGTTTATGAAATGAATTGTGAATGTCTAGTTGTCCGGTAATCAATCTTATGAAATGAACTTCTTTTGTTTGCTTGTTGGTTTTACAAGTATGTTTGTTTATTGGTTGTGATTGATTGGACCTATTATGACATTGGTTGGCTCGGGTACCACGCCTGGTATAGGTTACTTATTAGTTGGCTCGGGTACCACGCTTGGTACAGGTTACTATTTGGTTGGCTCAGGTACCACGCCTAGTACAGGTTAGTATTTGGTTGGCTCGGGTACCACGCCTGATATATGTTACAATTTGGTTGGCTCGGGTACCACGCCTAGTACAGGTTACTATTTGATTGGCTCGGGTACCACGCCTGGTAAAGGCTACTATTTGGATGGCTCGGGTACCACGCCTGGTACGGGATTGTTTATTATTTTGGTTGTATTTATTTTGATGGTTCCATGAGTGGACCGGGTTGAGTGTTAAATCTGTGATTGATTACATTGGTACTTGAGAGTCTGGGTTGTTATACATAAATGTGAGGGATGGTCTTGGGGTAGACCGGGTATCGTATGTAAACACTTAGGTGTTGGTATAGGGATCCTTGATTGGTTCGGGTAATGAAAAAGGGTAAATGTCATATTTATTATTATTGTTGAATGATTGTTGAACCTGTCCCCTGTGGTTGGAAATTCAAAAGGTAGACTGAGAGTCTAGAGTTATACTACTAGCTGTTATTATATGTTGTACTGCTTTACCCAGTGCGGGTGTACCATTTGTTCTTTATATATTGGGTTCCTGAGAGGATCGGGATTTATTATTATTTTTCATATCTTTGGTCCTTGAAGGGTCGTGTTAGTGTGCTTAAGTGACAAGGTGGTTCTTTTGTGAACCAGGGTCGCATGTTATTGTCCTATGTTAGGTCTAGGTTACGTAAAAAAGGATATATGTTTGTTATCACTGGGAATTGTCAATGTCGGTTAGACTTGTTGCATATGTTTGATAAGATAAGGGAGAGACTTATGGTCTGATTATAGCATTGGATGTTGTCACTTGCCGAGTATGGCCCTGGGGTCATTGGAACAGTTTTGTACTAGTAGGTGGCGGTACGATGGGTGCGGTCTACGTCACTAAATAGTGGGGTTTACTCTGGGTTGTTGAGTCATAGTGGTTGACTTGGGTAAGAAAATGGTAGTCCTGGTATAGACATAGATGTTGTCAATGGACAAGGTGACTTGGGAGGTCTAGGTGTCAAGGTGACTTGGGAAGTGTAGGTGAAAAGGTGACTTGGGAAGTCTAGGTGACAAGGTGACTTGGAAAGTCTAGGTGACAAGGTGACTTGGGAAGTCTAGGTGACAAGGTGACTTGGGAAGTCTAGGTGTCAAGGTGACTTGGGAAGTCTAGGTGTCAAGGTGACTTGAGAAGTCTAAGGGATAGGCAGACTTGGGTTGACATTGGGTTTTGGTAAGGTGAATGTTGAAGGGTTGAGTATTGTAATTAATTGTGCATTCCCTTGATTTCTTATATGATGGTATGAGTGGATTTGGGTCGACTGATGATGCCTACCAGTACGTGTGTTTGTACTGATTATACTCTTGTTATACCTTTTTGGGTATAGTCTGGTTGCAGGGTTGGTGATGTTTCATAGGTACACGATGATGGGAATCTCCAACAACTCCTACTTCTTGCTTCTATAGTGGGAGTTGTGGCTTCTTTTATTTTAGTATCACTCTTGTAGTAGCTCTTCTACCGGCTTAGACTAGGTTCTAGGGAGGGCTATTTTCAAATTGTAAAAGGTTTTTCCGCATATCTTGTAAATGTATTCGTGTATCAAAAAGGCTTGTTTCATGATTTATTTCTTTTTTCTACATTACCTGTTGATTCGGGTGGTAAGGAGTCTCCTATCTAGGTGAATTAGAGTAGGTACCCGCACGGTCCGGTAGTGGGATCGTGACAACTATGCCAGAGCATATGGTATTTGGGCAGAATGCTAAATTTAAAGCAGACTATGAGAAAATGGTGGGAGACTGATGGTAATGCTAGAATTAAGGTGGTTTTTCAGGTTGTGCCTACGATTATTTTGTGGTTTATATGGAAAAGAAGAAACATCATTCATCATGGAGGCTCTTATTCATTGGGGAAGACTATTTTAGAAATTAATGCCACTATCTTAAAGGTGATGAAGATCAGGTTCAAGATGGTTATTGAAACCAATAGTTGGGCTCACATTATGGAAGCTCTAGAAGGGTATAGAGCTAATTACAGCTTCAAAATTGTGAAATGGCTTCCTCCCCCTATTAATTGGTTGAAATGTAACATTGACGGAGCTTCTAGGGGTAATCCTGGACCCAACTCAGCAGCTTTTTGTATAAGGGATCATCTAGGTAACTTGGTTGCTGTTAAAGGATTCAAATTACAGGATTCTACAAACCTGGTGGCTGAAGCAAGGGCTATTAGAGAAGGATTTGTTTTGTGAGGACAACATGCTTGATCATGTCATTATAGAAACACTCTATGGACATGGTTCAGATTTTGGAAGGAAGGTGGGACATTCCTTGGAGTGTGGCTTTAGAGGTCAATACGATTAATGGGTGAGGAGTTTGCTATCAGCAAGAGTACAACATTCCCTCAGGGAAGGAAATACTCTTGCTGATTATTTTGCTAACCTGATTTTTCATTTTGCAGGTGACTTTCAATTAAATCATTTTCAGGACATCCCAAGTAAAGGCAGGACTATTTTACACATGGATAAAATAGGCACACCACTGATTAGAAGAAGAGTTGTAGACAGTTAACAACAAATTTTGCAGATTACTGGTTTCTTCTAAAGAAGCTATAATAAGTTGAAAATAACAGTACTTTCCAAACATATCCTATTGTCTGAAGAAATTCCAAGTGATGTGAGTATTCACACCTGGTGAGAGCTTTGGGGTGTTCATGTATACCGCATCAGGACATAGGATTGAAAGAGGGTACTCTGTTTTTGACCTCGTAATAGCTTTAGTAATCTGCAAAAAATATCAAATAAGTAGAAATCTCATTAATTGATTTTTGTTGTCCCAAGTCTAAAGCTTTGATAGTGGTATCAACCTCAATGAGGTTCAATCCAACGAGCTCGGGACAAGGGATAGCAAGGTCGATTAAGGAAGACTGGGATTGGTTACTTAGCTTGTGAATATGATGAGCCTGAATCCTTGTAACTCGTCCTGAACCTTATCCATTATGTCAACCCTTCTTCAACAAGGGGAAGATAGGAGGTAATTCCCTTTTCACCCTAACCTAGTCCTGATTTGGTTTTCCAGTGGGAAGAGTCCATCGGGCACTGTGCAGAAATAGATCTATCATGATAAATGAGTGCAACACTAAGATTTGACTGAAGAAGAGCTGGAGATTTGATTACAAGAATCGCTTATCTGTCTTTGATCTTGATGGTGCTGGTCTAGTTGAGCGAGATAGTCCGATAACCCGTTCTGAAGGCTTTCCTTTCCAACATAAACTTTTGTAGCGGTAAAGATAAAGAAAGCCTTTAAGTGGGGAAGCTTGTTCTTCGGAGAAGACAACCGGAGCTCCGGTGGCGGCTCCGATGTCGCTTTGTCTCCTAAATTTTTCTAGCTTCTCTTGACTGTCTACTTTCCTCTTTTCTTTGTCTGGTTTTCTCTTTTGTCTTTTTTTCTTTTTTTTTTAATCTCTTGTTGAACTGGGTCTTTTGACCATGCCTGTGTTTCTTTTGTTTTGGAATAAATGGGGCCTTGTGCCCCGACCTTTAACCAAAAAATAATAATATAGAAATAGATTTCTTGAATTGAATAAATAAAAGAAAGTAAAAAGAACAAAAAAAGGAAAAGGAGTGATTTAAGTAAATGATATAAATAACATTAATGATGAGATTAAGGGGAAAAAATTTAGAACATTTTACGAAAAGAGTTTAATAGCAATAATGATAAAAAGAATTAAATATGGCTATCTTTAATATTCTGTAAAATTTTAAGGTGAAATTTATGTCTTTTAAAATTAGAAAAAAAACTAAAAAAAATTATAAAAAGATAAATAAAATTTTCAGGCCTTGTAGGAGGTGTTTGGCTTCTTCAAACAAAATGAAAAATAGAGAGTAAATTTTTTATAATAATTTGATGAAAAATAATTAAATATTTTATCCCAAAAATATTAAAATCTCTGCATAATAGGCATTTAAAGACATGAAATCATATAAATTAGAAAACTATAAAAAAACAAAAATAAAGAAAAAGCACATAACCAATATGATGCAAACTTTAAGAGTAACAGTGCAATAAAAAATGATCAAACATAGAATAATTTATTTAATGAAAGCTAATGGTGTTTGAAAAAGTTATAAAATATTATTTAGTTTAAAACTTTTTTACGTAGTTATATACTCCACCTTTATATTATGATATTATATTTTTAATTCTCATTTAACAATTTCTATATATATAAGTGTTATGTCTTTTTGGAAAGTTATTATGTATTTCTATAATATTTTTTTATTTTAAATGTCAAATAAAAAAAAGAAAGAGAGATAAATGGCTAAAGAAAAGTAAAATAAAAAGTGATGTAAAACTCATCTTCACTAAATTGCAGTACTTTCATAATTATCTTTTTCTTTCCTTTTTCTTCTTCCCTTTCCTTCCTTTTTTTTAATCTCTTTTCTCTCAATTTATTATCTTCTTCTTTTTATCTTGCAATTTGCCTTTTTTATCTACTTATTCTTCTCCAATTATCACACTAAATCTATTCTCTATTTTTTTAAAAAAATAATTATAAATTTATCTTTTTAAATAACTTTTCATATCATTTTAATACTCTATAATCCTCATCATTGGTATAAATCAAATGAGTAGAAGTAAAGAATTGATACTTCATGGTGGGCATCATCTTCACAGTTCACAAATTGAATGTTAGAGGAGATCCTGATGTCTTTCAATCTTTGGAGGCGCGTTCAATCTTTGGTATATTGAATTTCTTGAAGAAATAAGATTTCATTCTTATTTTGTTAGATCTGTAGCAATATTTGTAGACATAAAAGGGTCAAATTTACACGGGTATATTTTAATAAATTCATTTATACAAATAAATTAAAATTTTGATTTACCTTTTCGATCTTTGGTGTCTTTCGATCTTCGATATATTGAATTCCTCGAAGAAATAAGTTGTTGTTCTTATTTTGGTAGATCTGTAACAATTCTTATTGACATAAAATGGTCAAATTTACACGGGTATATCTAATGAGTTTTATACAAATAAATTAAAATTTTGATTTACCTGAGGCAGTAAACCTTCACTTGTAATGATTTTTCAATTTTGTTAATTGTCCTTCAAATTATGTGCTCTCCTGCCTAGTTTTTATACTTTTTTTAATTGATTGATTGCAATAAGTTCTTCATAACAGTTATAACTTTTAATTTTTTATTACAACAATAAAAATATCCTTTATGTTATAACTTTTCATTATCCTCTTTAATTGCAGGTTAATAAATGCATTAGAGGTATTTAGTAAATTATTATGCCAAAAATTAGAAGAAAAAATTCCAAAAAAATTCCAAAAAAGATAAATAGAAATGCTTCTCATAGAGAGCGCCACATCACCGGGTTGAAGATCCTCCCTTGTTATTATTTTCAGATAAGTAGAAATCTCATTAATTGCTTTTTATTGTCCCAAGTCTAGAGCTTTGATGGTGGTATGAACCTCAATGAGGTTCAATCCATCGAGCTCGGGACAAGGGATAGCAAGGACGATTAAGGAAGACTGGGATTGGTTACTTAGCTTGTGAATATGATGAGTCTGAATCCTTGTAACTCGTAGAGAGTCCATCGGGCACTGTGCAGAAATAGATCTATCATGCTAAATGAGTCCAACACTAAGATATGAAGAAGAGCTGAAGATTTGATTACAAGAATCACTTACCTGTCTCAGATCTTGATGCTGCTGGGCTAGTTGAGCGAGATAGTCCGATAACCCATTCTGAAGGCTTTTGTCACGACCCGACTTCTCAGGTCATGATGACACCTACAACTCCCTAGTAGGCAAACCAATTCCCATAGCCTGGAACAATTAGTAATGGGCTACTACCTAACTAATACGCACAATAGGTAGAAATAAGCGGAAGCAGAATGAAAAGGGTAGACAAAGCGGAAGCAAAACCCGAATATATACATAAAGAAAACTACACCAATCCCAAGACTTGGTATCGATAGTACAGAAGCTTCTAATAGAGTACAAGTGCTAGAAGTAACAAAATGATAAGTACAACTGTCTCCGAATATAGTTACAAGAGTAACAGTACAACAGATTAGATGTAGAAAAGCCCCGAGCGTCAGGTGCTCACCCTAGTCTCAAACCTCCCAAAAGTTGCACGAGTCTCCAACGCGATCAACGGTGAAAGCTCAACTAATATCTGCACTAAGAAGTACAGAAGTGTAGTATGAGCACCAAGACAACGGGTACTCAGTAGGCATCATCGGCCGACTGAGCGCATATAAGATATAAAAATAGTAACAAGCAGATATACAAGAAAGCAGTCACAGAAGTAAGGGAGAAGCACAAGGAACTAGCACAAGAAGCAATCAACCAAGAGCTACAAGTATACATGCTAGCACAAACATATACATAACACAGAAACACTGGTGTAAGGAAGAAGAATGCACCTGGAATCCTTGCAACAATAGTATATAAAAAGAGAATTTAAAGAGATGAGTGATATACCGGTAACCTTAAAGTAACGAGCAAGAAAGAAAGCAAACCAGCAAATCAAACTAGAATCACATACTAATAGAAACAAGCCTAAGATATCAAACACCAAGGTAAAATAGCTGTAAACCACTCACAAGTCAAGCCTAAGATGGAATAACTAACCCAAGAGTATCCAAACTGCCACTCAACCAGGACAAAACAGGAATCAAAACCCCATAATCGCTCAGAAAGCTACAAAACCAGAATCTCAAAAAGATGGGACCCACTACAACAACAACAACAACAACAACATACCCAGTGTATTCCCACAGCGTGGGGTCTGGGGAGGGTAGAGTGTACGCAGACCATACCACTACCTCAGAGGTGAGGTAGAGAGGCTGTTTCCGATAGACCCCCGGCTCAAGACAAAAAAAAAAAAAAAAAAAAAAAAAAAAAAAAGCCTAGAAATAGGCTATACAACCTCTTCTAGCCTCTCAATAATCTCAGTCCTAAGGATGGTGCCTCAACAGTCTAAAAACTGCTAATCCACTAGAACCGTAAGCCATGACAAGCTCTAAATAAGGATAGGAGTAAATATAATCTACCTACAGTCCCAACGACCGCCCATACAACCGAGGAACACAAACAAGTAAAAATAAACCCTCCGACCGCCCATACAACCAGAGCGTACACTGAACACACAACAAACAAGGGTGGAATTTGAGTGAAATATGCATGATGATGATAATGATGGAACCAGTAATAGTAACTTTGTATGCACCTCCCCAGCATGCCCAGCGCGCCAGCAGGAGGACCCATGGTAGGACGTGCCTGCTATACCTCATCCTACGTCGTATACCCCTCATCCGTCATGCTTGGCTCCTAGACAGGTCCTGGAATGGAGGGACCATGGAGGTATCTGACCACATACAGTAACGAACGCAAAATCTCAGAGAACCAGAACCTTGAAGTACGTGCTCAAAATTGAACCAGGTCTAAAATAATAGTAGTAATCTCAAAAGACCCTTTCAAAGGGTGCCCGAAGTATACTCGGGTCTAAATCAATGATAAAAGTCTCAATAACCCTCTTAGAGGGTGCCCAGAGCGTATCCGGGTCTAAATCCATTAGAAAATCAGGTCTAGTGCTCCGCCCAGCAGAGCCTAGTATCAATAGAAAATCAGGTGTAGTACTCCGCCCAACAGAGCCTGGTATCAGTAGAAAATCAAGTTTGAAATCATCCAAAATCGCATGTCATCATTAGATTATACCAAAAAGGACCCCCGGGGCCATGCAAGTTTAGGAAAAACCATCTATAGTGCCTCGCAGCCAAAACCAAAGTAAAACATACAGGGAAAACCTTTTCCGTGGATGATATGCTCGCACACAAATATAAATTAGCCCAGCGGCTCACAAACATTTCCTATCAGCCCTGTTCAGGCCCAACAGCTACTCAACAGACATAACCAGCCTAAAAAGATATCTCTATGTTCGATACATCACGGGCATTCCCAAATAACCCACCATCTATGTTCTAGAGTCAATACAAGGCCACACAGGACCACATGGGTAATATACAATACTACACGAATACTACAAAAAACGTAAGAAATAAATGGACAGACAAAGGCGGACAAGGTCTGGGGTACCAACCTATAACAACCCACCCAAGGATGCTAATTAATGTAGTTATAGCCTATATACGCAGAGTCTAGGTAGGAAAAGCCATAACCTACCTGTCGTCCGATGAGTAGCTGCGGGGATGACGTTGTCCAGGCTCAAACTGCTCTGGGAAGCTCCAAATCATGAAACCACTATCAACACAATAATCTAGGCGTTAAAACAAGACTAAGGATACCCATATTGTTATAATAATAGTCGGGTCAAAATTTGGGTCACAAACGGGCCCATGAGCCCCGCGACCCAAAACTAGAAACAAAAAATACAACGGTATTCCCCACATTTCCGGGAGAACATGCTCAAAATTTGAGCAAAAATGGACCAAGCAAAGAGGTCAAAACAGCTCCAAGAATCAAGAATTTAAAGGGGAGAATTTATGGGTTTTTATCGGACTTTAAGTAAGAAACTTACCAATTTACGAGGCCAAGAAATGAGCCTAGACCAGCAACAATTATTCCTCCAAGCATAGGGGACGAGCAGGTGAAAATTTGGAGTAAAAATGGAGGATTTATCGAGGTTTGAAAATGGTGAAAATGGCTGAAAATGAGCTGCCAACAGCTTATATAGGCTGGCCCGCTAGTCGCAGGTGCGCCCAAAAAGAGCGCAGGTGCACTGGTGCAACGACACCCAAACAGGCTCAGGTGCGCTGGTGCAACGGCACCCAAATAGGCGCAGGTTCGCTCCAACAGCAACAACAAAACTCAGCTAAGCTTAAAACTTCGAATGGACCCTCGGGATTCATCCGGGGTCCCACAGACACAAATGAATAGAGCTATTTGACTAGAAATGGTGTTCCGGATCCAATGGAATCGACGAAAGTTCTATTGGAGGTAGATTTAATGAAAATTAGGCCCCACGCCCATAATCAACCTTTAGCCAACAATTCCCAAAATGGAACTCAAGGGCCAAAATCAAGTCTGGATGACTCGGGACCCGAACTAATGGTCCCTCTAGCCTAAAATCGACATTCTGGAGCTAATAGCGCTGACGGAATTTCCATCCGAGGCCGTCTTCTTTAAATGTTGACCAAATTCAACCAAACAAGCCCAATTGGCTTGAAAACACAGAATGAGAGAGAATTTCAAGCTGAAAAGCTCTCGAATCCCGACCAAGGGTTCCTCTAGATCAAAGTCCACGCTCCGGAGCTAACGGAACTGTTGGAATTCTATTCCGAGCACGTTCACCAAGAATGTTGACTGTTGACAGCCTAAAGGTCTAAAACAAGGAACGACCAAAAAGACCAAACAAACGCCCCGAGCACCAAACTACCAGTCCCAGAAAGTCATAAATGACTTGAGACCGCTAAAGGTAAGCTCTAACGGTACAAGAAAGGCAAAAATACGTAAATAACCGAAAGGGTCATTACAACTTTCCTTTCCTACATCAACTTTTGTAGCTGGTAAAGATGACGGAAGCCTTTATGTGGGGAAGCTCGTTCTTTGGAGAAGACAACTGGAGTTCCGATGGCGGCTCCGATGTCTCTTTGTCTCCTAAATTTTTCTAGCTTCTCTTGACTATCTACTTTTCTCTTTTCTTTGTCTGGTTTTCTCTTTTGTCTTTTTTTCTTTTTTTTTAATCTCTGTTGAACTGGGTCTTTTGACCATGCCTGTGTTTCTTTTGTTTTGGAATAAATGGAGCCTTGTGCCCCGACCTTTAACCAAAAAAAATATAGAAATAAATTTCTTGAATTGAATAAATAAAAGAAAGTAAAAAGAACAAAAAAATGAAAAGGAGTGATTTAAGGAAATGATATAAATAACATTAATGATGAGATTAAGGGAAAATATTTGAGAACATTTTAGAAAAAGAGATTAATAGCATTAATGATAAAAAGAATTAAATATGACTATCTTTAATATTCTGTAAAACTTTAAGGAAAAAATTATGTCTTTTAAAATTAGAAAAAAAGTTAAAAAATTTTTATAAAAAAGATAAATAAAATTTTCAGGCCTTGTAGGAGGTGTTTGGCTTCTTCAAACAAAATGAAAAATAGAGAGTAAATTTTTTATAATAATTTGATGAAAAATAATTAAATATTTTATCCCAAAAATATTAAAATCTCTGCATAATAGGCATTTAAAAGACATGAAATCATATAAATTAGAAAATTAAAAAAATAAAAATAATGAAAAGGCACATAACCAATAAGATGTAAACCTTAAGAGTAAAGGTGCAATAAAAATGATCAAACATAGAATAATTTTTCTAATGAAAGCTAATGGTGTTTGAAGAAATTATAAAATATTATTTTAGTTTAAAACTTTTTTACGTAGTTATATACTCCACCTTTATATTATGATATTATATTTTTAATTCTCATTTAACAATTTCTATATATATAAGTATTATGTCTTCTTTGAAAGTTAAAATTATGTATTTCTATAATATTTTTTTATTTTAAATGTCAAATAAAAACATAGAAAGAGAGAGAAGTGGCTAAAGAAAAGTAAAATAAAAAGTGATATAAAAATCATCTTCACTAAATTGCAGTACTTTCATAATATTCCTTTTCTTTACTTTTTCTTCTTCCCTTTCCTTCCTTTTTTTTTTATCTCTTTTCTCTCAATTCATTATCTTTAGTTTATCTTGTAGTAGAGCAAGACCTAAAAAAGTTTATTCCTACCCCTTATCCTTTCTTTCAATGTTGCCAATTCCCAGAATACTAATGTACCCTCGTGTATACAGTTGTCCAACTACTTTCTTCCTCCGACTTCTTTAGCCACTTCCGCATCTGTCGTATTCGGGAAAGCTTGCTTCGTGGCGGAGCATTTAGCAATGCCAGCAGCCTGGTGAGAGCTGGCTGTCTGAGGACAGGTTAAGGCAGGGCCTGCTGGGCCTTCTTTATCTACTTATTCTTCTCTAATTATCACACCAAATCTATTCTCTACTTTTTTTATAAAATAATTATAAATTTATCTTTTTAAATAACTTTTCATATCATTTTAATACTCTATAATCCTCATCATTGGTAAAATTCAAATGAGTAGAAAGAAAGAATTGATACTTCATGGTGGGCATCATCTTCACAGTTCATAAATTGAATGTTAGAGGAGATCCTGATGTCTTTCAATCTTTGGAGGCGCGTTCGATCTTCGGTATATTGAATTTCTTGAAGAAATAATATTTCGTTCTTATTTTGTTAGATCTGTAGCAATTTTTATAGACATAAAAGGGTCAAATTTATACGGGTATATTTTAATAAATTTATTTATACAAATAAATTAAAATTTTGATTTACCTTTTCAATCCTTGGTGTCTTTTGATCTTCGGTATATTGAATTCCTCGAAGAAATATGTTATTGTTCTTATTTTGGTAGATCTGTAACAATTCTTATTAACATAAAATGGTCAAATTTACACGGGTATATCTAATGAGTTTTATACAAATAAATTAAAATTTTGATTTACCTGAGGCCGTAAACCTTCTCTTGTAATGATTTTTCAATTTTGTTAATTGTCCTTCAGATTATGTGCTCTCCTGCCTAGTTTTTTATATTTTTTTTAATTGATTGATTGCTATAAGTTCTTCATAACAGTTACTCACTTTTAATTTTCTATTACAACAATAAAAATATCCTTTATGTTATAACTTTTCATTATCCTCTTTAATTGTAGGTTAATAAATGCATTAGAGATATTTAGTAAATTATTATGTCAAAAAATAGAGGAAAAAAGTTCCCAAAAATGAGAAAAAAGATAAATAGGAATGTTGCTAATAGAGAGCGCCACATCACCGGGTTGAAGATCCCCCCTTATTATATATATATATATACTATATATATATATATAATATATATATATATATATATATATATAATATATATATATAGAGAGAGAGAGAGAGAGAGAGAGAGAGAGAGAGAGAGAGAGAGAGAGAGAGAGAGAGAGAGAGAGAGAGAGATTCAAGAAATCTATTTTTATATAAATTTAAAGTAATTTAATATTTTGAACTTAACACTTATTATATATATTTTTTATAGTCTTTTTGTCCTTTTCCTAATATTAAAAGACATAAAATTTCATCTTAAAATTTTACAGAACATTAAAAATATTTATATTTAATTTATTTCATCATCAATGCTATTTATCTCTTTTCCTAAAACTTTCTCAATTTTTTTTTCCTTTCCTTAATCTCATCATTACTATTATTTATATCATTTCCTTAAATCACTCCTCTTCCTTTTTTATTCTTTTAACTCTCTTTTATTTATTCAATTCAATGAATCTATATCTACAAAAAATTAAATTAATATTTTGGACTTAACATTTGAATAAACCAACATATATAAAATAAGAGAAATAATTAAAGTAATTTTTTTTAAAATTGCATTAATTCTCCACATATTAAAAGTGAGAAATATGATTATATATATTGGAATGATTCAAGAATTGTATAATTAATATTCTTTATTACCATTGTAGTAATTTTTTTATCTCCTTTATTTGTGTTTTTCCCCTTTAATTTTTTTAGATTTTCACCCCCATAACTTCTACCTATTAAACTTCTATTCTTAATAATATATATCTATCTATATTTATATTTATACTATTCTAAAAGTAGGAAGCCACTTAGTTGAAAGTTGTATTACGATTTCATCCCTACAATTAATTAAATTATAATAAAATATTTAATTAAATAGTAATATTTTAATTATATTTCAAAAAATAGTAGCAGATTTGTATTATCATGATAAATGCAAAAAGAAACGTAAATAAGCAATTTATAACAATAACTCACAATTAATTTCAATAAAAAAATTTAATGCTACAACCAATTAGTCTCTACCGTTAAGAAGTTCGAGAATTACCATTGAATTTACAATCGTTTCTCTTTAATCAATTACCCCTAAATGATTCAGGTGTGCATTGTAGTCTGTAGAACTGAACAATTGCATTTAAGTCTCATTGTTATTCTATCTTCTTTTCTCCATTAATCCTTTTATCCAAAATAAAATAAAATAAAATAAAATTACTCCTTTTAGTGTGGCTAAAATATGCCAAAACATAGTTGTAATCAAAATTTCCAGCATTTTGTTCATGTAGTTTTTTCTTTTCTTTTATATATTGTGCCTTTCGAGGTATAATATTTGGGTTATATGTGCTAAAAGTTCAAATCCTAGATTATTTTGGGTCACTGAAAAATGTTGTAGCAATTATAATAGTGTAATTGTTTTCTATTATTATATAGTGTGAATTGCAATTTCAATTCTATTGTATTTGATTGTGATATATATATATCCTCTCATATTCTTATTAATGTTGGAAAAAGAATCTTAGGAATCTTCTTATATATTAGTATAAATATTTTGCATCTTTCTTTTTTTTTCTTTCACTGGTTTGTAATTTGCAGCTTAATCTTCATTTTTTTAATTGAAGATTTGATTTTGTGTTTATCGGTAATGATATTTTTACAGTATTATCTTCATAATCTCTTCTTCTGTTAACACAATTCTTCTCCGTCATCTTCAGTTTTAGGTGCTTAATGAAGAAGCATAAAAATGAATGAGTTACTTTTTCTTATGTATTGATTTCAATTGCTATATTAATATTTTTCATACACAGTGTTGTATTTCTGTAATGACCGAGTCTGTCGTTACGGGTAGTCCAATCGTGCCAAGTTTTAGAGTTAGAAAACTTTGGGTTTGGGAGTTTGAAATTCTAGGCTAGGCTAGCCTCGGCCGGTTTTGGAGCGAGGTAGAGTCTAGGGAAATTCGAGTAAGGATTGGTCTATGTATCTTGTTTTGAGCTAGTTTTCTACGTAGCCAAGACATAAAGGAGTCCGAGGGACTTTTCGGAATCGAGTTTGGGTAAGTAGAACTCTCGAAATTGCGTTTGACGTGAAAGGGTTATTTCGGGTCATCGGGGAAAGAAGGTGTATTGTAAAATGGCCAAAACTGGGAAACTTCTGGACATTCTGTCTGTGAGGAGCGCAACGGTCCGCCGTAGCGACCTCCGCTATAGCAGTGGAAAATATCGTTATAGCGGTGGTCAAGGCGGTCAACACCCACTTAAGACCGCTATAGCGGAAGTCGTCCGCTACAGCGGGACCCCTATAGCGGGCCAACGGGTTTTTAATGCAGAAACTTCCCCAAAATAGTTCAGTTTTCTACAATTCATTTGGGAGAAGAACTAGGGCGATTTCAGGCGATTTTCCTCCTTTTTCCTTCGAATTTCTTCCCTAAGGTAAGGTTTCTACTCCCCAATCCTTGTACTATATTTTCTATGCGGTAGAATTGCTAGGAGGGAACTTGGAGAAATGTTGGAATAACCTAGGAATGGTAGAATCCGGGGAAGGAAGGGGATTCCAAGCATGAATGTTCTTGGGCATTGTTAAAAGTATGTTATTATGATTATAGGTTGTTAAATTCTCTATTTTTATCCATAAAAATGATAGAAGCAGGTGAATTAACGGTGGAAATGCCCGAGAAAAGGGTGGGATGATCATGGGTGGCCTGGGGTTTGGGGATTTGCTAGGTACTGTGCAGGCCTTGTATGTTAATTGTATGTACTTGTGTGTTATTTTAGACCAAGAACGAGAAATGAATCCGGAACATGGGAAAGCTCGGGTTGAATAAAGCTCGGATCATTTCGAGGTAGGTGATGGCTTATGATTTCTGTGAATGTTGTATATTCTTGTACTCATATCTAAGTGATTGTATGAATTATATTGCTTAGGGAAGTTGTGTAGAATGTCTAAGGTTCCTGCTTTACAGTCTGTGATTTGAACAGTATTTGCTTGTTGGTTTACAAGTTGTTTGTTCATTCATTTGACTGTGGATTATTGACATTCGATTGGCTTGGGTACCACGCCTGGTACGGGTATAAAAATCGTTGGTATGGGTACCACGCCTGGTACAGAATATACTAACGGTTGGCTTGGGTACCATGCCTAGTACGGGTTTACTTTTGTTGCATCATTGCATTTTTATTATTGTGTTGCATTGACTGATATTGTTTCCGTGAGTGGACCGAGATATTTATTAAAATATTTTATTGGTTTAGTGGACCTTGAGAGGCCGGAGAAATTCTGTATAACTGTTGTGTTGGTCTTGGTATAGGCCGGGTTGATTCAAGGTACATTGTGTTGTCTAGAGGGGATCCCAGGGTGGGTCCGGGCTAGACTGAAAGGTATCATTAATGGTATATGGTTGTGGCTTAGAGTTAGGTGGTGGATTTCATGCGGAACATGCTAAGTAGAGACTTGTAGTCTAGGTGTGTCTGTGGCTATTGTTGCATGTTTTCCATACCTTTTACTTGATATTGTTGTACTGCTTATACACTGTTTATTTGGAAACTGGCTGATGATCCTACCAGTACACAGTGGTGGTGTACTGATACTTCACTTGCTTTTCTTTTGGTGAGTACAGGAAATCTTCCAGCAGCTGAGACACGGCCTCACCTTTAGCACCGATGATTTCTGACTTCAAGGGTGAGCTGTTTGATCAAGCTACCTTGGGCTTATCTTTAGAGTTGCAGTCTACTTGTCTCGGACTTGAAACTATTTCCATATTTTCTTTTGGGGTCGCATCCCCGCATTCTAGATATTGGTAGTGATGTTTGGTACAACGACTGTCTTTGTTCTTTTTTAAATGCTTGAGTCTTTCAATGTCAATGCTTCGGGTACTACTAGGCACAACATAGCGAGTAGCTCGCCTAAAAGGAGAGGAACGAAGCTTCGTGTTTGTTTTTCTTCAAACCCCCTAGCATTAGTTCATTCTCGAGTTCTTGAATCGAGTGTAGTGGAATGATGAATTTATTTCTTCGTCATTTTTCTGTGTGCCTAAAAGCCCGCCCGCCCGGTTTTTGAGACCCTTTCTAATTTCCTCACCCAATCTCATGAGAAGCAAGCCCAGCAGGCCCTGCCTTAACCTATCCTCATACAGCCAACCCTCACCAGGCTGCTGGAGCCCGTCAACATTGAAGCTTCCGCTTTTGGCAGCTGTTAGGCAAGTGATACCGTACGCAAGTCCGCACCTATATAGTGAGGGTGCGTTAAGGTGAGTTGATGAGGTAATACGGCTGGCTTACTTTTCATATGTATGTGGAGGGAACCTGACGTTAAGCACTAGGGCCAGCCACAAAGGAATAGGTTTGAATGTTGATATATACCGTCTTTCAGTTGACCTTTCCAAACCATGCTTCGCAATCAAGCTAGAAAAAGACTAAGCAAGTGATGTCCTAATGAAATGGCGGATAGTTTAGTATAACATTCATTCCTGACCGCCCCATGGTGTGCTAACCTTATGTCAGCATTAGCAGCTCCTAGGCCTATCGACTTCAAAATTGAACTCCTAGCTTGGCCCCAAAAAGGCTTCTTTCTCTCATCTATCAACATCAGCTACGGGAACATATAATTTTCTAGGAAATCCCCCCTCCCATGAACTGAAAACTGACCCACTCACACTCCTTTTGAGGGCTTCGAGAATAAGTATCATACTGAGTCAACGATCAGGGCCTATCCATTTATCAAACTACCAATTCCTTTACTCAACTAAGGGCGAGCGAGCTATAACACTAGTAAGGATTCGGAGGGTTGCAGCTACTAGAAAGACAGAAGGGTATGGGCTTAGGGTGCCTTACCTATTAGGTCTTTTATGGGTCCCTTACCACACACCTATTATGTCAACGGAGGAAGTCATCTATATGGAAGAAGAAGGAGAGGGAGAATCAACATCTTCAGCTATGGGAACTTTTTCTCATATTCTAGAAGTTCTAATCGCCTCTAAGTCCAATAGAGGTTGTTGCTTAACTGCTAGTGCCAGTTTTCTGATTAATAGACTAAGCTTTTGCTGGGTTTGGAAAGCAACTCCTCGGTTAAGAGCAGGAGAAAATTCTATAACATAAGAGTAAGACTGACTTTCCCACTTGGCTCAATAGCCGAGAGGGGGGATTCATTATATATATAAGAAAGCGCATTGAAAAGACATGGCTTCCCCATTAGACAAGAAAACTAATAAAGAAGAAAACTAATACAGAAGATAAGAAGTGAAGAAAGACAGAACGAATCTCTTATCACCATCTTTATCTTTCTAGAAGTGCTCTCAACTATTATCTTATTAGAATACATTTCTTCTGCTCTTTGCAATCATAGCCACTTCTACATTAAACTGTGTTGCAACCTTAATCCTAAGAAGACGGGGTAAGACTGGAGTTTGAGGGATCTCTTTCGAATGTGGTGTGTGATAATGCTCAAAGTACCACTCCAATTAAGAAGCGTAAGCGATCGTTGTCAAATATAGAACCCAACAAAGGTTGGGGTCAATCCCACAGAGAATATGGTGAAAGTTAAGTCTTTAGTGAATTAGTTGACTAATGGTCAATAGTTTCCGGTAAATAAAGGGGGGGGGGTTTTGTGTGAACAATGTGTAAAAATGAACAATAATGTATGAGAGATAATCAGTAGGAGAATGAACTAGGGAAGTGTTTACCATGGCGTTGGTAACAATGTTGATCCTAGGCTTAACCGGGTTCTTTCTATATGTGTGTCACGATGTGATTGAATTAATGGTATCGTCTAAACGTTTCTCAACCAAATAGATGAATTTACTTTTCAATTCTCTCGAACTTGAAAAGGTGTGCTTTTATATTTCAATCCTAAACATCAAGTAGATTAATCTAGTTACAACATTAATCATAAGACGAGAGTTAGTAGTCTCGAATCCTCGTCGTTAATCAAGTTTCCCGATTTTAATCTCTTTACTCAAGCAAATTAAACCTAGGCATGTTCTAATGTTTGCAACCACTAGAAAACGTTAAATAATGAATGATTAACCACGTGACAACATATATCTTGAACCCGTCTCTACCCGGAATCTATATCGCTACTTTAGCCATGGATCCCACAGCCCTAGTTGTGGGAGGTTTAGTTAATCATGCTTGTAGAAGAAGAGAAGAAAGTTATATTCATAATAAAGAAAAGAGATCCTTACAATGTAGTGAAAACAATCTTCAATAATCCAAAAACAAGAAAAACCAAGATCCCAAGAACGAATCAAGAACACGTTTTCAAGACCAAGAAAACGTGTTTCTTGCTCTCAAATCCTCTCCTAAACCTATTGGGAGAACTATTGTAAAAAGCTTGACAAATAAAATAAACCTAACATAGGGTATTTATAGGAGTCTAGGAAACAAATCCCAAAAATGCTCGGATTCCGCGTCGCGGACTGCCTAGGTGTGACGGCCAGGCTGACGGACCGTCACTGGCTTGACGGACCGTCGCCTGGACCATCGCCACTAGGCAGTAGGCTGCCTCAGGGTGACGGTTTGGGTGACGGACCATCACCCACTTGACGGACCGTCGCCTGAACCGTTACTCTTATCCAGAATGCTCTTTTTGCTCGTATTTCCTTCCGTTTCCATGTTTGTCCCTATTTCCTGAAAACATAACATAAAACCATCAAAAACGACAACGGTTGCTTGAAAACGTACGATTGTTCTTAGTTAAAAGGAGTCGAAAGTGCCGTAAAATGGCGGCACATCAACACCCTCAACTTAGACGTTCGCTTGTCCTCAAGCAACATAACATAAAAGGAAAACAACACGACGACTCAACTAAGAAAACAAACTCGTGTCTCTAGCAACTCATGGTCATTCAACATCTTATTCAGTTTTAATTCAAGCTCCCTCGTAGCACACAAATGTATGAAACACTAACTTGCATGGATCCAAACATGTCATTCCGATATGATAGAACATTCTACATACACACGCGCAGCTATCCTAACAATCAATAGACAATACAGAAATCTTGGTGCCCTCACCACAAAGAAGTCCCACACACAAGATTTGGGACTAGGTAAGGCGCTCACACTCACAAATAATTTCAAACAATGCACATGCGATGCCATAAGCTTGCCCTTGCTATCCTATTTCAGTTTTTTCAGTTAGCCGCTCAGGATCACTACAGGACTTGTTTTGGCTTGTAATGAGGCTTTGGGTGCAGGTAGGATACATTTAGGGGTTAGTGACTAAGCCCTCCTTGGAATCACCGACATCTTATTACCACATAACTTTACTTTGTCCATCCTTATTCACCTTTTTATTTCCTTCTCTCTAGCTACAGGTGCGGCCTCTTTATTTTGACAATTCTTTTTATTACTTTTTCGATTTTTTTCATCTCTTTTTTTTTTCTTTTCTTAGGCACACACCCGAATTTTCATTCTATTCATAACCACTCTTCTCCATCCTCTTTTTCTTATCGTTCACCTCTATAGTATCCACCCTCAACTTAGGCTGATTGCCCGAGTTGAGGTACACAATGTCCATGGAAGGACCAGGGCCAAAACAGGGTTTACCTCTATAGTAGCCACCCTCAACTTAGGCTGATTGCCTGGATTGAGGTGCACGATGTCCAAGGAAGGACCAGGGCCAAAATAGGGATTCAAAGTTAAACAGGAACGGTGACAGGTTGTTGAAATAATATGGTCAATTATGGCTCAAACAGGGATCAAAGGGATTATGCAAATTTGGACGGTCTTTTAGGCTAAGTGGACTGCACACAAAAAGGGTCTGTGATCCTTTCCTAAGCAACCAACTTCAAACTTAACCAAATAGACCGGGCAAGTTCTAGATGCATGCGCAGAGTAAGAATTTATAACAATAATCTCACACACACTTGGCACCAAGAAACTATATCACTACCAACTACCAAACAACCGCTCGGCTTAAGCATACTCATCATAATCACACAATGACATCCAAGGATCCAGACAGTCAATCATTTCAACATAAGTACAAAACCAGAAATTTTTTAAAGGGGCCTCGTTTTAGTCAAGAAAATGCCATGATGCTTTGCTATAGACACTAAAACACAATTAACAAAATTTAAAATAACAACCTAAATATGCCGGTTCTACTAGATAGCACACCGGAGGGAAAAGAAACACGGCAACAAAAACCCTCGGTGGTGACTCACAGGTTTCCCCACACCCTCAACTTAGACTCATGCATTGTCCCCAATGCATCCATATGAAAGCTAAAAAACTGTGAGAGAAAGGAATACCTGTGAAGTCGATAGGACTCAGATTCTGGAATGATGTTGGAGACCGCCAGGGTCTCCAAAACAGGAGAACTCGATGGAGTGTGTGCACGCGACACACTTCTGTTGCGTTCCAGCTTCTTCTTTCATCGGCTCCGCAGCTAGTCGCGACAACTTTTTCGCTCTTTCTTTGCAGATTCTCTTGCGGTGTTTTCGTTTCCTTGATCTATTTTCACCGCCTTCCTCTACACGTTTCCCTTCTCGCACCATCCTTCTCACAACAGCTAGAGTCTCGACCAAACCCTTCTCTTCAAGATGCACCTCCACAGGAGCTTCCTCAATAACATTGACGACCGCGACCACCCTCATGTCACTTGGTTGCTTCATCAATTTAGACACATCGAACTTAACAACTTCATTGTTTAATCTGAAGGTCAGTTCGTTTCTTTCCATGTCAACCAATACTCTTGCCGTGGCTAGCAATGGTCGTCCCAAGATTATGGGAACTTCAAAATCCACTTCGCAATCCAAGATCACAAAGTCAGCTGGAAAGATAAGCTTACCGATCTTTACTAGCACATCAGACAATATTCCCACGGGCCGCTTTACCGAACGGTCAGCCATCAACACTCTCATGGACGTTGGTTTAGGAGCTCCCAAACCCAATTGTTTATAGACTGCTAGCGGCATCAGGTTGATGCTAGCACCAAGATCACACAAGGCTCTTCCGAAGTAGAGCTTCCCGATAGTACAGGGAACAGTAAACGCACCTGGGTCTTCCTTCTTTTCGACTAACGATCTAGAGGAAATAGCACTGCAATGGTGGAGGTTATCTTCTGGTTCAAAACTTACCGACCTTTTCTTTGTAATCAAGTCCTTCATGAACTTGGCATAACCGGGCATTTGTTCAAGCGCTTCCACCAATGAGATGTTTATTGATATTTGCTTGAGCATGGTCAGGAAATTCAGGAACTTACCATCTTCCGCTTTCTTCTTCAGGCGTTGTGGGAACAGAGGCGGTGGTCGAGGCATCATAGTTGGAAGCTTTTCAGCTTTCTTGCTTTTCTCCGTGGGCTTTTGAGTGGCCTCCTCAACTTCCTTGTCATCCACGATCTCACCCTCTTGAGTCTGAATTACCGGATGTGATTCCGGTAATATTTTTTCGCTTCTTGTGGTGATCGCCATACAACTCGTGTCATTCCTCGGGTTTTGAATCGTGTCACTCGGCAAGGTACCTGTTTTCCTTGGGTTAAGAGATGCCAAGATTAAGCCCACTTGCTGCTCCAATTGCTTAATCGAAGTGGAATGTGCCTCCACTATTTGACTCATGGCCGATAACTCAGTCCTTATCTCCTTCACCCCAGAGTCAGTCGATTCTACTTTCAGCAGCATCTTCGCCATCATGTTCTCTAGCTTGGAAGTCCCTGCCTCGTTGCTAGCTTTATCCCGATTACCAGGTGGTACATACAACCCACCTCTATCGGTGTTATTCCTCCAGTACCTTGATCGCGATTGTAGCCAGCTTTCTCGTAGTAGTTGTCCTTCTGATAGGTCCGACCTTGGTTTCCTTGGCCATTGGCCTGGAAACCCCCAAGTAATTCGCCTCCTCGGTCTCCAACTCTGCTGCTCTACCTTGGGAACCCACAGCTTTTACCTTCTCCATACTTCCTGAGAACAAGTGCTTGGTCAGTAGGTCCAACTGCGTTTTCAGATGCGCCATGTCTTGGTCGCGCTCCTCGTCTTTTCTGCGCTGCTCAGCTGACATACCAACTGCATAAGTGCTAGCTGCTACCTCTGAATCCCATGTATGCCAGCCCCTGTTGGTTTTGGTAAGCCTGTCCAAAATAGCTGTGGCATCAGCAAAAGTGCGACCCATAAACGCTCCACCTGCTGCGTTGTCCAACGTTGTCTTGGTAGCCAAATTCAGTGCCCTGTAGAATGTTTGCATAAAAAATTCATCGTTCAACTGATAGTTAGGGCATTGTGATATTTTCTTTTTAAATCGCAACCAGGTCTCGTGCAATGCTTCGTAAGGTTGCTGTCTGAAATTGCTAATCTCATCCCTCAACTGTATCATCCTAGAGGGAGGAAAGAACCTTTCTAGGAAAGCTCCTTTCAACACTCCCCAAGTTGCGATAGAGTCGGGGGTCAGCTCTGTCAACCACAATGCTGCCTCATCAGACAGAGACAACGGAAACAACTTGAGCCTGATCGCTGTCTGACTCACTCCAGGTAACTCAAAAGACTTGCAGATGCCCACGAAATTCATCAGGTGCTGGTTTGGATCATCCCCAGCGGCACCACGAAACACTCCTCTCAAGTTCAACAGCTGGATCATCGTGCTAGTGATATTGAACTTGGCTCCGGGCGCTAGCGGTGGAAGAGCAATTGCGCCCGTAGCGCCAACTCTATCCAAGTCGATATCCTCATCATTCAGCATAACATCGTCCTGCAGACCACCAACATTCAGATTTTGTTGGGCCTGCAGTTCTGCAGCGAGCCTTGCTGCCTCTTGTTGTGCGGCCATATTCTGCCTTAACGTTCTAGCAAGCTCGGGGTCGTAAGGTAATGTTGATTCACCCGAGCGCCGGGTACTTGGCATGCACAACTCTGTACCTTGTCAAAAGCAAAAACAACAAATAAACATAAAAGCAGGAAAGTATGACTAAGAGTCAAATAAACACACCGGACTTAATAAACAACCGTATTCCCCGGCAACGGCGCCAAAATTTGATAACGCTCAAAGTACCACTCCAATTAAGAAGCGTAAGCAATCGTTGTCAAATATAGAACCCAACAAAGGTTGGGGTCGATCCCACAGAGAATATGGTGAAAGTTAAGTCTTTAGTGAATTAGTTGACTAATGGTCAATAGTTTCCGGTAAACAAAGGGGGGTTTTGTGTGAACAATGTGTAAACAAAACGAACAATAATGTATGAGAGATATTCAGTAGGAGAATGAACTAGGGAAGTGTTTACCATGGCGTTGGTAACAATGTCGATCCTAGGCTTAACCGGGTTCTTTCTATATGCGTGTCACGATGTGATTGAATTAATGGTATCATCTAAACGTTTCTCAACCAAATAGACGAATTTACTTTTCAATTCTCTCGAACTTGAAAAGGTGTGCTTTTAGATTTCAATCTTAAACATCAAGTAGATTAATCTAGTTACAGCATTAATCATAAGACGAGAGTTAGTAGTCTCGAATCCTCGTCTTTAATCAAGTTTCCCGATTTTAATCTCTTTACTCAAGCAAATTAAACCTAGGCATGTTCTAATGTTTGCAGCCACTAGAAAACGTTAAAAAATGAATGATTAACCACGTGACAACATATATCTTGAACCCGTCTCTACCCGGAATCTATATCGCTACTTTAGCCATGGATCCAACAACCCTAGTTGTGGGAGGTTTAGTTAATCATGCATGTAGAAGAAGAGAAGAAAGTTATATTCATAATAAAGAAAAGAGATCCTTACAATGTAGTGAAAACAATCTTCAATAATCCAAAAACAAGAAAAACCAAGATCCCAAGAACGAATCAAGAACACGTTTTCAAGACCAAGAAAACGTGTTTCTTGCTCTCAAATCCTCTCCTAAAACTATTGGGAGAACTATTTTAAAAAGCTTGACAAATAAAATAAACCTAACATAGGGTATTTATAGGAGTCTAGGAAACAAATCCCAAAAACGCTCGGATTTCGCGTCGCGGACTGCCTAGGTGTGATGGCCAGGCTGACGGACCATCACTGGCTTGACGGACCGTCGCCTGGACCATCGTCACTAGGCAGTAGGCTGCCTCAGGGTGACGGTTTGGGTGACATACCGTCACCCACTTGACGGACCATCGCCTGGACCGTCGTCACTAGGCAGTAGGCTGCCTCAGGGTGACGGTTTGGGTGACAGACCATCACCCACTTGACGGACCGTCGCCTGAACCGTCACTCTTATCCAGAATGCTCTTTTTGCTCGTATTTCCTTCCATTTCCATGTTTGTCCCTATTTCCTGAAAACATAACATAAAACCATCAAAAACGACAATGGTTGCTTGAAAATGTACGATTGTTCTTAGTTAAAAGGAGTTGAAAGTGCCGTAAAATGGCGGCACATCAGTGTGCCTGGCAAAAAGATCAAAATGACAGTTCCTAGGAGGGATTTTCCATAGGATATATATATTAAAGCTTTAGTTTTTGCATTATTTAATTGTTAGTTTACTTCTGTTGCTGGTTTTTGGCTGTTAGTCTAGGCAAAGAGTGGAACTCTATTAGTTCGCTCATTCGGGGGTTGGGTGGGTGTCACTCATGATGGTCTGGATCATGACAAAGATGGTATCAGAGCCTAGGTTTGTTGATCTCATCGTACCAAATAGGTCTAGTAGAGTCTTGCGGAACGGTGCGGAGACATCCGTACTTTTCTTCGAGAGTCTATGGGGCTTTAGGAAAAACTATCTCTTCCTTCTTTCCTTCATGCTATAACTTGATTCCAATTGGTATATGGTGATACAAATTGGTATCTAACCTCATTCACTCTTCTGTCCGCAGATGGTTACTACAAGGAACAATGGAGCAAGGCTAGTAGTCCCAGCAGCGGGCCCGGTAATTTGTGGCAGAGGTAGGGAAAAGGGCAGGGGACGAGCTGGAGCCGCACCTGCTAGGGATGGATCTCAACCTGCTGCTGCACGCGAGGTTACCCCTCCTCCACCTCAGGAGCATGTGGCTAAGGACGTAGAAGAAGTGGTTGTAGAGGATGAAAGAGCTCAAGCGGAGGTGGCACCGATTGGGGGTGCAGGCCTTCCTACTATGACACTGGAAGCTTTTAAGCAGGCGTGGGATATTCTGAGTGGGTTGGTTTGTGCTGGATCCATACCCACAGTTTATGCAAATCAGGCCTTGGATAATTAGCCAGCGGTTACTACAACACCTAAGATGGATGTAGCTTAGGGCACGAATGATCTCTTCAGGCCAATGCTAGGCCCGGTTATGACTGGAAATGAGCATGAGATGCTGACTAAGTTTCTTAAGCTGAAACCTCCGACGTTTCAGGGTACAGACAAGAAGGATGCCTATGAGTTCATCCTGGATTGCCATGAGAGGTTTCACAAGTTGGGTATTGTACGTCAGCATGGGGTTGAGTTTGTCACTTTTCAACTGCAGAGTGATGCCAAGCAGTGGTGGAGGTCTCATGTTGAGTGTCGGTCTTCTATTCTACCTCCACTAACTTGGGAGTAGTTCCACGCGTTATTTCTAGAGAAGTACATTCCCCGTACTTTGACGGACCAGAAGAAAGATGAGTTTATGAACTTGGAGCAGGGTAGCATGTCGGTCTCGGCTTATGAGGCTAAGTTCTATGCGTTGTCTCATTTTGCTACACAGATGTTGGGTTCCAAAGAGGAACGCGTCCGGTTGTTCGTCAAGGGTCTGAATAGTGAACTACAGGTACTGTCAATGCATATGACTTCTTCAGGAAAGGGCTTTAATGATTTGGTGGATTATGTGAAGAATATAGAGGGAGTTAGGCAAGCGGGGAAGGCTAAGGCTTTAGCCAAGAAGCCCCGGAATAAGGGAAATTTTGGTGGTTCATACTCCAGAGGCCAGCATCAGCAGGCTTACCCAGCCCATCCTATTCAGTCAGCTCTGCCAGCCACTACAGGTGGTCATCAGGGAGCTCAGTCTTCAGCTTTTAGAGGCCAGGGAGCGTCTTATACATCAGCTAGCAGACCTACTCTTGATCGTGGTTGCTTCCATTATGGTGAGCTAGGCCACTTTAAGAGGGAGTGTCCACATAGGCAGACAAGTAATCAGGGTCAGCAGCAGACTAGAGCAGTGGTTCCGGCAGGCAGAGGCGGTAATGCTAGGGGTCCTCCACAGGGTGGGCAAGGTAATTTTCAAGGAGGCTGGGGAGACAGGGGGAACGGTGGCGCAGGCAGGGGTGTGGCACAGCCAGCTCGGGAAGTTGCTCGGATTGATGATCGGGCTCATTGCTATGCTTTTCTAGGGAGGACCGAGGCAGAAGCCTTAGATGCGGTGATCACAGGTACTATTCTTGTCTGCAATAAAATGGCTTCGGTATTATTTGACCCAGGTTCTACATATTATTATGTGTCTGTGAGTTTTGCTTTAGGGCTGGATTTGATTTGTGATATCCTTGATTCCCCTATCCATGTTTCTACCCCGGTTGGAGAGTTTGTGATTGTGACTCATGTATATCGTGACTGTTTTGTGATGTTTGTGGGGTTGCATACTTGGGTAGACTTGGTAATTCTGGATATGGCTAATTTTGATATTATCTTGGGTATGACCTGGCTATCTCCTTATCATGCTGTGTTGAACTGTAACACCAAGACTGTGGCTTTAGAGATTCCGGGGAAGGATAGACTAGAGTGGGAGGGTGTGTACAGGCATAAGCCAGTTAAGATAATATCATTTATTCGGGTTAGGAAGCTAGTGGAGAGGGGGTGTCTAGCCTTCTTGGCTCATTTTCAGGATGATAGTGTGGAGTCCTCACCTATTGAGTCAGTTGTAGTGGTTTCCAAATTTTTAGAGGTGTTTCCAGCGGACTTGCCTGGTATGCCTCCGGACAGGGATATAGATTTTTGTATTGATTTGGAGCCAGGCACTCGTCCCATTTCCATTCCTCCGTATCGTATGGCTCCGGAAGAGTTAAGGGAACTTAAGACTCAGCTGCAGAAACTCTGAGATAAGGGATTTATACGTCCTAGTGCTTCGCCTTGGGGTGCTCCAGTTTTATTTGTAAAGAAGAAGAATGGTAGTATGCGGATGTGCATAGATTATAGGCAGTTGAACAAGGTGACCATCCGTAATAAGTACCCTCTACCCCGTATAGATGATTTGTTTGACCAACTTCAGGGTGCATCAGTGTTCTAAAAAATTGACTTGAGGTCGGGGTACCATCAGTTAAAGATTAGGCCTGAGGATATTCTAAAAACTGCTTTTCAGACTCGGTATGGACATTACGAGTTTCTAGTAATGTCGTTTGGTTTGACCAATGCACTGGCAGCATTCATGACTTTGATGAATGGGGTGTTTAAGTCCTACTTGGATTCCTTCGTTATCGTGTTCATCGATGATATTTTGATCTACTCTAAGAGTAGGGAGGAGCATGCTAATTACCTTCGTATTGTGTTGGATAACTTGAGGCACCAAAAGCTTTATGCAAAATTCACTTAGTGTGAGTTTTGATTGAATTTCGTGGCGTTCTTGGGGCATGTAGTGTCAAAAAGGGGGGTGATAGTGGATCCCCATAAAATTGAGTCAGTCAAGAGTTGGGTTCGGCCTAGCTCTGTGACCGAGGTGAGGAGTTTTGTTGGGCTCGCGCGGTACTATCGTAGGTTTGTTAATGATTTTGCTTCTATTGCTACTCACTTGACCAGGCTGACACAGAAAGATGCACCATTCGTATGGTCCGACAAGTGCGAGGAGAGCTTCCAAAGGCTCAAGACACTTCTGACCACGGCTCCTATATTGTCCTTACCGGTTGAAGGTAAAGACTTTGTTGTTTACTGTGATGCTTCACATTCTGGTTTGGGTGTTGTGTTGATGCAGGATAGGAATGTGGTAGCCTATGCATCCAGGCAGTTGAAGGTGCATGAGAGGAATTACCTGACTCACGACTTAGAGTTGGCAGCGGTGGTTTTCGAATTAAAAATTTGGAGACACTACCTTTATGGTGTCAAGTGTGAGGTGTTCACTGATCATCACAATCTACAACACGTATTCACTCAGAAGGATTTGAATTTGAGGCAGAGGAGGTGGATGAAGCTATTGAAGGATTATGATGTGACCATTCAATACCATCTGGGTAAGGCTAATGTGGTGGCAGACGCATTAAGCCGAAAAACTGTTAGCATGGGTAGTTTGGCTTGTTTGGGGGTGTCCAAATGACCACTAGCTAAGGAAATTTGGACTTTGGAGGCCAAGTTCATGCACTTGGATGTTTCAGATCAAGGTGGGTTATTGGCCAGCATTGAGGTCAAGGCCACCTTCATAGAGGAAATAAAGGCGAAACAGTTTCAGGATCCAAAACTGGGTAAGTTGCGAGGTAAGGTAATATCCGGGGAGTCCAGAGACGTCATGTTAGACTCTGGTGGAGTGTTGCATTTAAGAGAGAGGATTTGTGTTCCTCGAGTGGATGATATGATTCAGCAAATCTTGGCAGAAGCTTATGGTTCGCGGTACTCAATTCATTTGGGTGTGACTAAAATGTACATGAACTTGAGACAGCGTTACTGGTGGCCCGGGATGAAAAGGGACATAGTTGATTTTGTGTCCAAATATCAGAACTTCCAACAGGTAAAGTATGAACATCAAAGACCTGCAGGACTACTTCAGAGAATGCCAATTTCAGAGTGAAAGTGGGAAAGGATAGCCATAAATTTTGTGGTGGGTCTTCCCAAGACATTGGGGAAGTATGACTCAATTTGGGTCATTGTTGACAGGCTGACCAAGTCCGCTCATTTCATTCCAGACAGGGTAGATTACACTTCACCGCAATTAGCTAAGATCTACGTGAAGGAGATTGTGAGACTACATGGGGTACCACTGTCCATCATTTCAGACAGGGGTAGGCAGTTTACTTCTAACTTCTGGGGCAAGTTACATGAAGAGTTGGGTACACAACTCACTTTTAGCACAACCTTCCATCCTCAGACTGATGGTCAGTCGGAAAGGACGATACAGGTACTGAAGGACATGCTGAGAGCATGTGTGATGGACTTCGAGGGTCATTGGGACCAGTTTCTACCATTGTGAAAATTCTCGTACAACAATAGCTACCACTCCAGTATTGACATGGTACTGTTCGAGGCATTGTATGGAAGGAACTGCAGATCACCAGTTGGGTGGTTTGAGGAAGGCGATGTAAAGCCTCTGGGCGTAGACTTAGTAAAAGAAGCGCAGGAAAAGGTAAGGGGCATTCAGACCAAGTTGCTGGCTGCTCAAAGTAGGCAGAAGGAGTATGCAGATCGCAAGGTCCGGGACATGAACTTTCAGGCTGGTGAACAGGTATTGTTGAAGGTGTCACCAATGAAAGGGGTTATGCAGTTTGGTAAGAAGGGCAAGCTTAGCCCTCGGTTCATCGGTCCGTTTGAAGTTCTTGAAATTGTGGGGCTTGTGGCTTACAGGTTAGCACTGCCACCTAGTTTGTCAGGCGTCTATCCGGTATTCCATGTATCCATGCTTAAGCAATACCATGGGGATGGGGATTACATCATCAAGTGGGATGAGGTACTTTTCGATAAGGATCTTCGTTATGAGGAGGAAACAGTTTAGATTCTTGCTCTGGATGTCCGGAGGTTGAGGACAAAGGTGATTGATATGGTGAAGGTTCAGTGGAAGCATCGTCCAGTTGAGGAAGCCACTTGGGAAACTGAGAAGGACATGCGGGACAAGTACCCTCAACGGTTTGAGGATTCAGGTACTACACTTTCCTCCTTTTATTTCCGTAATTTTGGGTTTGATCGTTCGGGGATGAATGATAAGTAAATTGGTATCTATTGTAACGACCGGGTCAGTCGTTATGTGTAGTCCAATCGTTCCAAGTTTTAGAGTTAGAAAATTCTGGGTTTGGGAGTTTGAAATTCTGGGCTAAGCTAGCCTCGGTCGGTTTTGGTGTGAGGTAGAGTCTAGGGAAATTCGGGTAAGGATTGGTCTATGTATCTTGTTTTGACTAGTTTTCCATGTAGCCAAGACATAAAGGAGTCCGAGGGACTTTTCAGAATCGAGTTTGGGTAAGTAGAACTTCCGAAATTGCGTTTGATGTGAAAGGGTTATTTCGGGTCGTTGGGAAAAGCAGGTGTGTTATAAAATGGCCAAAACTAGGAAATTTCTGGACATTCTGTCTGTGACGAGCGCAATGGTCTGCCATAGCAACCTTCGCTATACCGGTGGAAAATACCGCTATAGCGGTGGTCAAGGCGGCCAACACCTACTTAAGACCGCTATAGCGGAAGGCGAAAGTCGTCCGCTATAGCGGAGCGAGGACCGCTATAGCGGACCGACGAGTTTTTAATTCAGAAACTTTCCCAAAATAGTTCAGTTTTCTACAATTCGTTTGGGAAAAGAACGAGGGAGATTTCAGGCAATTTTCTTTCTTTTTCCTTCGAATTTCTTCCCTAAGGTAAGGTTTCTACTCCCCAATCCTTGTACTACGTTTCCTATGCGGTAGAATTGCTAGGAGAGAACTTGGGGAAAGGTTGGAATAACCTAGGAATGGTAGAATCCGGGGAAGGAAGGGAATTCCAAGCATGAATGTTCTTGGGCATTGTTAAAAGTATGTTATTTATGATCATAGGTTGTTAAATTCTCTTTTTTTATCCATAAAAATGATAGAAGTAGGTGAATTAACAATGGAAAAGCCCGGGAAAAGGGTGGGATGATCATGGGTGGCCTGGGGTTTGGGGATTTGGTGTAATCCGGGTACTGTGTAGGCCTTATGTGTTAATTGTATGTACTTGTGTGTTATTTTAGACCAAGAACGAGAAAGAAATCCGGAACACGGGAAAGCTTGGGTTGAATAGAGCTTGGATCATTTTGAGGTAGGTGATGACTTACGATTTCTGTGAATGTTGTATATTCTTGTACTCATATCTAAGTGATTGTATGAATTACATTGCTTAGGGAAGTTGTGTAGAATGTCTAAGGTTCCTGCTTTACAGTCTGTGATTTGAACGGTATTTGCTTGTTGGTTTATAAGTTGTTTGTTCATGCATTTGACTATGGATTATTGACATTCGGTTGGCTCGGATACCACACCTGGTACGGGTATAACAAATGGTTGACACGGGTACCACGCCTGGTACACAATATACTAACGGTTGGCTCGGGTACTACGCCTGATACGGGTTTACTTTTATTGCATCATTGCATTTTAATTATTGTGTTGCATTGACTGATATTGGTTTCGTGAGTGGATCGAGTTGTTTATTGAAATGTGTTATTGGTTTGGTGGCCCTTGAGACGCCAGGGAAATTCTGTATAACTGTTGTGTTGGTCTTGGTTTAGGCCGGGTTGATTCAAGGTACATTGTGTTGTCTAGAGGGGATCCCAGGGTGGGTCCGGGCTAGACGGAAAGGTATAATTAATGGTATATGGTTGTGGCTTAGAGTTAGGTGGTGGATTTCATACAGAACAGGCTAAGTAGAGACTTGTAGTCTAGGTGTGTCTGTGGCTATTGTTGCATGTTTTCCATACCTTTTACTTGATATCGTTGTACTGCTTATACACTGTTTATTTAGAAACTGACTGATGATTCTACCAGTACACAGTGGTGGTGTACTGATACTACACTTGCTTTTCTTTTGGTGAGTACAGGAAATCTTCCAGCGGCTGAGACGCGACCTCACCTTTAGCACCGACGATTTCTGACTTCAAGGGTGAGCTGTTTGATCAAGCTACCTTGGGCTTATCTTTAGAGTTGCAGTCCACTTGTCTCGGACTTGAAACTATTTCCGTATTTTCTTTTGGGGTTGCATCCCCACATTCTAGATATTGGTAGTGATGTTTGGTACAACGACTTTCAGTTTCTAGGAGGGATTTTCCGCAGGATATATATATTAAAGCTTTAATTTTTGCATTATTTAATTGCTAGTTTACTTTTGTTGCTGGTTTTAGGCTGTTAGTCTAGGCAAAGGGTTGAACTCTATTGGTTCGCTCATCCGGGGGTTGGGTGGGTGCCACTCACGATGGTCTGGGTCGTGACAATTTCTCTTTTTATGCTTTGTAATAATTATTTAGCATATATCTTTCTTTCTTTTTTACTTTCTCCTTTTTAATATTCATGTGTTTGAGTTGACGAAAGATTTATGACTTATGACAATATTGGGTGTATCATGATGGGATTGAAAATATGCAATTCATCTAATTATATTTCATGCGTAACTATTAATTTTTAAGAGGTAATATTTTTTATCATATGCATGTATTTATATGTGTTTGATTTTGTATTTATTTTTAAATTAAAATGTTATATATACCATCAAAGTTGCATCATATTTACAAAATTTTCTTACTTTAAGTTGTTAAACTTTTAAAGAAAGTTCAAAAGATATATGTATACCACTTAAAATTTATCATTTGCAAAACTAATTAAGTGTCAAATATTTTAAGAGCAACGTGCAACACACGTTCACAAAGACTAGTATATATATATATATAAGAGGATCTTAGAAACGATGATGTGGCGCTCTCTATGGCCTCCATTCCTATTTATGTATTTATTATTATTATTTTGCATTTTTTGTTCATTTTTTGTACATTATCTACTAAGTAAATGAATTAATAAAAGCCTCATAAATTTTCTGAATCAACCCATGTAGGAGCAATTGATATAACATGACCTAAATGATAATTAAATTCCTTCATGCATTATTTATGTAGTTGTAACTGTTCATGCGTTACGTAGCTGTAACTGCAAAAATAATGTCAACGAGGAAAATAAAAAATTGTTAAGACAATTAAAAATAATAAGTGTAATGATGAGGATAATGAAGAGTCATTAGCATGGAGCCTTTTCCCTCACCAATATAAATACTTCCTCAAGCTTAAAGAACACGATGTTTGTATTTAGTATCTTTATTAGACATGATATAAAAAATATGCATGTTGTGGAGCATGTCTTTCACCTCAATCTTTCAATTTAACCTTTGTAAATTGATCAACAGTCAGGTGAGAGTTGTAGAATTATAGACATTGCTTTGTCTTTTCTCCTATTCTATAGATTTGCTTTTTCTTTAGACAGTGTCCTCCTTTTATTTACTAAGATTTTTTTAATTATTATTTCTTCTCTACATGATTTATGATTTTCATTAACGGCAAAATAATTACATGAAAAATTTCTTTTGAAAACGATATCTGAACATAGCAAAAGAGATTTACTTTTTTTGTAATAAAGGATAAAAATATATATGCACGTCTAATTTGAGTATGTTGTTGCAGGAAATTTTTTGGAGTGGAATATCCACAAAAAATGAATATTCATAGGTATATGTCTATTATTTATTTTAGCACTTTATTCTCATAAAGTTATGCTCAACAAATGTCTATACTTTATATTCTTGAATATGTATGAAATTATTTTTCTATTGATTTGATGAAACTTTTAGTACATTTTAACCTGGAAGTTATATATATGTATCTACAAAGTTGTTGAATCTTTCATTTTACAATTTCAATAGATTTTGTGATTGGGCTCCTTTTGATGATCTCATTCTTTGTTTGGGGGATTGGGGGGGGGGGGGGGGGGTTTTTTTTTGTTTATTTTATTGTAGTTATAAAAAAAATAATTTTCATGCATTTTTATCTCACGATTAAAAGTAGAAAAGGTGCTTGCCAAACGAGCAATCATTTTACTTCATTCTCTTTTACTTTGAAAAATAATGAGTTATGTGATTTGCTTTCAAATTGTGTAATCTCATGATTGAATAACCTATAATTAATTACCAACAAAAAGGGAAAATTATAATCTACATAATGGTTTTTTCTTGATTGTTTGGTATTAGTTATATTGTGTATTCTTGATATTAAAGATTACATCATAAAAATATATTAATTAGGCAGTGTTGAGTTTTTGTTTTCAATGTGATATTTTCTTAATTTTTATTTAATATTTTAAAGTTATATTTTCTCTCATTTTTCCTTTTATCATATACATTATTTGGAAATCCAGTTTTATAATTAAAAAAGAAGATATATATATATATATATATATATATATATATATATATATATATGTGTGTGTGTGTGTGTGTGTGTGTGTGTGTGAGAGAGAGAGAGAGAGAGAAAGAGAGAGAGATGCATAAAAAATTGTATGTTGCGTTGGAATTCTTATTCAATATTTTTTATGAAATATAATATTTATTTTATAGTTCTATTTTATCTAAATTAAATTAATTAATCTTGATAGTTATATTTTATCAGTATGATATAAAATATCATCCAATTTTGATAAATGAGAGAATATTATAAAAGAGTAATCAACCTTGAAAATATAATTATATCAAGAAACAATATAGTCAAGTTATGGTTGGAGAATGCAAAGTTATTAAGTTGTTCAAAAGTAAAGATATATATTTTTAGCTTGAAAGTTATAACAAATTATTTAGTCATATTTGTTTTAATAACTGTGCGAAACACGAACATATTCACTAGTTAATTAATACATATAAATAGTTGTTTTAGGTACGTATATGTGCATTTTGTCTAGAGTCTTATTTCCTATCATATATAAATTAGACGAAGGAAGAATATTAGTCAATTTGTACCAATAATAGAGCATAACACTTAACATTCTAAGGATAAAAAGATTGTAAAATTAAGGAATGATAAAAAAATCTACTGAATAAGACCCAGAAACATAGTCAAATTTTTGAAGTCTTGAAATAAACAATAAATGGAACGTGATGAGAAGGGATTGTTCGGATGGTAAACACCCACACCCTTCATCTTTAACTCATAAGATTGAGTGTTCGAGTCAGTAGCGGAGTCAGAAATTCGGCATAGGGTGTGTTAAAGAGATTTGGATCAAAACACTCATATTTAAGGGCATCTTCATAACTTTCCTGAAGGTGCCTTATACATTAGCCTTTAGAGTCTGAAAAAGTTGTCCCCTATTGTTCCATCGATGCAGAAAATGATAGCTTTTTTAGATTTTTTGATTGGTAAAGTAACACCGAAAGTGCTTAGAGTATATGAGTCTTTCTTGAAAATGCAAAGTATTCACGAAAGACTCATGTATTATAGAGCACCTTTAGTGTAAAAATATTTAACGGTCCATCTATTTTCAAACGTGAAAATTGCACACTGAAGGTACTCCATTACCCATGCGTTTTCACCATTTTGATTATGAAAAATCTGACAAACCCATTTATTAGATTTATCCCTCATTCAACACCATTTTGATCCAAATAATGATACAATGTCCACAACATTAAGTACAACAAAATTCAGACCAAATAATTAGGAAATACCAAAATTACCCTTATACCAAGCAGACATGTTGACCGAGAGTAGCTTCCAACTGCCTCTTATATAATAAGAGAATTCAGATTTTAAGTCAGTATGTTATGAATGGGCCTGGATCAGTATTGACAAAGCAATCCAACTCCAAATTAAATGGCTATATCTGGGATTCGGGCTTGTGAGAGAAAAATAGGATTATGCATGTTGTTGAATGAAAGTCTAGATCTCCTCACCTCCCTTCTCAACTGTCTGTATCTTCTCATCTCCATTCTTCCGTCTATCAATCCCTAGTCTTATTTTCAAGATTTTTGTATGTTGGTTTGGGGCTTTTGCCATTTGAATTGTTATGTTTACTTTCTGGAATTGAAATTGAACGTTAGTCTTATTAATATAGTTGAGAAGTTGGTTACTATTGCATTTAATTTGAGTTTTTTACATAGGTTCTTTCATTGCACGTACTCCATGGCTGACGAGTACCTCAAATTTTATTGTCGTACGCCAACTACAATCTTGTTGGATCCCTTCAGCGTTGTTTCTGACCCAACTGTATGGGTTTATCAGGCAGAGCGGTATTTCCATTTATATGGCTTTTCTAAGGATATTTGGCTATCTCTTCCTTACCTTTACTTTGATGGAGAAGCCCTCGCTTGGTTAAATTGGTTGTACCGCAATTAGTAATTCTAGAAATTGGATTGCCATTACAACAAACAAACTATTGTGGAACTTGGATTGTCTCCCGTTACTGATCTAATGGCTGCAAATGGATGAGAATTTATCTCGTATGCATAATCACCTGGATTACATTCAGAATACTCTATTTGCTTGCTCCCAAAAGTTCCCTAACGCTCAAGCATGTTCAAATTTGACTGCTTCTTTGGTCGATAAGTGTGAAATAGAGGAGGTCGCAGAATTGGACATTGTTTCTGCTTTGGATGAGGAAAACTCAAACACAATAGAGAATTTTGAGCTCCCTCATACTATGTTAGAACCTCCTGTGGCCAATTCAGAGGTACTTCCTGATCTGTTAAATTCAATGGGTAGTTCTTCAACCTCTATTCATTTTCGTGGTTTCATTTTGTTGCATTGAGACTTTGGGTCCTATGTTGGACTCCAAAAATGACTTGAAGGACGGCTCAAGCAGCTATGCATGGAAGGTGTTCGCTGAAATTCCTGATAAGAAAATTGACATGGAATTTGAACATCCAATGAAAAATGATTCAGCAAAATCCTGCAACCCATATGTTTGATGAAAAGTTAGAGACAATTTTTGCAGTCAACAGAGAATACATTTCCTTCATCATGTTTGATAATGATCGCCTTGCACTACCTTGTCTACTTTTGACTTGTAGTCATGCCCAACTTATGGGAAGATCTATATTTGATTACTTAAGGGAACTCGATCATTCTAAACTCCCATTATCCCGGTATTGATTTCCACCTGATAAATTCAGATTTGACTTTCCATTTGATCCAGTTCTAGTTTGCTTATCACATTTCTTAGCACTGCAAGATATTATTCACTCATGGTTTTGGATGATTTCAAAATCATCAGGATATTCACATGTCATATTGATTCCATGTCCAATGATCAATATATTTTACATCAATACCGTTGGGGTCTCAAAATGAAGAGGCCAATTCAAGAATAATACAGCTTGGGTCTTTCACGTATCTCTTCATAGGGATAGAACTAGCTTTCTAGTTCCTTTAGCTAGGAAGGAGTATGTAGTAACAAAGTGATATATTGCACCAAAAGGTCATACGAAGTTGCTAGTGAGAGTTATATCACATATCTACAGTGTTGAGATTGTGTTCTTTGAGTCACTTTATCTCCTAAAAGTTGAAGGTTGGAGTCTCCCTGCTATAAGTAAAATTTGGAGCACTGTAAAGCTCATTGGTAAAGTTGTAAGAGAATTGCCTACTCTTGCTTCTAACCTACTGTTGGTGGTTGGTATAGCTTCCTTCATAGCTCCAATGAGAATCATCAAAATGATATCATATTTGTACTACTCGAACCTTGAGGACAAGATTCTTATTGGGGCTATAGGTATTGTTATTAATGGGCCTAGACCAATATTGGCAAAGCAGCCAAACACCAAATTAAGTTGCTATATCTGGGATCTGGTTTGATAAATAGCGGCTTGTGAGAGCAAAATAGGATTATGTGTATTGTTGAATGAAAGTATGGTTCTCCTCTCCTCCCTTCTCAAGTGTCTATATCTTCTCATCACTTTTCTTCCATCTATCAATTCCTAGTTTTACTTTCAATATTTCTATATGTTCCTTTGGGGCTTTTTCAATTTGAGTTGTTACGTTTACTTTCTAGAATTGTAATTGAACTTTAGTCTTATTAATATAGTTGAGAAGTTGGTTACTGTTACATTGGATTTGAGTTCTTTACATAGTAACTTGTTATAGATATCATTGAATAGGGAGAGGCCGAAGAGGTGATCAGAGCTTAGAAATTGGAAGCAGACAAGTGTTTACCCTCAACAAAATACAATTGAATTTGTAAGCGAGGTTTAAAGGATATGTGGATCGAATTTATTGAATATAGAGAAATAAGAAAATCAGCAATGATCTAAATAAGAAGAAAGATAAAATAATTGATATGTTAAGTAGGTATAGCCTGTATTGGCCTAATCCTGATGATGTATGCGAATGAGATATATGTAGTAGAACTAGATTAGCACTCAACAATGATAGACTTATAGTTATGATGCTAGAGAGAAATATTAGTCTTAGATAGAAAGAATTTGATATGTTACAATGTGATGATCATACAACTTTTATAGGGTTATCTTCACAGGAGCTGATTTTTAAGCATTAATATCTCATTAATTTATGATAAATGACTAATTGAATGACATTTAAGAGAAAAGAAGTAACGTCCAGCATCATTCATGGGTTGGTTGCATAATGGCTAAACGACTAGTGTTGACCGTTGACTTCTTATCTGGGTATCCTGACCTTTGGTCCAGTATATTTTGCACGATATAAATTGTATTATCGAACATCAGGGGTAGCTAATATGGGTCTAATATACACTCTTTTTTCACTACTTTTTTCCCACATCTAACTTTATTTTGAGGATAATTCGGCCTAACACTAATTATTTATGCTTGAGTTCATGAATTTTCACTTATGTAAGGTGTTTTGTGCAGCTTTGATGAAAGAAGTCAAAAGCAGACCAAGATGGAGCTCCAAAAGCCAAATTTGACACATTGACGTCTAGGGAAAAGCTAGAGGGTCGCAAAGAGAGTTCTAGAGCCAATGAGGGTAAAATATACACAGCCTCAGAAATTTACACCCGGAAGAGAAGATTCACAGGTCAAGCACAAGGGGCTCGCGACGCGAGCTCCTGGGCGAGCAGTGGAGGCTCGCGCCATGAGCTGATGATGGCGGGGCAAATTTTTCCCCTTTTCCTAGTCTGACTTGGAGAGATCTTTCAGGTGTTTTAAAATATTATAAATACCCTCTTAGGTGATTTTTAACATAATAGGGAGAGAGGATTTTGACGGAGGATTTCATTGGTAGAACATAACTTTATCACAACTGTTAGGGATACTTCTCAACTCTTTTACTTAGAATTATTTCTTGATTATACATTAATTATTTCTTTGTAATTAGACTATGAGTAGCTAAAAGGCCTCCATCTAGGTTGTGGACGTAGTATGAATATTATAATTTATATACATATATTATTTCCACTGAATCCATCATTATGTTTTGTTCTCTTAATATTATGCTTACTATTATATTGCTTCGCGATCAATAGGATAAATGGATAATTTCTGGAAAAACTTGTGAGAGGAAACTATAAATAGAACGTGAATTAAGGAGAGTATTTATTTGCGGACAGATTATCCGACAGGACATATATGTACCTAGATCGTCCTATTTGGGTCACATATAGGAGCATAAATCAAATGCATTTGAATACTCAGGTCCTTTTTAATCCTTTTAAAATGGCAGTAACATACCCTTTTTGCGAGTTTTATGAAAGAATCCTACAAGATGATGGTCCCAATTAGTTTGACTATTCCCTCTCAATGATGTCGTTAGAAGGCTAATTTGGATAGACGATTTGAGGTTGTGAGAGCTCATGATTATAATATCAATCATGTGATTCAAAAATTCGGTAGATGTCTTAATTATTTTTAAACAATATATATAAAGTATGATAGGATTATGCAATTTTCATAACCCAAGGTCTTAATAACTCTGTGATCAAACTCCTAAACTTTTGAATCCTATTCCTTTATTGGTATTAGAATGAATAAATCAAACAAACTCTCTAACAGATAACACTTGTTTTCATAATTATAATAGTAGAATTATTTAGCTTGCCAGCAGTTAAGTCTATGAGGAGTTGACAATATTCGATTACTTACAATAATTATATTACTTGCCATCACATATACTTGCATGTGTGTTGGGAGACAATAAGTTTTTTGTGCCATTGTCCGAGATTTAAAGTATTGATAAGTTAAATCATCTTATTATTATTCTTTTCTTAAGTATTAACAACTTAATCTTAGCTTATTATTATTGGTTACAGCTTTATGCAAAGAGTTGACAATGAAACAAACAATTCTGAAATCAAAGAGAGCCTAATACCATTTCAGTCAAAATCCAAAAGGTTCTTCTAAAAAGGTTAGGGAGCAAGATCTATTGCGATCATAGACCAATCAGTCGTAGACAGTAATGGCAAACAAAGTGGTGGCAAACCCACTACCAACCTGAGCTACAATCCGAGAAGTGGCAGTCCCACTCACTGGTAATGTAACCTCTAACATTGTCAAACTTGGGAGCTAAAGTAAAATAAGGTGTAGATACTACACTCAAGCGGGTAATTTATAGCTCACATGAGGATCCACAAGTGCATCTCCAGAACTTCTTAAATATTGTTGATACCTGCATCATGACAAGAGTCTAATAGAACTATATGAGACTCACATTGTTCCCATTCTAGTTGCTAGGGGAAGCCAAAAGATGGTTAAAAGCGCAGCCTCCAAATTTTATCACTTCATGGACTGATTTAGCCCAGAAATTCATTGCAAGGTTCTTTCCTTCTGGGAAGACAGCCGAGTTAAGAAGTGTGATATTGGGGTTGAGACAAAATGAAGGAGAATGCTTACCCAAGCTTGGGAACAATTTAAAATATTATTGGTAAGTTATCCTCTTCATTGTCAGACTCATGAAGTCACCGCACATACTTTTATTGAAAGTTTGGAGATTCACTCCAAACTCTTTGTTGATTCAACTGCAGGTGGACAAGGACTAGGGAAAACTTATGATGAATTAGTGATTTTGTTAAATAGGTTAGCAGCTAACAATCTAGAGTCGACTGGTGAGTCTAACAAAAGTGCTATAAAGAAGACTACAGGGATTTTTGAAGTTGATGGGATGACTAGTTTGCAAGTGCAAATTTTCACCATGAACAACAACTTCAAATTGCTGAGCAATCTACTAATGAGATAAGTTCATCACAATCCCAAGTTCACCAAGTACAACAAGTTGCATTTTTCTATGAGGTCTGTGGAGGTGATCATACATTTGATGCTTGCTGTGCTAATATAGAGTCCATACACTTTGTGAGATACACAGTATGAGGTACAGGAAATCAGAACTTTGGGAACACTTACAACACAAATTGGAGATACTACCCTCATTTCTTATTGGGTGGTGTTGACACCCAATTTTGACCTCCCTATACCTCTCTCGGGCTGTTATTTTAGTAATAATAATTATTTTAAATATTAATTTATTTTATATTTTACTTGATTTATTAAATAAATTATGTGCTAACACTTTAAAATTAGTATATAAATATATAATTATTCTCTATTATTACTATTTTTATCATAAATTTCATATGATATTACATGTCATTTATTTTACGTACAATATATATACGTAGTTTATTTATAATTTTAAATATTTGTTTGATTATTATTTTACCTATTAAATTATATATATGTAGCATTTTATTTATTAAATAGAAGCTCAAATTTAATTCCCTTCTCAATTTATTTAAATCCTAGCCCTTTTTCTAACCAATTTCTTTCAAATCTAGCCTAAATTGAGTCAATTTGAGTTCAATTTTAAATTCCCAATTTTAACTTCAATTGGTTCAATCCAGGTACACTCAAATCCGCTCCACCTGACCCATTAACCCGACCAAAAACCCTTAGATTCGATCTCAGCCGCTAATCTAATCCAATCCAACGGCTGAGATCAAAACCCTCTTTTATTTCCTTTTTAGCAACAAACCCTCCCAAACCCTAAGCCTCATCTATCATTTTCCACTCCCACCAGCCGCCACACTTACCCATACTCTCTCTTCTCCTCCTCTTCTCTCTAGTCACCGCCTCCGCCAGCCACCACCAAAACCCCCAACAATGGCGGAACGCCGACGCCGGTAACACCAACACACCCGTCCCCTCTTCTCTTGCTCTCCTCTTCTCCTCACCCCAAATCTCGTCTCTTCTTTCCCCACCAATGAGCGGTGGCTCACTGTCTCCGCCTCATTTCTCTGACCAACCTCCATTATCGGCAAAACCCCGACGAGCGGCGGCCACTATCGGTGCCTCATTTCCTGCTGAATACCACTGCCAAAAACCACCACCAAAACCACCACCAAAACCCACAAACAACCACCCCAAACTCTCCCCTCCGTCGTTATCCCCATCACCGGCGAAACCCACCAAACGGACCCTATTGGTCTTCTATCCGCTGCCATCATTAAAATCTCAAAACCCCAAAGGTTTCTTGTTTCTCTGATGGACGATGAAAGACTCCGACGAGGTTGAACGATATTTTGCAGATCCATTTGGGGGTCTGACTTTGTCTCACTTTTGTGCTCGATTGTATCATCGCCTACTCCGTCTCATCCTCCTCTTTACAGGTTTTGAAAATCCAAATTTTGCTTATAAGAATTTGTCTAGTGTCGTTTAATTTTTGACTTGTGTGGCTATCTGTACAGATTACAGCATGTTGAAAACCCAATTTTTTTACAAACCTTTACTTTAAACTCAATTCTGAAATTTCAAATATATGTATTTTTCGTTTGTGTGAAATCAGTGTTGAGCATGCTTTGATTATTGTGAGCCATTTTTGTGTCGAATTCGATTTCTTTGTAGCTTCTTTGAGTTCTGAAGTTGGACTTGTCTATTTCACATTTGTCTGAAGCCTCTGTGTTATGTTCTACATGATGAGCATGCCTTGTTTACTAGTTTATTAGAATGTAGTTCGTATTCATGTCTGGGGAACTTATACTTAGCTTCCAATCTTTAAAAAGCTTGTTATTTTCCTCGTGTGATTAACTTTGTAATCTGCTGTGCTCATTACTTATTCATTTTGGATTGTAATTGGTTCAGTCCAAGCACGATTGTGCATTTTCCTTATGATTAAAACAACCATGATAATTAGCTATTTGTAGCAAAATTGATTTGTCTGCCTCCTTCCTTTCAAGCTCAAATTGTGGACAACTTGATACTTGATTATTCTTGGTAAATTCTAATGTGTAACTGATTGATCACAGCATGTAATCATCCCTTTGAATGATTTTCCTTCCCTTTTTAAAGTAGCCTTAGTACTTAGATAATTTTTGTATATGATGACTTGATTGGTGCAATTGCTTAATTTCAGAAAAATGATTATAATGAGCAGAGACAGATTGTATGGAATATTTACTATTTTGAATTTTAGATAGCGTTGGTACTATTTGGTTATGGAAAACTTTAATATTGATGGTCCTTCCTTTAAAAGATTATGTGACTGATTTTGGCTACTAATTGTTTCTTCTCTTAAGTCACTGGTTGTGACAGCTTGTTACTTTCTTAATTATGGTAAATTTAGCATGATTCTTTTTTAATTGGATTAGCCCATTTGCTTAAGGAAACAATTCCCAGGATTGACTTTTTAAAATATTCTTCTTCCTTTAATTACTCTCTTCTTATGATTAATTGGTGCTAATTGATTTGATTAAGATAAAAATTTCCTTAATTTATTTTTAAATTTATTTCCTTCTTTAAATCGAGTCTTATGCTTTCACTATAAAGGAAATCCCTCCTCATTGTCTTTTTCTCGGACTTTACACCCACATTTACCATGCTAATATTGTCAAAAGCTCTCTACGGTGAACAAACTTGTTGATTGCTAAAGTTGGGTCTCGAATTTCTTCTACTATTTACTGCAACTTGGTATGACTTTTAATTCATGTATGCAATTCATGAGCATGATAGAAAAGCCTGATCATAGGGGTTTGAAAATATTAAATGTTGCCTATTGATTATATGATACAAACTGTCACTATTTGTTGATCATGTGTCAAGAACGTGACTACCATAATTTTTTTTTATGTTGTCTTGGTATGTGGAACCGGGGACCTTAACGCATCCTATACCCTGACATGGGCAATGCCTAGAACCCTTGAGGTTCTCATGAAACTTTGCCATGTCAAGGGTTGATATTAGGATTTGTTATAGGCTCCTTGGGATTTTGTATGTTTGTTTTGACAGGTTATTTGATAGCGGATCTGTTTGGGAATAGTGAATAGTGGCCTAGGATGTGAGAATCTCAAAAGATTTAAATTACTAGTTTTTGTTATTATTGTTCTTTTTCCTTTATATTCATTCATTTGGGTCTGTAATAATTATTGTATAAACTTCGATAAATAATAAGATACTTTAGGGGACTGCTATGGGGGAGGGGCAAACTACGTGCTATTTGCCTTAGTTGTTTGAAAACGCCTAGAAAACATGCCTATAGGTTTAAGTTCATTTCAGCTTTAAAATTAATTACCATGCTTTATGGCTTAAAACCAGTTTTCAGTTCTGTTTAGTTGCCTTGTTTATAAGTTAAATACGTTTCGGCATTTATGATAGTTAGCTACCATGTTTTAAGTTGTAAAAATCAGGTTCAGCATATATAAAACAAAGCTAGTTACCATGTTTAAAATCAGCTTCATCTTTTAAATAAAATCAGAACCATGTCTAGTTTAAAAATTGATTTCAGCATCAGTGTTCTGTGTATTTTATATAGCATGCCTATAGGGTTAATTCAGTTTCTGCATATACCACGACTAGAAATCACGCCTATAGGATTCAACACTTTGAAACTGTTTCAGCATGTTAAAATTGTTTCATCATGTTAAAATCAGTTCAGCATGTTAGAAGCTGTTTCAGAATGCTAAACCTGGTTCAGTATGTTTCAGCATTTTTAAACTAGGTAGTTACCATGCCTATAGGACAAAATAAGCTTTCAACATGTTAAATCATTTAGATATCATGCCTATAGGATTTAAATTTGTTTCAGTACATTAATTCATTGTCACGACCCGATTTCTCGGTCATGATGGCACCTACAACCCCCGGTAGGTGAACCAATCCCTGTAGCCCAGAACAGCTAGTAATGGGCTACTATCTAACAAATAAGAGAACAAGACGAATAAAATAGATAATATGAATGTAAATATATACAAATGCGGAAAACTAATCCAAACCCCAAGACCTGGTATCATAGTACAGAGCCAAACTACATACATAGAGTACAAGTCAACCAAAACTATATATACAGATGTCTCTGAATGGAAATAGAGTACATGTAGCAAAAGATAAACTAAAGCTAAGCTCCGATCGCCAAGAGCTCACCCTCAGCCTGAAGTAGTCCTCAACAGATCTCCACGCACGAATCTCAACGATCTACCGGCGATGGCCCACACTAGGATCTGCACCCAAAGATGCAGGGGGTAGGGGTGAGCACCAAATGCGAAGCATAAGATACCCAGTAGGTATCATAGGCCGACTGGGCACATATAAGATAAAAGAGCAGTATTAGACAGAATAAAAGCAAGTAGTCACAGAAATCAACGAAAGGTACACAGGAACTAGCCCAGAGGGAAATCAACAGAACCACAGATGAGGCTAGTAAGCAGAATATACACACCAAAGGCACAGGTAAAAGTAAGAAACAACGCACCTGGGATCCTTGCAACAACAGTGTATACAAAATAAGTTTACAGAATGGACGGTATACCGGTAACCTCAAGTGTAAGAAGAAGAGAGAAAGAGTAATAATAGGCATGCTCAAAACATGAATCAACCCAACTAATCATAACAATCTCAAATCCAGAACCTAACAGTCTAGCAGTAATCAATCTCATACTCATCCCTAATAGAGAACAACTCTGTAAGTAAATAGCAAAAGTCTACCTACAGTCCCTCGGCCGCCCATACAACCGAGGAACATAAACAAGTGAAAACAAACCCTCCGGCATCCCATACTACCGGAGCGTACAATCAGCAAACAGCAAACAAGGGTGGAACCTCGAACCATGAATGATATGATGCATGAAGATCTCAAGTGCCCTAGTATCTCTGTATGTACCTCCTCCGGCGCCGATCCGGCCCAGCAGGTAGGTTCCATGGAAGGACTCTGCCTGTATACCTCTACTCCCCCGTATACCCCTCTTCCAGCACACGCAGCCCGTAGCCCCTGGCCCGGATAGCAAGGTCCATGGAGGTCCTCGAACCCCGTCAGAACATGTATCAAGATAGAGACCCAGTCTCGATATCAAGATATAGAACCAGTCTCGAATATGCATGCCCAGACCCTGTCCAGGACTAAAAATAGTAGGAAAATATCTCAAAAACCCCTCCAAGGGTGCCCGGCGTCGCCGGGTCTAAACAGTAAAAAGTCATCTCAGGTGCTCGGTCCAACCGAGGCTAAAAATCATCTCAAGTAGTAAGAAAAACTCAACTAGCACTCCGGCCCTGCCGAGTCTAGCGATAATCGTAAAACTGATGATTTTAAACCACAAGTGAAATCAACCATTTCCAAATCATTTTCATCAAAAACGGGCCCCCCCGGGCCATGCAAGGTTTAGAAAACAGTGCCAGTAGGCCCGAAGCCAAAACCACTGTAAAACATCGATAAAACCTCTTTATATGCATAGAAATGATATGATCATACACAACAATAGCTGCCCAACAGCTTACAATCAACCTACCGACCCTGCACAGGCCCACAGCTACTCAGCAAGCATAACCAGCCTAGAAGGATAATTCTATGCCCGGGACTCGCGGACATTCCCAAAATCCCACCTTCTATGTTCCAGAGTCAACAAGGCCTCACAGGACCACAAGGGTAAATAAAATATATCCGCAAATACTACAAACAACGGAGGAATAAAAATAGGCGGACATGAATAAAGCGGTCAAGGTCTGTGGTACCAACCTAATAAACCAACCCAAGGATGCCCATTAATACAATTTTATTCTATATATGCGGAGTCTAGGGAAATTAAACCGTAACCTACCTGTCGTCCGACGACAAGCTGCTGGAACAACGATGTCCAAGCTCGAACCACTCCGAGAAAATCCAAAACTAAATCAGAATCGGAATCGGATTTGGGACGGAACAACTTGACGTAGATAATTGATTTTCTACAACAAATTTAATATAACCACAACATTTAAATTGGTCCCACCAATTTTCCTCTCTGTATGCGGATGAAAGTATATGGAAAACTATGGAATTAATATGTTTGTTGAGAGAATTAAACCACTTCAGTGGATATGCTTACTAATAGCATAATGTAATTAGTTAGGGTGATAAGTCACCCTTAGGAGTGACACCACGCCAGTTAATGGACTGCTGGCCACTTTCTCCACCTCCACGTGTTGTGGAGGTGGCAATATTTAATATTTTTCAGCCCGTTATGTATGTATTCGAGTATTGCATAAATTCGTGATATAATAAATATAGTATTTTAAATATACCATATTTATTAGAAAATCATTTCCAATAAAACCTACTATATTATAATAATAAATTTTAACATAACTAAATTTACTATCTCCGTTAAAATATTACGGAGTATAAAATCTTTATAAAATAAATACGTATACACTTATATCGCATCAAATATATTTTCCAAAGGGTATAATAATATAATTTTTACCAAATTAAACTTTTAAATAAATATTTCAAATACACGCACGATGCTAATAAAATTCTTAAGTTTAGGCTCGTAATTTGCCTACGCACGATTTCGATATTCAAGAATTCTCTCGGGAATCCTCCCTTATATTTTATCACTGTTTCGGAACTGAAATGGCATTTTAAAACGTAAAATTGAAGCTTAAATCGGGTTAAACCCGACCCGATTCGCGACCCGGTTCGCAACCCATTTTCTGCCAGACAGTCCGCGGTAAAACAGTCATAACTCTTTGCTCCGAGATTATTTGGACGTGCGGTTTTGTGCGTTGGAAACTAGACTCGTAGACCTTCGATTTGGTATTTCGGGGGACTTCTAACTCTTTATATATTGGGAGAAAAGCCCCGAGACATTTGACCCAAAGTTCAGGAAATTTGTTAAAGGTCTTACGATATCTTTTGTCGATTTGCTTGACTTCAAACTTAAACGTGGGAATGACCGGAAGGGTCATTACACCAACCCGCGCCATTAAATAGGTCCTCGCGGACGCCCACGAAAAATTTCGGCTAAAATACCGCCGGACGCACATATCACACAAAATCCATGGACTATAACACACGAAAAAACCGAAAAATCCCTATTTCCCGTTCCGGGCCACGTTTGAAATCCTAAAACCCCACGTTTGTCCCTCCAAACCAACAAGCGCCATTAAATAGGTCCTCGCGGACGCCCACGAAAAATTTCGGCCAAAATTCCGCCTGAAGCACATATCACACAAAATCCATGGACTATAACACACGAAAAAACCGAAAAATCCCTATTTCTCGTTACGGGAATCGTTTGAAATCCTAAAACCCCACGTTTGCCCCTCCGACCCAAACCGCGCCATTAAATAGGTCCTCGCGAACGCCCACGAAAATTTTTGGCCAAAATACCGCCGGACGCACATATCACACAAAATCCATGGACTATAACACACGAAAAAACCGAAAAATCCCTATTTCCCGTTCCGGGCCACGTTTGAAATCCTAAAACCCCACGTTTGCCCCTCCGAACCAACAAGCGCCATTAAATAGGTCCTCGCGGACGCCCACGAAGAATTTCGGCCAAAATTCCGCCGGAAGCACATATCACACAAAATCCATGGACTATAACACACGAAAAAACCGAAAAATCCCTATTTCCCGTTCCGGGCCACGTTTGAAATCCTAAAACCCCACGTTTGCCCCTCCGAACTAAAGCGCGCCATTAAATTGGTCGTCGCGGACGCCCACGAGAAATTTCGGCCAAAATACCGCCGGACGCACATATCACACAATATCCATGGACTATAACACACGAAAAAACTGAAAAATTCCTATTTCCCGTTTCGGGCCACGTTTGAATTCCTAAAACCCCACGTTTGCCCCTCCGAACCAACGCGCGCCATTAAATAGGTCGTCGCGGACGCCCACGAGAAATTTCGGCCAAAATACCGCCGGACGCACACATCACACAAAATCCATTGACTATAACACACGAAAAAAACGAAAAATCCCTATTTCCCGTTCCGGGCCACGTTTGAAATCCTAAAACCCCACGTTTGCCTTTCCGAACCAACGCGCGCCATTAAATAGGTCTTCGCGGACGCCCACGAGTAATTTCGGCCAAAATACCGCCGGACGCACATATCACACAAAATCCATGGACTATAACACCACGAAAAAATCGAAAAAATCCCTATTTCCCGTTCTGGGCCACGTTTGAAATCTTAAAACCCCACGTTTGCCCCTCTGAACCAATGCGCGCCATTAAATAGGTCGTCGCGGACGCCCACGAGAAATTTCGGCCAAAATACCGCCGGACGCACATATCACACAAAATTAATGGACTATAACACACGAAAAAATTGAAAAATCCCTATTTCCCGTTCCGGGCCACGTTTGAAATCCTAAAACCTCATGTTTTCCCCTTTCGAACCAACGCGCGCCATTAAATAGGTCGTCGCGGACGCCCACGAGAAATTTCGGCCAAAATACCGCCGGACGCACATATCACACAAAATCCGTGGATTATAATACACGAAAAAACTGAAAAATCTCTATTTCCTGTTCCGGGCCACGTTTGAAATCCTAAAACCCCACGTTTGCCCCTCCGAACCAACGCGCGCCATTAAATAGGTCGTCGCGGACGCCCACGAGAAATTTCGGCCAAAATACCACCGGACGCACATATCACACAAAATCCATGGATAACAAACGAAAAAACCAAAAAATCTCTATTTCCCGTTCCGGGCCACGTTCTAAAACCCCTAGTTTGCCCCTCCGAACCAACGCGCGCCATTAAATAGGTCGTCGCGTCAGACCTTTATATATCAATCATCATCTATAAGAGTAACATTTCATTATAACAATTGTATGTGAAATTGATCTTTTATATTATATTATATTATACTCTCTTTATCTCAATTTATGTGATATCTATTGAATTGCAAGATTCAAACAACTCTATTTTTTATCATAATTTTCTTATATTTTTTAAATATTTTATATTGTCAATTATTATGATTTGTAGTATATCTATGTAATTTTCAAATATATAAATTTTATTTCAAAAAATCTGAAAATTCATGCGCCTATTCAAAATTAAACTTAAACTTAAACTATTTGATCAAAAGGAAAACTTACATAGATATGCTATATTAAGAAAATATTTACCATCTATAGCAATAATATTTTTTTTTATTGAACACGTATAGTACATTTATAATACAGTTCTAATACATATTGCGCCAGAGAACAGTTAATAAAACACACATAACACAAGTTTTATTTATGGATAATACATTTATCACACACTTTAATACACTTATAATACATTGTGTCAATTTCTTACCAAACAAGTATAATATATTTTAAAACACTTATAATTCATCTATATTGCATGTATAATTTACTTTTAATACATAGTGCAACTTTATCATAATATTACTATGTATTGCTATAGATAGTAATAAATAAAAAATATCGCTAAAAACAGTAATTATTTATTAAAAATACTCATTTAAGTAATTTTTTTTTTCTTCTCAAAATGTATCACATGAATTGGGAGGATAGTATATTATATTATATATTTTTGTATAATAATCAAAACATATCAAAATAAATAATATCGTTATAGAGATGTTTGACCGTTCTTCGCGAGTCAATAGGAGTCAACGACATGCACTGTCAGACACTCACATAGTAACAGCGTACCAAATGTCCGATTCTAACAGCTCATTATTCGGATCCCTACTCTTTTATGTCTCTTCATGTTTCCCCCCTTAACTTGTTATATTATCATTTTAACCCTGTCTATATAAAATATCTCAAAAATTTAGTCAAAAATAATAATAAAATGAATGAAATTGGTCGATTTTATTACAATAGCAACAATAATAATATGTTCAATGTAATTTCACAGTTGTGATATAATGAAGGTAGTAGGGGTGTGCATCGATCGATTTGGTTCGGTTTTGTATACTATCGGTTCGGTTTATCGATTTTCGATTGGTCAATATGCAGAACCGATAACCAAACCAATAAGATATTCGTTATTGGTTTTCGGTTAATCGGTTTTGGTCCTTAACGGTTCGATTTTGGTTTAACCGATAAGAAAATGCTTCTATAATTTTTTTTTGCTTTCTCTTATTTTCATCTATATATATATACATTACCTTCCTGCATAAAAGTCTATACAAATTACAAGCATAAGCAAATTCAAATACGTTATTATTAAAACAAACTTATTTTCTTTCTTGTTAACTAGCAAACTTAAATGCAGTAGCAACGCTAGCAATCTCTCAAAAAGAAAAATAACACTGATAGGTAGAACCCCACCAAATCAACGTCTTTAGAAAGAAAAGAACAACACAAAGACAATAACTATAAAATGTAAAAAAATAATAGGGTATATATTTAAAATCTAAAGCCACTATTATAATTATGGATAACAATATAATTTTAATATAATCTTATTGGGTTACCGGTTTAACCATTAACAAAAATCTTAAAATCGAAACCGAACCGATAGTCCAATAATTTTTTTTACAAAACCATTAAAATCGTTAATCCAATAACCCGATATCGATAAACCAATAACATTTTTATCGGTTTGATTTATTGGTTAAGTCAGTTTTTGCACACCCCTAGAAGGTAGAGTGTACGAAAAACTTTATTTCTACCTCGTGAAAGTAGAGAGACTGTTTGAGAAAAACTCTCGACTTAAATAACGCGTATCAAAGCCAATAGAAAAGAAAAATTACAGAATCAAAAAGCATACCAATACTTGTTCAATTTCTCTTTTAACTTGGATCCCATGAGACGGACCTTGGACAGTTTTAACATAAGCAGGAGGGATTTACAGATTTTTCAGACTTAGAGCGCGCAGGGCTTTGAACCCAAATACATTACCTACAATAGAAGTAAACATATTGGTAATGGAACCTTCTTCGAAAAGGTCTAAAGGGTAAGCTACATAAGCAATATATTGATCTTTTTCTCCAACAACACGCTCGATGCGGTAGCATCACCCTTTGTAACGATCAAGACTGGTAAGTCCATCAGTTCATACAGTTGTCTATGTTGACTAATCCTTTATATTGGACTGGGTAAAGGGTCAAATGATTTGGTAATTCCTCATGAGGGGATGACTCGAGAGAAATTTGAACCAGAACTCTGGACTTTTGTTCATCCCTTACCGTAATAATATCTCGGGGTTTGCAGCGATAACTCGGTATATCTACTATACGGTCATTAACTAAAATACGTCGATGATTAACTAATTGACGGGCTGTGGAAATAATTGAAGCCATACCCCTATCATAAGAAAAACATCACATAGCATTCAAAGAACAAAAACAATAACAATCGAATAATGTGATAATCAAAGCACTATAAACAAAACATGAATCAAAGGACTACGAATTACGAGAATAATACTACTCCTACTTGAAATCAAATCAATCGAGTCGATCAATTCTTCAATAAACCCAAAAGTTAATCAACTTGTTTCGATAAATATTTATCGTATTTTTTAATAGTCACCGTTAATTTTTAAATCCATTCGATTAGAAAAAGCTCCAAAGGACCAAAATAGTAACGTCTTTAATTGTCACCATCAAATACTTTATGTTTTTATGTAAGAAGCAAAAAGTTAAAATACACCAAAAAAATGTTCCTCTGAAATACCTTTACCTTTCTCTTCTTCCTCTAAAATTCATTTTTCACATATTCACTAGGTGCTCATCGGAATCCGCCATGGATGACGAAAACAAGAGCTCCAAATCAGCCGGAGTAGCCAAAACTACAAATCGTAAAGAAGACAAAATCGAGAATTCCTCCGTACACGACGGCGACGGCGACGGAGACGGCGACGGAGTAGTCGATCGTGGTGGCGGTGGAGCTGAGAGTTTACGTGAAGCGAAGGCGGAAGATGTAATTTCAGAAACCCTAGCTCATGTACAATCATCCGTACAAGTTGAATCCGAATACAATACAGAGTTGTCTCCCTGTTACCAACTTTCTGGTACTGTTCAATGCCGTGTAATTCCTTCTCTCTTTTTTCCTTTTTAAGTATCTTTAACACAAATTGAGTGTGTTCATTAGCTCATTGTTTCATTTTAATGATCAATTTTTATAGAGTGAAAGGGTCAAAACAAAAACACAGAGTGAATTATCCTGGTTTTTTTGAGTTTCATACGTGAAGAATTATCAGGTGCGCGAGTTTCCTACCTGAACTGTCACTAAATGTTTATCGAAACACAGCTCAACTATTAGTTGTTCCCTTTTCCTAGCTGAACAATGGTGATCAGCTGCTCCATTTTTCTAGCTGAGCAATGGTGATATTTCAGGTTTGGAAAACGGAACAATGTATAGTTGAGGTGTGTTTTGATAAATATTTGATGATAGAGCAGACACACACAATAGTGCAGGTATGAAACTCAAAAAATTGGGGTATTTTAGGTGTGTTTTTGACCAATAACTTATTTTGATACATTTATTTCTTGTTTTATGCGTATATATAACAGTAGAATGTAGAGTTAATGGTCAAAAACACACCTGAAGTATCACGTTTTAGCGAGTTTCCTGCCTGAACTATAAAATGTTCACTTTTCCTACAACAAAAGGGAACAGATGATAGTTGAGGTGTGTCTTGATAAATAGCTAATGATAGTTTATGAAGGAAAAATGAACACCTTATAGTTCAGGTAGGAAACTCGCAAAAACGTGATACTTTAGGTGTTTTTGACCATTATATCTAGAATGTAAGTCCTTTTGAGCTTTTATTTTTGTGTGTGTGAGAGAGAGATTATGATCATGAGATGTATATGCATTCTTAATTGTCTACGAAAATTCTCTAATTATTGTGTTGAATAATCTGACAGAAGTACCAGTGGAATATGAAATGCCCCCGTTTGGTTTGCTAAAAAGAATCAAGGTATGCAATTTCTTGCTTTTTACTTGGTGATTATTTTTGAAATGATAGTTTATTTAGCTATTTCGAGATGTGGGAGACGTTTAAGTGGATTCGCTGTGGTAGGTCACTGTAGGTTCCAAAAAGATGGAATGTGAGTAACGACTTCCTCGTCACCCCGTGAGTGTCATTGATTCCCGCACAAGGCTGGAAAGATACTTAACAAAACATGAATGTGAAAATTATGAAAGCATTAAAAGATTTAAAAGCATAAATCATTCCAAAGCTCGAAACTTTAACAATTCACTTTGAAACAGAGGATTTATGCTTTACTTTAACTTAGGGAATGCCATTCGACTCTGACTTGTTATGATATAAGTTACAATATAATCAGTATTGCCGGTGATCCCAGCTCATCATTTGGACCCTATTCCTGTGGTGCCTGACTCAAACACGTTGAAGGCACGACTTTTGTGAGAAAAGGACCTTAACAGAGGTACATCTTCTCTGACGGGTGTTCTTGAGAATTTTTTGAATTTCCTATGATTTCCATGGAACTTAGGTGTTAGGGATCGATAATTGTCACTTGAATCGATCCAAATAAGTCTTAAGAACTCACCTTGATTGAGTTTTGTAAGCCTAGGTTTGTGTGCTTGAATTTGTCCCAAAAGCCAACTTGAGAGCCTAGGTTTGTGTGCTTGAATTTGTTCCAAAAGCCAACTTGAGAAATGGTGTATTTTTCTTTCTTCCGGTTGCCTTATATTCACATTGGAGCACCCGACCGCGCCATGCGCCCAAACTGGCGCTCAAAATTTGGCTGGGCGCTTCTATTGGCGCCGTGAGCTCCTTATGATGCCCAAATATGGCAGCTTATTAAAAAACGACCATAACTTTTTGTACAGATATCTAAATGACGAAAGGTTTGATGCGTTGGAAACTAGACTTAAAAAGCTGTAATTTGATACATCCAGAGCCTAATTTGAAGTTAGGTCTGATGCATGCTCTCCAGAATCTTTAGTCTGTTGTGTAGTTTCTAACTTGGCCTAGCCCTAGGGGTCTTCTTAGACCGTAAATCACTTTCAAGACACCTTGCATACCTAACATCACGTCCATGCGATATTGTACTAGTCTATAGCCACCTTCGGCATACCAAACGATATTTTAAGTATTCGTTATTGCACTCTAATGCCTTCAGACTTAACGGAATTTTTAGGGTCGCTACAACTGTATAGCTGAGTGAAGTGACTGATTTGAGAACAAATATACACATTCTCGTGATTTGTATCCAAAGATCAGTTAGACATTGAAAATTGGATAATGAAATTGTGAAACATTAATTGGAATGTAGTGTATCATAGAACAAAGGCACCATCAGGTACAATGGAAGTGTTTTTTCCAAGGATGTTACTGTTTATTCTCATGTTTAGCATTGGAGTTACTACCAGAGAAATCATCATGATCCTTTGGTTTTGGATAAATTGAAAGCAAAGCTAAGAAACCTTAACATAAGGTGAGAAACCTTAACAGGCGTGATATGGTGACTATCACGTGGCCTTTGCAGGTGCTTTCAGTTGTATTTGTGATCGGAGATCATAATTGTCCTTATTTGGTCATTGACTGCTGGATATTTCAGCTGATTAAACTTCAGAATAGGGAGTTAATGGTTAAAACAGGTCATGTGATTGAGAGTTGAGACATGCAGTATAATTTCAGTAAAATGATCCAGGAATATGAAGAAGGAACATAGGAAATAAAATTATAAAGCGGGCTTAGAATTTGTAAACTTTGTTATAGCTAAGTTGGAAGTATTATCGCGATTCAAGCTTGATTTTTGCGGTGGCTGGAAATCACATCTCATAATAAAAACTGCTTTCTAGTTTCTGGAGCTTGGGTTGCATTTTGAATTATTTGAATGGCTGTAGGTAGATGTACTTGAGAAACTGCAAAACTTTCCAACTCAACTCTAATTCATAAAATCTCAAATTGCAACATTATTCGTGACGTGATGCTATAAATGAATAATAGTCAAATTACTTTTGTAGGTTAATACATTACATTTTCCAGAATATCTGGTTTCTATTTTTCTGTTTATAATGTTATACTTTTTACTGAAAAGTTACTTCAGGCAATTGTCGGAACTGGATATGTATATTTGTGGGATGGGGTAAAAAAAAATGAGTCATGTCATGTTGTATGCAGGATAGAATTAGTGTTACCAGGTCTGGAACTTTGAATGGTCAAGCCCGAACAGAACATCAGGGACGCGTGCCTGATGAAGCATCCTCATTGGAGCTGTCCTCTACATCTGTTGCACAGTCCATTTCATCAGTGCCAAGTCCGACTCTAGCAGAAAGACGATTGTCAGTAAATTGTAGTACAGGAGAAGTGGCTAAGCAGAGTTCCGATGCCAAGGTTCTACCTCTTATACCAGTTCTAAAGACACCAACCCGTGACGGGTACAATTGGCGGAAGTATGGTCAAAAGCAAGTTAAAAGTCCAAGTCCTCAAGGTTCTCGAAGTTATTACCGATGCACTTATTCTGAGTGTTGTGCCAAGAAGATTGAGTGCTCTGATCACTCTAATCGTGTAATGGAGATTATTTATAGAAGTCAACACAATCATGATCCACCCCCGATAGTAAATTACTCAAGGGAAAGCAAGTCTGCAGTATTGTCTTCACCTACCAATGGCAAAAGTATAATAGCTCACCCAAATAGAAATTCTAATGAGACTGTGGCATCCTCTTTAAAAGAAAGTTTACCAATCGCTGAGACAGCAAATCAGGATTCCGATGGGTCTGACACTGACACTGAAATCACTATTAAAGAGGAGCATAGTGACGAACCTGATCAAAAGAAGAGGTAAGTTCTCTCTTGTATCTAATTTAGCGGAAAAGAGTCAAATATACCCATGTACTATCAGAAATAGTTTAAATATAGCCCTCGTTTCAATTTCGGTCTAAATATACCCCTTCCATTATACTTACAGTCCATAATAACCTTCCATTATATTTTGTTTGTCCTTAATTTTGATGGAGGGACACGTGTCAAATCAGAATCAAATGACCCACCCCCATTTAGTTATTTCATTTTGACCCTTTTTCCGTTAATTTAGTTATTTAATTTTTCTGCTTTTCATCTTACAAATGTCCAAAACCATATGACTGATCACAATTCTCACCTATGATTTCCAGGTCGAGGAAAAGTGACGCAAGTTGTTCTGAATCTGTCTCTAAACCTGGAAAGAAACCCAAACTTGTGGTGCATGCTGCTTGTGATGTAGGAATCTCAAGTGATGGCTACAGGTGGCGAAAGTATGGACAAAAAATGGTGAAGGGAAATCCCCATCCAAGGTATTGTATCATTTTATGCGTTACACTTGATAAATCGTTTGATTGTTCTGCCTGCCTTTTGCTGAAATTCTAAGAGCCAGAAGGGAGTGATGCCACATTAAATGCATTTCTTGACTCATACTGGAGTGTTTTCTATTTTCTCCCGTTCGTTTCCTTTTGTTTGGATTGTGTTGATGGATGAGAGTGCTATTCTTCAGGCACCCTACTCTGTCTTGTCAAAGGTTATGGATGAGAGTGCCATTCATCTTACACCCTATTCTGTTCTGTTAGAGTCTTTTAGGTATTCTTCGGGTAAAAGTTTCCTGCAAGTTTTCTGTTTCAAGTTAGAATTTCTTGATTCAACATCAACAGTATGGTCCTATGTCAAAGGAATTGGAAATGCCAAGCCCTGAGTCAAACAAAGAAAAACAACTTGTGAAACGGCATATTCTAGCTTGAAAACGTTCTCTTCGGGGCAGACAATTAAGGAGATTGCACTTTCATTCATCCGTAAACCTAGAGAGAACTGGGCTTATTTCTAATCTAGGTTTGTTCCAATATTTACAAATTGAAACTTGTTCTCACATATTACCTGTTTGTGTCTACTTTGCGTTTAACTCATTATCTTGGTCAAAACTCCAAAGTATACTTCATTTTGCTTTTTTGGTTCTCCTGTTCGGTTCTAAGTTGTTTCCTGGATGACCTTTAGGAACTATTATCGTTGTACATCAGCTGGATGTCCTGTTCGAAAGCACATTGAGAGGGCTGTAGATAGCACAAGCGCACTAACAATAACATATAAGGGAGTACACGATCATGACATGCCCGTACCAAAAAAACGTCATGGTCCACCAAGTGCACCTCTAATCGCTGCTGCTTCCCCTGCTTCCTTAACAAATATGCATGCTAATAAGAAACCTGAACCACTACAACATCAAAAATCGACCACACAATGGTCTGTGGACAAAGAAGGTGAGTTGACAGGTGAGAAATTGGATCTTGGAGGAGAAAAAGCAATGGAATCGGCTCGAACTCTGTTGAGTATTGGATTTGAAATAAAGCCTTGCTGAAATTGTTTAGCTGCTTTGATTTATTTATTTTCCCATTGCATTTCTCTATTTTTTTCCTTCATAGGGCTTTCTTGTAGAAATTTAGAAGCTTGTACCTTTTCTTTAGAATGATTGTAGTCATCCAATATAGATAGTCTATACTAAGTTATGTACATTATATTGTGGATCAAAATAATTAACATAGAACTTAAGAGGAACATATTGTTGTTCACTGGCTAGCTGTGATGTGTTTGAACTCAGAAAAGTTGATATAGACTGAATTTGTATTATCAAGATAGACTCAGTATTGGACCTTGTGTGTTTGAATCTTGTCGCAGACGAGAGCCTGGAATTTCAGTGGAGAAGGGTAGAGGGGCGAGCTAATTATTCGTGGATTTTTGAACCATGTAGTAGGGAGTGCACGTTACGGATCCTAACCGTGTTAGAGACGAGCTTAGTATTTAAGTGAAAAAAGATAGAAGGGCGAGCTAATTATCCACCTCTCAACCTCTCACACTTCCGGCGCAGAGTCATTACCACTTAAATCAAAAATAAATAATTCCCTAGATGCATGTTCTAATTCCACCTACAATAATAACAGAATGTTTTACTTTCTGATTTCCCCAGTTCATTCTACGAGCTCGAATTTGAAATCTCTAATTAAAGAGAAAGATGTATTTACCACTACGTCACACTCTTAACAGAGAAAGACACACATATATATATATATATATATATATTATTTTTTCTTATGGCAAAATTCTGCACTTGTTTTTCTTCTCTAACTTATGGGTCTAATCATCATTCTGATCCAACAATTTCTTCTTCAATCAGCTATTTATACTCTATCATAGAGATACTATAATCTTAGTCAGGTTCTAATTAATACAAGTCAACAACAACTGTCGTGTAGCGATAAGTATTCCTTCAGTCTCAAGCTTCATTCCTAAATTTAGCAAAGTAATCACTTTAGATAACCCCTTTATTAGAAGCAGCACTAGAGCATCAAAGAACAAAAAAGATGGTTGAAATTAGTAGTGACAAATAGGCAGATTGAATTGAATTTGGACGAATTAAAATGAAATGAGTTGAAAAATAGGCTGAGTTATCAACCCACCCAAAAGCTACTTGGGCTGAAATAACTGAATCAAAATCGACTAAACAATGGGTCATAACCCAATCCGCGGACCCTTACTATGTTTCAATTTCTTTGCTTGTTTAGCAAAGCAATCATCTTTAGAAGTTGGGCTTAGACAGAGAACACAACAGGTGATAAAAGGAACTACTCATATAGAGCCAGGAAAAATGATATGATTACAAGCATTTGTATTCAATCCATATGATGCAATTGAATGTGAATAGTTGTTAGAAAGCAATCGCGATCGATATCCACAGAACATATTGTGTTCGTTCATAAAATACTAACAGAAGAAAATACACGAGGTTTAAGAAGCCGTGGATGAATCCTTCTTCATATCAACTCTTTGTGACATACCATTTTCATCATAAGATCCGGAAATTGCATCTGCAGATAATAACGGATTACAAGTTAATGACATTATGTAAGTTAAGATGATACGAATTAAGGGAAGAGAATAAAGCAAAGGGATATAAGCATACCCAAGCAGGCCGCGACCCTGCCACACTCTTGGTGTCACTTGTAAGTTAGTCATAGCACCTTGCCTCATGACTGTCATGGATACTGGACACCCCTGGTTCGACTGTGCTTCAGCAGCGAGTCGCTGTAACAGATTCTCACCCGACTGGACATTCCCAAATCTCACGACCTGATCTCCAAGTTGTAAACCGTCCTCTGCAGCTGGAGATGCCTCGGTTATTTCATCAATCACCGCAAAGGGTCTGCTGAAAACTACGTCCACGTCCATGGCGGCACTTGTAGCAGCTGTCACAATATAATTGTCCGGAGATGATGAACCAATGTTGACAGCAGATCCTTGAACACCTAAACCAGCAGTGTCATCTTGGAAGAAAGGAACAAAATATATTGTCAGGACCTTCCACAAGAAAGTGTTCCACTAACTATATACTCCGTTCGTTTCATTATATATACGAAGGTGTTTGATTCTACGGAGCATAGGAAAGAAAGGAAGACTTCAGGCACATACCTAAAGTACCCTCGGAACTTGTGGTCTTAATCATGCCATGACATTTCTATGGCTATACAAGCAGTAATTAAAAGTAAATTTTTATAAGGTACATAGTTCCAAAATATAGAAAGAAGTCGATTCTTTTTTAAAGAGACTAAGGGGGCGTTTGGCCATGAATTTTTTTTACTTTTTTCTGGAGTACACACGTTTGGCCATAAGATTTCAGAAAATTCCGGAATTTTCAGGAACTTGAAAAACATCAAAAAGCTGTTTTTACTCCAAATTACTCACAAAAATTCAAAAACAACTCCAATTTGTATTCATGGCCAAACACAACTCCAATTTTCAAATATCATTTTTAATTTTGGAAACAAGAACTACTTTTTTTCAAAGACTCACAATTTTCATGGCCAAACGCCCCCTAAAAAGGAAAGAGTGAAACATAAAATGGAAGTGATGGAGCAGCGCTTTTGGTGAACTTTTGAATAGCTTATAGCTATGCCAGACAAGAAGATCAATATCCTACATTAACTACAACTTCTAGAAAATGGTTCAAATTACACTTATGTGTAGTGATGCGCTTGGCACGCACATGGATGTTTGAGTAAGAATTCAATAGTAGTATAATTTAAGCAAGAACTCTAAATAAATCAAATAGCAGGATGGAATGACAATTTACAAGCAAACACAGGATTTGATGCAGAAGAAGCATACACAGAAGATATGATATTTCAGTTGGATTAGCACTTTAGTTGAATGATAGCGTCCATATACTAAAGGATGATGGTTAAGCACGAAACATGTAAATCAGCTGGTGGATCAACACATATACCAAGGAAGTCAGCTCTACTAAAACCAACTCATGCATAAGGAAAAGTATTACTACTATTGCTCATGCACCTGTCCCTCCCACTTCCTGATAAAAATTAACCGACCTTCTCGGACAAAACTATAGATTATTTAAGTAGCAGTATGACAATTTGTTGCGATCCACCAATGTCACTTACCTGAATCTTTGACAGAAGTAGTAGAAGCAAGCCGTGCTGAATGCAGAACTTGAATATTTTGGTCGATTTTTTCTGTTATAATCTTGTGATCATTACGTAGCTCTGCAGTGTGGAAACACAATGGCGTTTTAGAGAAGAGCAGATATAATTTACTATATTGCTGCGGAAACATGAGTAGTTCTGGAAACAGTAAGAACAAAATATACAACAGTATTACAGAATACAGATGGCGGATTTCTGATGTTGCAGCAATCAATGTGCAAAAACATGGCATGCTCCGGAATAATAATTATTAAAAATAAACAGAAGCAATTCTTCCTCAATCTCTGTGTTAGGATGACATATAGATAACAAGTAACTACCTCGCATTCAGTGCACAAAGGATGTCTACCAGGTGGCATATACCAGATAGATTAGAAAACTCAAACGCTAACTTTAGGTACCTGCAAAAATACCTACAACTTCCGGGGGAAAAAGAATTTTCTTATACTGTACGTGCTCACACAATTACCTGACTCGTCAACTTAATATGAAAAATGTCTCTTGCCCCGGTTAAAAGCCAAGAACCTTAACATCTACAGTGAGCTCCTTATTTCTGAATATTAATATGTCCATTTCTCTTCTTCCTTACACTTAAGTAATTATGTATTGGAGGCACAGAACCAAGATTTGGACAATAAAACTGAGAATTTACAACTTTAGTTTAAATTATACTTCCTGCAACCAAGGTCGTGGCCTAGGGGTCAATGAAATGGTATGATAATCATACGAAACCAAGGTTCAAATCCAAGCCGAGAAAAAAATGCTAGGTGATTTTTTTCTACCATCTAAAGCTTACGAGGACATATTTACTGGCTGCCTGTGCTAGTTGGAGGTAGAAGGTACCCACGAGAATAGTTGAGGTTCATTCAAGCTGGTCCCGGTCACCACAACAATAAATAAAAATGTACTTCCTCAAAACATACTACAAGGATATCATTCAGAACTTCCACTAAGTTATGACATCAAAATCAAGTCCTAAGCAACTTCACTAACTAAAGCTTTGGTGGAAAACAGATAGATTCTTATAAAATTACAAACCACAGCAAGTCCAAAATGCAGAAACAACTAACGAAACAGGCATTTATGAGCATACCAGCAAGCCTATGCCGGTCAGCACGCACAGTTGGAATATCAATATCACTTCTTGGGAATCCCTGCAATTGCCTTCAATTTTCAGTCTTTATATTCAAAAGACACATCAAACCACAAACCCAACAGGAAAAAAAGAAAAGATCAACCACTCATGAAAAAATCCCAAATCAATAGAGTTCCTTTCAAGATAAATAAAGTAAACATGAGAGCACAAGGGGCAGTCAAATGCACGAAACATCCCGTATTCACGCGGAGTTTAGGGAAGGACCAACCGCACCTCAAGGGGATGTAATGTAGGCAGTCTACCCATATGCTTGCATCAGTTAGACTGACTACACAGCTCGAACATGTAACCTATAGGTCACACGGAGACAACTCTATAGTTGCTCCACGACTCCCCTCCAACATCAGATAGACCGACAACACAGCACGAAGCATCCCGCGTTCACAGGGAGTTCGAGGAAGGACCTGCCACACCCCAAGGGGTGTAATGTAGCCAGTCCACCCATATGCTTGCATCAGTTGGCTGACTCCATAGTTCGAACCCAGGACCTATAGGTCACACAGAGACAACTTCTTTACTGTTGCTCCATGACTCCCCTTCAACATAAGAGCACAAGGGACAGCCCGATGCACAAAGCATGCCGTGCCAGCAACAACCCAAACGGGTGTAATGTAGGCAGTTTACCCATATGCTTGCATCAGTTGGCTGACTCCCTAGTCACACGTACACAGAGACAACTTTACCGCTGCTCCATAACTCCCCTTCAACATAAGAGCACGAGGAGCAGCTCGATGCACAAAGCATTCCGTGCCAGCAACACTCATTGGGGTGTGATGTACCCATACGCTTGCATCAGTTGGATGGCTCCAGTCACACAGAAACAACTTTACCGTTGCTCCACGACTCCCCTTCAACATAAGAGCACGAGGGACAGCCCGATGCACAAAACATTCCGTGCCAGCAACACCCCAAACGGGTGTAATGTACGCAGTTTCTACCCATATGCTTGCATCAGTTAGCTGACTCCATAGCTCCAACTCGGACCTATAGGTCACTCGGACACAGAGACAACTTTACCCTACTCTATAACTCCCCTTCAACATAAGAGCACAAGGAGCAGCTCAATGCAAAAAGCAAGGGCCAAGCAACACCCATCGGGGGTGTGATGTACCCATATGCTTGCATCAGTTGGCTGACTCCACAGCTCAAACCCGTGACCTAATAGCTCACATAGAAACAACTTTAGTGTTGCTCCACGACTCTCCCTTCAACATAAGAGCACAAGAAGCAGCTCGATGCACAAAGCATTCCGTGCCAGCAACACCCATTGGGGTGTGATGTACACATATGCTTGCATCAGTTCACCAACCCCACAGCTCAAACCCGTGACCTATAAATCAAACATAAACAACTTTACTGTTGCTCCACGACACCCCTTCAACATAAAAAAAAACACAACAAGATCCAAGAATTCAACATAAAATCTAAAAGGGTGTAAAATAAAAGAACCCCATAAAATTCAAAAAGTAAAAGAATTTGCCTCAGAATCAACAAGATTGCCTGAAAGTCCAGGGCCACCAGGTTGACAAAGGCGCTGAATAATAACATCCATTTCAGCTTCTTTATTAGCTCTTTCATCCATTAACTTCATTGTCTCTGCTTTCAAATTTGTGCCCACCATTTTTCTTGAATTTTTTTTCAGGGTTTTTCTCTAAAATTTTCTTGACAAAATTCCCACTAGGGTTTATTCTGAAGAAAAAGTAGGATAGTGGCAATGGAATCGAATTTGTGAGATTGCTGGGGGGAAAGAAGAGTAAATTGCAAGAGGGTCTTGCATTATTTCAAATGTACAATTTAGTCCTCCCGTCGAGCCGAGCTCAATCGAACTTTACCCGTGTCAGGACTTTACCGAACTTTACCCGTGTTAGGACTTTACTGAGCTGAGCTTTGATCGAGCTTTAATTGAACTGAGTTTAAGCCGAGATAAATTTTGACTGAATTGCAGGAGGGTCTTGCATTATTTCAAAAGTACAATTTAGTCCTCCCCCCCCCTCCGTCGAGCCGAGCTCAACAAACTTTACATGTGTCGAGATTTTACTGAGCTGAGCTTTGATCGAGCTTTAACTGAGCCAAGATAAATTTTGATCGAAATCGAACTGAGTCAAGCACCGAGGCGGCCCGGCTCGTTGCCCAAGCCTACTTACACTTTATAGATGGGCGAGTCGAAATTTGGGTCCTTTTAGGTTGGTTTGGGTCGGAGGGGGCGGGTTAGTTAGGGGTAATGATTTTTTTGAAAAAAATCGGGTTATTTAAGTTAATTTAGGGATTTTCGTCTAATGAGGTAGAAATGAAAATTTTACTGACGACGGGATTAAGTATAGTCGGATAATATGACGAAGGGAAGAATTAGCTATTAAACTAAAGTAGAGGGGTAAATTTTCTCTAAATTTTCTTCACAAATTCCCACTAGCTAGGGTTTATGCTGAAAAGAAGTAGGATAGTGGCAATGGAATCGAATTGGTGAGATCGCTTGGGGGAAAGAGGAGTAAATTGCAAGAGGGTCTTGCATTATTTCAAAAGTACAATTTAGTCCCCACGTCGAGCCGAGCTCAACCGAACTTTACCCGTGTCGGGACTTTACTGAGCTTGAGCTTTGATCGAGCTTTAACTGAACTGAGTTTAAGTCGAGATAAATTTTGACTGAATTGAACCGAGTCAAGCACCGAGCTGGCTCCGCTCGTTATCCAAGACTAATTACACTTTGTTTGGATGGTTGTTACATAATGTAGCATGTTATAATGTATCGTATTATATTGTTTTGATGAATACAAAGTTGGGTTAAATTATATCATTTTTCATTGTTACGTAGTATCACACCACAGTTATTTGAAGGGTAAATCTACAAGAAAAGTAGAGAATAAGGTAAGGCTACTATAAAAAGGTAGGATAAAATATGATTATTAAGTAATAAATAAAAATAAAATGAAAGGAAAAAAATAACGATACAATCAAATTAAATCAAATCGTTTGTTACACACAAAGGGACTTGAATGACAAAAATGCATGTTTATAGGTAACGCATGGATGCAATTTGAAGGACAAAATTGTGTAAGTGCTTCCCTTGAAACGATACAGTTGAATTTGTACACGTGAGTTGAATTGATCAGATGATTAGATTGTAAGAAATGCACAACAAAGTAGATAATTAAGCAATATAAATCAAAATATAGGATTGAATTAGCCTAAACTTCGAAGAAGTTGACTGGCAACAACACCAAAATAGTGATATTTGAGCACTAAAAGTGTAAGAACCCTATTAGCTTTGAAAACTTTAGTGTTTAAGACCACAAGATTAAATAGTATTTTGATACATTCTACATATTTTTAGTTTAAGACTATCATATTCAAAAATTCTCTTTACTTTCTTAAATTTTGTGTCAAATCAAAATCAAACGAACAAGTTAAAACGAATGAAATATATCTTATTTGAGCTAAATTTTGAAATCTTGTTGAAATGTATATGTGCATCTTGCTCAAAAATATATAATGAACATTTATTTATTTAGTTATTTATTATCATGGTGTTCAAGTCAGTTACATACACTTTAATCATTTTATCAGATACATATTATCTTCCACTAATATAAATATTATAGCCACTAAATTTTAAAATTATGAAAAAAAATCACCAAACATTTTTTGCTTTCAACTTGAAAAAATCTTATAATCTCTCCATTTCTAAATAAGTAAATCATTTTAGGTTGAGCATACCCCTTAAGAAATTGCTCACTCCTAAGAAACTAAAAGGTGTTTTTACTACCTTATCCCTAATTAAATTTTATTGTACATTTAATGTGATCTTTTCTAATTAATGATTTTTGATTATGTAAACAAGGGTAAATTTGAAAGAATATGATCTATTATTTAATCTTGAAAACCTAAATGATCACTTATTTATAGAGGTGCTTATCGGGCAGATTGGGCGGATAATTATGCTTAACGGATTGGATTATTGGTTATCGACTTTTAAATATACTAATTCACTAGCCAAACAATAAGATAACGGTTGGTTTGGTATCGGATTAGCAATTAACGGACGGTTATTGGGCGGTGTATCGAATAAATTTAAGAGACATTGAAATATCAAACGATTATCAATATGTCCATTTCGTCACTGACTAAATTATTTGTATATATTGTTGTTCATCTATTTATCAATCATTTAGGCTTCTTGAATTTTGTTCGTACAATATTTTTAATAGGTCATATTGAATTACTGGATCAGCAGAAAAATCAACTCTTTGATGTGATTTGAAATTTTTCAATTTTATATCAAACTTTGTGAAGGACGCATTGGAGTTGTTTTATTTTTGTTGCGATCCTTCATGTTATCAAGAATAATTTATCTTTAGATTTAATAATTAATTTCATATTTCGTTTATGTTTTAGGAAGATGACTGTGCTTTATGGTTAGAAGTCACAATAAATGGCTCGTTAATTTCTAAGCTAAGAAGTGAATAGAAAAATGATGGGGTTCTAGTTTTTGAGTTTACAAGAGATACTTTATATATCTAGGGGTAAAAATATAAATATGATAATTCTTAACGGGTTAACGGTTTACCCAATAAGAAAATTGAGTAATCCGTCCCCGCACCAATAAGCCATTAACTATAAAGTTTTAATCCGTTCACCAACCGTTAATTCGATAACTCATTATCAATAAGCCAATAAGTTAATTTTGTGATTGGGTTATCAGTTACGGTTCAAATTTGAACAACCCTACTTATTTAGGAACAAAATAAAAAGATAATATGATCATTTATTTAGGAATGGAAGGAGCAGTAACTACTTTTACTTTAAACTTTACTTTTTATTTCAAAAGAAAGTCTGTAACAACTAAAATTTGCTGCTTCCTAAATAAACACACCAATTCTTTTCATAAATTTTTTAAAAAATATACTTTGTGGACAAAATTCACAAAGTCTCATTTTAATAAAATTACATGTACCATACGTATTCGAGTCGCGTGAAATAGTAACTGCTTTTACTTCAAACTTTACTTTTTATTTCACAGAAAAGTTTGTAACAAGTAAAACTTGCTGCTCCTTAAATCAACACACCATTTTTTTTCATAAATTTTAAAAAGACATACTTTGTGGACAAAATTCACAAAGTCTCCTTTTCATAAAATTATATGCACTACACATATTCAAGACGCGTGAGATAGTAACTACTTTTACTTCAAACTTTACTTTTCATTTCAAAAGAAAGTTTGAAACAACTAAATTTGTTGCTCCCTAAATCAACACACTAATTTTTTTCATAATTTTTCTAAAAAAATACTTTGTGGACAAAATTCACAAAAATCTCCTTTCATAAAATTACATGTACCACACGTATTCAAGGCGCGTGATATAGTAACTACTTTTATTTCAAACTTTACTTTTAATTTCACTGGAAAGTTTGTAACAACTAAAATTTGATGCTCCCTAAATCAGCACACCAATTTATTTCATAAAATTTAAAAAAAAATTTACTTTGTGGACAAAATCCACAAAGTCTCCTTTTCATTAAATTACATGTACCACACGTATTAAAGGCGCGTGAGATACATCCTCCATTCCTAAATAAGTGATCACTTTAGGTTGAGCACATCTCTTAAGAAATTGCTCACTCTTAGAAAATAAAAGGTGTTTTTACTATCTTACCCCTAGTTAAATTTTATTGTACATTTAATGTGATCTTTTCTAATTAATAATTTTTGTTATGTAAACAATGGTAAATTTGAAAGAATATGATCAATTTATTCTTGAAAGCCTAAATGATCACTTATTTAGGAACAAAATAAAGACAAAATGATCACTTATTTAGGAACGAAAGGAGAAATATACGATGAATATTTATATTTTATGGTAAGCATCATTGAGTTTGTTGATTATTATTTGGTCTTCATTAATTAGGTGGCCCCTTGTTGAGAGGATAGTGATGAAATACTTTAATTACATTAGTTAGATTAACACAAATTATCAATAACTTCCACAATGGATAATCTAAAAATTACCCACCAAACCATTTTGCTAATGTTATTAAAAGAAAGACTTTGATAAATTCAAAGCCTCATCGAGACTTTTTTTTTGTTTTGGTTTACGTCTGATGTTCGATATTTGTATTAGAATTCGATTAATTAGAATTTATACATTGCAGGACTCATTTTTAGGATCGGTGCCCTCAATAAAAAATATTTCTAATTCAGGATTCAAATTCAAGACCTCATTTGGTGTTTCTAGCTTTTGCTCTTCTGCTTCTTTTTTTTTTCCACTCAGTGTCCGTTAGTCGATTGGAGTCCAGCTAATTCGGCTCTGCACATTGCAAAGTCCATTTTTTTTAGGCGACCCAGGATTTGAACTTGATCATCACACCACAACCCATCTTAATTTTTTGCTTCTTTCTTATTGTTATCTTTAATTTAATAAGCTCGAACTGTGCATAGTTATGTTTATATTAAATCCATGTTTATAGAAAAAGTTACTAATTCTTAATAATTAATTTTTGTATCATCAGATTATCAAAGGAATATCTGCAAATAAATCTTTTTAAAATGTAAAATTTAAAATCATGAAAAATAAGATATGCTACCTCTATAATAAGTAAAAGAAGATGAGTAAAAATTATTTATTATATAATAGTGTATGTTATTATTTAAACTCTTTTAAAAATAATTAGTAGGTGACTATTTAATTTATTCAATAAGAAATTTCCTAAAATAGAAAAAGGAATTGACTTAATCCAAGAAACTAATAGTAGAAATGTCAATCTAAGTTATGGTACCTCAAGAATAATGTGAAAGACCAATATAGCTTTTGTCTCTAGGGAAAGATTAAATCATTTTTTTTTGAGTTTCTCAATCAGTGTTCGGTACAATTACTCTAGTAGGAGATTTTCTTTTTTTTTGTTTTGTGATCCGATAAAATTCAGATTCACATCGGAAAGTTCCATTTTGAAGGTAGAACGCTATATTAAAGAAAACCTTATACTTAGACTCGAATTCTCTAATTAAAGATGAAAGCGCAATAGTGACCAGTTGAGCTATTTACTCTACAATACACGTCATTAAATAGAGAAAAAATAAAAATTAATATATACGAGAAACTAATAGTTGAATGTCAATCAAGTTATAGGTACCTCAAGAATGTGAAAGATCAACAACTTTAGTTTCTAGGGAAAGATTAAAGCATTTTTTAAAATTTCGCCCAGTGTTCGATACGATGGAGTTTGATTAATTTGAATTCACGCCGAGAAATCTCATTTCGAGAGTAAAGCACTTCACATCAAAAGCGATTTCATACTCAGGTCACGAATCCAAAATATTTAATACTCCACAACAACCGATCGAAAAAGATTAAATGATAAGCCTTTATGCAAAATACATCTAACAAATAAATCCTAATTATAGCTTTGAAAATTTCAAAGCTTAATTAAGCAACTTGGTATATATTTTGAAATTAATCAACCATAATTTTTTATTTAAAGAATTATTATATCTACCATGACTAAGTACCCTTTGAATTGTACAACTTCCAAGTTTTTTTTTTCTCGACTTTCTTTACAATAGTAGCAAAGCTGTTACTTTCATGGTGATGCATGAAGAAAATTACTAACTTTTGATTGGTTCAAAAGTTTATCAAGACTAAGTACTCCTCTCTTAATTCGTTTTTCTTTCAATGTTTATCTAGTTGATTTTTTTTTAACTATCACATATTATGATGGGATGATAGGATCGATCTCTTAATCCTTAATCACAAATTTCGAATTTAATTTTCGGATATGAAAAAATATTTGGTAGAAAGCTTTTTCCCCTTCAATGGGCTTTACCATTACTAAAAAGTCACTATTTTTTCACTGAAATTTTTCACTGAAAAATGTTCGGTAGCTATTTCCATAGAAATTTTTATTGAATCGGTGGGATAAAAGAAAAAATAGTAATATTTGCATATGAAAAAATTAGGAAATTTTTAATTATTTCAGTGAGAATATGTTTGCCACCATATATTTTTTCAATGAGTTGGTTCGGTAAGAAATGAGTGAAAAAAAATCATGTTTTAGCATAAATTTTTCACTGATTAGCGGTGAGAAAAACTTTATTTCTAGTAATGTACACGACGTGAATTCAAATTAATCGAAGGCTTATAAATATAAATACCAAACACCAAATAAAAAAAAAGGATTTAGTGGAATTTCTTTGACATTTTCTTTTTCTTGTGTATGAGGTTAACTTATACATAATTTAAAAATTATATAAAAATGTTCTTGGATCACTATAAATACACCCTTTGATATCCTTTAGTTTCACACAATTAAAAGTATTTCAAAATATCTTTAAAAAAATGGCTAGCAAAATAACTTTATGTGCTCTACTTTGCTTTCTTCTCATTTTTGCTTTTGGTGAGTGATTCTTAGCTAGCGTTTCACTATAGATTTTGATAATAAATTATAAAAATTTATTTAAATATATGTTTAGTCATAAAAGTTGATCTTCAAATATTTTTTGCATTACAAAAGGCTTGCACATTTTTGTACTAAAAGCGGATATGCAATATGTTGTGCTTTTAAATGGCAGTCGAATTTTCAAAAATTGGCCTAGACCAGTTTTTAGATTTTTAGGACTTTCACTTACAAAACTTATTTTTTTCAAATAAAAACATGTCCAAACACAGCTTCAAATTTTAAAAACTCAAAAATTTAAGTTTCAAAATTTAGCTTCAAAATCCTTGGCCAAATGGGAGCTTAAATATTTTGTCTCTCACAAATTTCTTGTTTACTTTAATTTTGACTGTTACTCTTCTATTTCAATTTATGTCTCTTACTTTTTATTTTAATCCGTTAATTTAAAAAATATCATTTTTTATATTTAATAATTTTTAAATTTCAACATCCTATATGACATTTATAAGATCAAAAGATTCAAAAGTATTTTGACACCCTACACATATCTTTAGTTTAAGAAAAGAGATCGTAGAATTTCGAAATGAAAAAGGAGGGAGTATATTTTTCCACTAGTTTTAAGTTATAATTTATTTCAATATACTTCCTTCATTCCAATTTATGTGACACAGTTAGAATTTCAAAAGTGAATTAAGTTTTTCTTTGGCCAAAATTTCTTTATTTTAAGTTATTAATTATTATGAATTATAGTACTTTTTACGTTATTTTCAAATATATAACTTTTATTTCAAAAATCAAAGCTTCTATATTCGAATTCACGGTAAAAAAAAATAAAAAAAATGAATCTCAAAATTTCAATTATGCCACATAAATTGAAACAAAATGGACCGTAGATTATAAAAATGGCCTAAATATATATTAATAAAAAAAAAAGAAAATAACATGTTTTCCTTTCGGAAACAACCTCACTAGTCACTACCTACACGAGGTAGGGTTGTTTGTGACACCCCTACCCTCTTCAGAACCTATTTATAAGTAGGATTACACTGCATATATTATTGTTGTTATTGTTATTGTTAATGCAAATGACGTATTTTAAAAAAAAATTATTTTCTATTTTTTTTATCATATGGTTTAATGCAGGGATGCAGATAACAGAAGCAAAACACTGTAGAAAGCCCAGTAAAGGCTGGACTGGGAAATGTTTTCCTCAAAAATGTGACCATTGGTGCAAGAATAGGGAACATGAAGATTATGGAGATTGTTACAGAGGATATTGTTATTGCTATTATAAATGTTGAAAATAAATAAATTAATGAAGCACAATTATATGTCCATAAGACTTTTCTTATGGCATAGTGTGTCTTCTATAATATATAATATATAGTTGAATAAATGTCTGCGATTACATGGTTAATATTGTAGCAATAATAATGATCATAAATTATTTATGGTCTAAATGTAACTTGTAATTTGATGTTTTATATGAAAAAAATATAGTATTACTGTTGATATTTGCAATTATGCTTGTGTGCACATTTTTCTTTTCTGATTTTAACATAATAATTCCGCGATATAAACATAATAGGATTTAGCAGGGGCGAAATTACAGTTGACGTTGTTTTCACAACTGAGCAACAATAATTCTGATTTTGCCAACTGAAGTTTCAAGCTCTACTTTTTTTGGTTGGGATCACTAATGTCTGCTTTCACGAATTAAATTTATATTAGATTTCTTAATATCAGAATAATTTATATAGTTAAAATTCAATTTAGCTCCATTTTAATCAATTTTTTATTTTGGCGATCTGATTGAAATAATTAAAAAAAAAAAACAAAGAGTAGTAATAGCACAAATATTGTACGTAAGGAGGAGGTGATCATAACATAAGACTATTACTTTCATACATCTCTCTATCTAAATAGATAAAGAGATATTCAATGCATAAGTAATAGCTTCTTTACTTCACCTCTGAGGTAAAGGTACGATCTACGTACATCCTATCCCCACTTTATGAATATATACAGGGTATGTGATTGTTATTAAAGTAAACCCACTATCTTAAAATAGAAAAAAGAAATGAATTAATAATCCAAGAAACAAATAGTAGGAATGTCAATATAGTCAAGTTATAGTACCTCAATGTAAGAATGTGAAAGATCAACAACTTTAGTTTCTAGGGAAAGATTAAATCATTCTTTTTTCTTCTTCTTTTTTTCGCCCAGTGTCCGATATATGGAGCTCGACTAATTCGAATTCACGCTAAGAAATCTCATTTTGAGTAACGCATCCCATATTAAATCGATTTCATATTCAGATTTCGAACAGAAAATACGTAGCACTTCATAACAACTTTTAGTGATCGGAAAGATTAAATCGCGATAAGCCTTTATGCATAAAAAAAAATACATGTCATGCATTTATATATAGCTCTCATGCTAAATTTTGATATCTTGTTGAAATGTATATGTGCATCTTGCTCAAAAATATATAATGAACATTTAGTTATTTATTATCATGGTGTTCGAGTCAGTTACATATTTTATACCCTATTTTAACCGGGTCAAAGCGAAGTACAACATATTGGTGATTCTTCAATTATTAACTTAAAGAGTCGCCACCTAATTATTTTTAAAAGTGAATTAGGACACCTAAATTATTAACTAAAATTATGCTAAATTAACTCTAATTAATGGTCTACCTTAACTTATGTGATTCTAGGTAAGGGTTCTAGTTATCCTAAAGGGAAGGAGTTAAGCATCCTTTAAGATCCGCTAAATGCGATTAACCGGCCAGACTTAGGTTAATAAAAAAATATAAAGTTTAAATGGTTGAAAAATATCAATATTTATCATAACTAGGTGCAGTGTAGCATAAAATATCAAATAAAGTGAAGTAAAATCCGTTTGAACTTTGAAGAGGAGACTAAACTAATTTTAAAAATTAATCTTTAACGAATCAAGAGAGGGCTCAAGGGCATTTATTAAAACACTCATGGATTTGTATATAAATATTTTAAAAAAAATTATTAAATGAGAAAGTAGTATTTGTAAATACATATATATACTCATAGATTTAGAATATCAATTAAAAGAAAACTGATTATGAGTAAAAAAAAATGTAAACAATGTGACTCCCTCCTCCAATCAATTTTGAAATCCAAACTCACCAAAGCGTGCACCTTTATATTACTTGAACTAAAAGAAAGTTCTAAAACAATGTTTTGGCTAAAAATTGCTTATCGATTTGGTATTTTAAACTTTAATTAAAGAAGATGATTTTCCTTTAACTCAAAAAATCTTTTTAGAGAACAAATCATTTTCTGCAGCAAGTTTGGAGAATTTAAAAGAAATCACATCCTTTTTGTTTTGCAAAAGCTAACAGTAATAAAGAAAAGCTATAAGAAAAGATTTGATAACCAATACCTTAAAATATTATCGACATGTATGGAAAGGAATTAGTTACATGCTTCTATTGTTATATATGACAAACTACCCGTCCTAAGGTTCAAATGTTCGAATCCTAATTCTTTTATCATTGAAATCAAATAATAAGGACACTACTAAATAACTAGATTAACGATATCACATAATTAAATAAACTTAGTTATTAATTTAGTGTTAAGAAAGAAATTCAACAAATAACCTCAAACTTGAGGTTAAACCAAGTCACACACAAATAAACTAGTAAAAAATAACAAGAAAGTTATAATAAGAATTATAAGAAGGAAGGACACCATAAGCGACCCTAGAGTGTTTCACTCGTTTTGTTGCTATTTGATGAATTCTAAGAAAATTGATGTAAGGCAACTCCAAACGCAGGTATATTGAGTCAATTCTCGCCTTTAGACTCCACTCACGAGAGTCTCGAATTAAGACCCCATTTGCTCCGAAGTGTACATGTAAAGAAAGAGAGAAATAAAGATTAGAAACCTGAACTTTGAATAATGTGAACAAGCAGCAAAGATAACATACAATCTGAGATCATAAGATAACCCAAAGCTTCTAGTATGATGAGTAAACAAATGCAAGAAATAGCACAAGAAAATGAGCTCAAACTTAAACTTAATAAACTAGATGTCCTATTTGCCGAAGTGTCTCTCATTAAGTTCTTAATTACTACTGAACTCCCAAAAAAATAATTAGTCTAGATAGAGACATAGTTCATGTTCATGAACTACATGAACTCCTTTAAACACATCAACTGATCACAACAAATTTGACCAACTCAATAACCTTGGCAAATATAACCATACTACAACATTTTGAACACAATCCAAGTTTAAGGCCATGGATACACTTTATTCTCTTTTAACGAATTCACAATTTTCTTTTAAACGACACAACATTTTTCAAGCTGTTTGATCATGAAACAGTAGCAAAGTATATTAGCATGAGCTGATTTTTAAGAGAGAGTAACTGTTGCAAAACAGTCCCTTTTGAGCAGTGAAAGCAAAAGATTTATAAACGGTCAAAGCTCATTAAACGTTCACAAGTTTTGACTAATTTTAATTTATATAACTGGGTGGCTTCCTCCCTAAATGTCCATAGTTCTCTTTTAAACCTTGATTTCAAAATAGGAACAAGCAAAGCATATTTTTTAACAAATCCTAGAACAGAGAAGCTAAATGAGCGATACAATGAAACATATATTCGACAAATCAGTAGTATTCCTTTAAGTATCCTTACTCCATCTCAAATTGTTTACTTACTGATTTGTCAAAACAAAAATGGTAAGGCCACAGATTCAAACATTCAAAACAGAACCTTAGGCGAGTAACAGAGTTGTTCAAACGAAACGAAAACTTAGGCGAGCAACTAAGTCATTCAAACGATCACATATTCACCAAATTTTATCCTTACGTACAGAACAATAACTTTTCCTTTAAGGTTTGTAATTCTACATATCCATTAATTACGTGTTGGTTTCTTACGAAGAACTAAAAATAAAACAGACTATACAAAGCATCAAATATGAATTAAACGGGAACACTAACGCATTCAGTTCTTGAAACGAAAATAAAAAGGAAGGAAAGGAAGAGTACCGACCTTGTATGGAGCAGTGAACAAGGGCTCCAACATCAAGATCCAAACTTGAACTCGAATAATGACGACTCGAACACGGTCAAAACAAAATACGAAAAAATATGCAAAAGACCCAATTTTAGAGCCAAAAACTAGTGGTTATAAAGATGCAGGGGCGGCTTAAAAGATTGTTGCAAAGGGGGGGTATGCGGCTGCTCCAACCTGTCCCTTTTGAACCCAAAACATGAGTATTTATAGGCAAAAGATTAGGGTTTTTAGTTTGGGCGGGATTTTGAGGGGAGAGTTTGAATTTTGAACGTTTGAGAGATAGGAGTGGACTTACACGATTTTGCTTCTGATTTTTATTACCTTCGCTGAAATCTTTCTTGTTTTGCAGAGATTGGAATCGAGGTTTTCTCAAAATAGTGCACCTCATCCTGATACCAAGCGATTCGAAAAGATTCGGGTACAAAATGGGAAGTCCTCTCTATATCCACGCCAAGAAAGGACGGAGAGAGACAACGATTTGGCTCGAAATGGAGCACACAAGCTTCTGATGGTGAGTATTTGGTGGTCAAGTTTTGTCAAAAATGGGGGAAGATGCCAAAAAAAAAAAGACTCCTCTGCCATGGCGCAGAGTAAGAGAAACGATGGGGAGAGAGAGAGTGTACTAGCGACTGCTGATAAAGATGAAAATTGATAGAGCATTTAGGGCTTGGAGGGGTATTATGGGTATTTTAGGTAGATAAAGTGGGGGTAGTTTAGGTAATGCAAGCAAATAGGTGTGAGTGGGCTTTGACCGGCCAATCTGAGGGTGTCACGCAGGTGAGGGAGGTACCGAGCATGTGGAAAGTGTGGGAAGAGTGTGGGAGGCGTGTGTTTATGACTGTTGGGCGCTTACCTGGCGCTTAGGTGGCGTCCACGTGGAAGAGAAGGGTGAAAGAGATGGGCTGCAGATTGGGCTTAATTGTTGGGCTAAAAAGATGAATTTATGGATCAAAGTTTATAAAAATAGGCTGAGTAAAAATATATTCTTCCTTGTATTTCGGTGGGCTTCCAAATTAAGATTAAAAATATTCTTAAAAATATTTATATTAATGTATACTTAAGTAAATAAATTATTTAATATCGAAAGATAATTAGTAATACTTAAATGAAAATTAACATCATAAGAATTACGCAATAATATTTATAAAAATAGAGTTCAAGAAATACTTCATTTAATCGAAGAAAACACGTAAAATGCCTTTTGTGAAAAATAGTAAATAATTAAAAAATATGCCAATAATAATAATAATAATAATAATAATAATGGAAAATAATGGTAAAAATGATGTATTTAATTTATTAATAATTTAGAAGCTCAACGAGATAAATTGAAAGAAAGGAGGGTCAAAATTGGGTGTCAACAGCTTGTCCCTCCTTGACCGGAGACGATGTAAGAGTTTTTGGGCAAAGAAGTTGACGTAGTAGACAATTTTGTCCCGAC